>CM035807.1:27353379-27394339 GCA_020466095.1 Chlorops oryzae | reverse complement strand
ATTGATTGTCATTGAAGCGACAGTAGACCGAAAAACTATTGACGAACTAGTGACGTCGGTACTATTATGTAGACAAAAGGAGTACTTTTTCGCTAGTCACCAGTAATTAATATATATATTAGGTGTAGTAAAAAGAAATCCATTATTTTTCCAAGAGATGGCGTTATTTATCTGCATCTCGCGTTGTATAAGTCCGATCGTGTTTCGCTAGGGGGCATTAGAAAGATGACAGTTCCTACTAAAAAAGCTTTTTTTGACACTTTTTTGATTGATTGATTCAGTTTTGTTTGAGAGCTTGTCAAAGATGGACATCAGCAAAGAGAAAATTCGCTACATTTTACAGTTTTTCTTCGAAAAGGGAGAAAACGCAAGCCAGGCGCTGAAAATGTGAATAGCGTTTTATAGACCTGATACTGTAACAGCCAATCATGCGCAATTTTGGTTTCGTCGATTCCGTTCCGGTAACTTCGATGTCAAGGATGCACCACGCACTGGAAGGCCAATTGTCGAAAATGTCGATAAAATCATGGAAATTATCGAGTCCGACCGTCATGTTAGCACTGTTTTCGATTGCAAAAGAGCTAAAGATTGCACAAAAAACCGTTTGGAACCATTTGAATAAGGCTGCATACACAAAGAAGCTCGATGTATGGGTGCCACACGAGTTTAACGCAAAAAAAACCTCATAGACCGAATTTCTATCTGCGAATCGCTGCTGAACCGCAACAAAATCGACCCATTTCTGAAGCGGTTGGTGACTGGTGATGAAAAGTGGGTCACTTACGACAACGTCAAGCGAAGACGGTCGTGGTCGAAACACGGTGAACCGGCGGAAACGGTGGCCAAGCCAGGATTGACGGCCAGGAAGGTTTTGCTGTGTGTTTGGTGGGATTGGCGGGGAATTATCTACTATGAGCTGCTCCCATACGGCAAAACTCTTAACTCGGAACTCTACTGTCAAGAATTGGACCGTCTGAAGGAAGCAATCGCCCATAAGCGGCCAGCTTTGCCAATAGGAGAGGAACTGTGTTCCATCAGGACAACGCCAGGCCACACACATCGATAGTGACTCGCCAGAAGCTCCGGAGTTTGGTTGGGAGGTTCTTTCTGCATCCACCTTATAGTCCGGACCTGGCACCAAGTGATTACCTTCTGTTCCTGTCCATGGCGAACAATTTTGCTGGTGAAACATTCGCTTCAAGAGAGGCTTCTGAAAATCGACTGTCTCAATTTTTGCTAATAGGAACGAGGGCTTCTATGAGAGAGGCATAATGAAATTACCTTTAAAATGGCAACAAGTTATCGAACAAAACGGCGCATATTTGACTTAAATCGGGTCATTCTAACTATCTTAAATAAAGCCCTCAATTTAATGCAAAAATAATGGATTTCTTTTTACTACACCTAATATTTATACTTTCCGCTTTCAATAAAAATAGCTTGCATTTTAGTTTTAACGAGTCTAACTTGTTCAATTTTGCGGCACATTTTACAAGGAGACACGTTGTTGACATGGTCAATGGAGATGAACTATATCTCTTGACAGTACAGTTTCTCTAATGACACCGCCTATAAATACTGTTGACGTTGTCACTAGTTCTCTTGTCTATATTGACGTCAATATAGACATGGGGCCATATGGCGACAGACTTCCTGCAGGGAACTCACAGCGAAGTTGACAGCGCATTCACACACACAATTATGAATGTAACGTATAGGTTTGGCCATCACTGTTTTAAAATTTCATAGAAATTCTTCAGCTTACACTCAAAGAGAAATTCCTGTGCCGAGTTGCATGCGTACATACACACATACATATGTACGTACATATGTACATGCATTTGCCAAGCGTAGATCACAACCCAGCAGTAATGAGCCGGTCAATTTCCTAACAAGGACTGGCCTTTGATCGGTCCAAGTCCTACCGGTTACATTATGGCAGTTCGCTCCATTGAATCCGGCCAGCCGACACTTTCATTACCTTAGAATATATGTGGGCAATTCCATTTGTTGGTACGTTACACTTTTTTTAATTTTGGGCACATAACTTCTTAAGTTTTTGAAACACGATGTCGAGCTTTTCCAGTAATTAAAGATAGGCATGAGTTCTAGACAATTCAATATTTAATTTTGAAAAAAGTCCATGGGGCATCCTGGTAATGCTGATTAGATGGCGTTGGTACGTTACAAATTTTTCTAGCTGTTTTGGGAGAGCGGCAGATATTGTGAAAACTCTGCTCTCCTACTGAATGTAGTTTTACAAAATTTTTATGAATTATGTAAAAAAGGTTACTTTCGATGATTTGCATTAAAAAACCCCAAGAAATATGTGTTGATAAATTTTAAAAAATATTATACGCCTGTTGGTACGTTACGTTGGTATGTTACATAAAAATTTTTGAAATCGAACTGTCATAGAGATATCAAAGAAAAAAAAAATTTTACAAAAGATTTGACCTAAATCTATAAAATTAACCTTCTGAATAGTATAGAAGCTTTTTATGCCCGGCAGATTTTGTGTGCCGGGAATACAATTTTTTTGCATCTGTTTGAAACACCCAGGTGTTTCATCAAATGAGGGTACCTCCTGCTCATCAAGTAAAAAAATTAGGCATGATCGTTTATCCTTTAAAAGTGTGTATGCCCAAAACAGGGTTCGACGGTGGCTATATCGGGTTTGCACCCCCCTTTGGGAAATTTTGAAGAAAAATTTTTACGCTCCAACTCACTTGTTACTTACTTTCAAGGATGACTCCCTTCGCCAATTCTAGATTCGCCCCTGGAATAAAACTTTGAACGGATAAAATCTGCTGTAAAATGGATGACTATGCTTTTCAAACTTCAAATAGTTTTTTTAAATTTTTTATACCTTTCAGTACCTTTTGCTGTTTCCTGAAGAACATGTCATTTTTGTAATTAATAATAAGAAAAACGATAGTTGCACTTGCTACGACCACAGTTTTGGAATGTTATAAAACCACTTTGAAAAGCTGTATTTTGAAAACTACTTGATATATCCAAAAACGTTTTCGGATGGTTTGTGCGTATCAAAGACTTCTATCCAACAAATTTAAAAAAATCAGGTGTGTGATTGGATTCCCGGGAATTCATTTCCCCGGGAAATTGAAATAAATACTCGGGAATTTAAATATGTTCGAAATTTTTTAATTCGAAAACTTTATCGTATAGCCGCTCTTTTGTTGTTGACAATGTCATTTCTTTCAAAATTGCCTCACATTCTTCAAAATATTGGAGGAACGAAATTCCCTTTCCCCAAAATTTGGGGAAAGCGAATCCAATCACATACCCGAATAAAAACATTTACATACTAATTTTCAAGTTACATAGATCTTAGCACATTTGAAACTGCGACCGTACCTTGCCAGGCTAACAATCAAGAAAGCGTTGGTACGTTACAGCTTTTTAATGCAATTTAAAATTAAAAATAACCCACAAATTAAATTTTTTTTAACGGTATTCTTTGAACAATTTCGAATATTTAGAGGAAAAAATAAAGAGCATTTATTTCATCGACATGCTTTACTTTGACACTAACTTTGTTGCATTTAGCGTTGGTATGTTACACAAACTTTGCGGCCCAATGCAACACAGCCTGCGTCGCTTAAAATTATACTTTTCGTACTTTTGCCAGCTTAATCTAAAGCTCTTGATTGTTAACCATAATTGGGCTTAGTTATATATCGAAAAATATATTCATGTTTTATTTGCTGACCTTGGGAAAATTTTCGACGTTTGACATTTTTCTTTGAATAATTTAAGCTTTTCACAAAACACGCGTGTCCACTTGCGAAAAAAGGATGCACTATATGAATTTGACAGCAACGTATAGATTACATATCTGTTCAACTATTATCGATATTTTTTTCCAACTTTAATCGAAAAAAAATTTTTTTTCTTCTCATCGATTTTTGTGGAATTGCCCATGTATATATAAGAAATCGGTTTTTTATTTTCCTTATTTGACAATCCTAAAACCAGACAAAATTACGACAATCGACCCAATAAGAACTGACCTACGCACTATGGGGTATTTGACACGAAATGTTGGTGGAAAGTCGAATTATCTAATTTCAATATTATAGATTTTTTTTTTTCCTTTTTCGGGTAGAATATTTATTGAACTTAGTGTAATCAGCTGTTTTTTTTTACCTCTAAAGAACCTTTAACCAGTGAAGCGTAGGTACTCGATAGCGAGTACTCGACTATCACGTGTGAAGTTTTTCAATTGTGTGATTGAAGGGGAGAATTGAAAAACCATTTTCAAAGTAAACCGAAAAGAATTCACGTTACATACTTTATGGATTCTGCTGAACAAGATATAAACTAAAAGTAATTTATTTGGATTTGTTGATTTTTTTTGGCTGATTTTGCTGTTTACAATCAGTTTTGTGAAGGTATTTTGAGAACATCGTTTGTTGTATGTTTTTAATACAGCAAATTCGTTTGGGTGCTCCACATAGCTCCATTGAGATTTTAATTATATTAAAAGTATAATTAATTTATTTTACAAACTTAAAAAAAACTAGCCATCAATAGCCGCAACTTTTTTTAAATAATTTTTTTCCCACTTTGACCTCGACCAAATATTTCTATTTTATTTTCTTGAAAATGTTGAATATCTTCGGCTGTTTTCAACCCATTGTCAAGATTTATACCTCAATTGATTGGAAATTAAATATACTTTCTTAAAATTTACCAATTTAAGGGAATTGTAGTGAAAAAATTGAAACAAAAGGTTTTAAAGCTTAAAAATTTGGGAAAAAATTTCAAAGCTTCAGTTTTTGATAGGAAAATTACCAGGAAGGTAATACAATTCAAGAAAACGGTTTACTTTTCTTAAAAGGCCCATCTTTTGAATTCTCACTCCTTTAAAAAAATTGAAATCCGAAAAAAAACAACGGAGTTTCACCTATTTTAACTGGCAAGGTTACTGGTTACTGGCAAGGTCAAAGTCGAAAAAAATGTATTTTGCCCAAATCTCTTAAATTAGAACTGATACAGATTAGCTGACTTTCTCCGCTATGACATTGGCCAAATAGTGTTGTTGACATTGATCTTTTATTTGTTTTTCTAAAATTTCTCCGCCCTTAAATTCTTCGTGTCTGAGGACAATCACAAGGAAACAAATTTATGAACTGTCAAAAAAGGGAAGGGAAAAAGATTTCGATAAAAAAATGGATTTTGTTGAAGGACACTTGATTTCCAACTCTACATTTCCCAAAGACAAAGAAAACAGTTTCAAGCGATCTTTTTCATCCCTGAAGTCAAAATTTTTTAATTTATTGGCGCGCTTCACATAAGTCGGAAAAATATTTTTTGATAAAATGTACGTTAAAAATAATATTTGAAATTAAAAAAAAAAAGAAATAAACATGCGAATTTCTACTTAAACTTAACTTTAATAATAAAAAAATAAAAATAATTTCCGCCAACTTTTCGGGTCAAATACCCCATAGTGCTACGGTCCTTCTGTAATGACAGGCCCATGTTAAAAGGGTCAGTTGAATGAATTTGAAGTGGAATTACGAGGAGACTAGTACTGGTTACATGAACGACTGACCAAAGGCTACAGTTGGGTCAGTCCGTATTACTGCAGGGAAGTTATGACTCGCCAAGGTAAGTGTAAGCGAAGGGTTACTTAGCGCCGTTCAAGTACATTTAAACATTCCACAAGAGTCCCTTAAGTCGACGCCATCTTGTATTTGGATTTTTTCCTTTTCCCAACGGATAACATTTTCAAAGTTTCGTGACCACATTATTTTTATAATAAATGGCTTAACTTATTGCTTATTTTCATGTGGACAACAAGTCATTGCAAATGGTATGCACCTATAGCCGTCTGCCGCCCGCTGAAAGGATTTTATAGTTTCATAGCTAGGTACTACCTAAAAAAAACACTGTAGAAACCGATTTTAGGGTGTCTTTTGCCCAGTGTCCTTGAAATGTCCATGAAATATGCTTTTTAGTAAACCATTTTTTAAACTTGTACATCGCAAAAACTAATTAAGACATACAGCCCTATTCTGAATATTCCCGGGGAACAAATTCTCGGGCAATTTACATTTCTTGAGAGTAACCTTCTTTTTTGGGCGTTTGGGCGAACAAATTTGATGGGGAATGGAGAATATCTGACCCATACCCATGATTTTGCTTTCCCTATCCAGTGCCGTAGCAATTCTGTTTTGCGTGGGGGGAAAAATAATTTTTTCAATTTTAACGTCTATTTTAATTAAAACCATATTACATGCACGCTTTCAATGCAAGCGTTTAACGGACCTTAAGGAATCGTATCGACTGAATACTTTTTTAAAGCGTGTTCGAAATAATCAGCTGTTCTTCTTAGAGCTATTATACATGAGACGATATAAGCCGGGTAGGCAAGTCAACAGTTCAACAGTTCAATTCAAAAAGTGCTGCCACACGCACGATTTTTCTCTTTTATAGCTTACATTTTTCCTACTCTCCTCGAAAAATCCCTTTTTTAAAACAAGTATGGCTATAAGGTGGTTGAGCCAAATAAAACCAACGCCTGTATAAGGCCCGATTTTCAGAAAACATATTTATAGCACTCTCAGCATAATGACTTTTGGGATGTTCTAAAGCGTTTATATTATATTTACTTCACAAAGCAAACAAAATTGCGTCGATTGTGTAGCTGATTGAATAGTAATCTTCCAACAAAGTCTACAGAAGTGAAAACAACGTGCTTGATCTAATTTTGCGTGAGAAGAAGAACAATGTTTTTCTAAAAGTTGTTGATAATTTTGTAAAGTCTTGATGCCCATACCAAAAGTCGGACTTTATTCAAATTAAAAAGGATGGAAAAAACCCCTGCATTGCTGTATTCCGAATAAAACGTAAAGTTATATTGAGTGGTTTTAATAAGGCATACAATAGTCACCTTGCAACTGGTTCTTAAAAAAATTTTTTTTTGGAGGCCCTAAATGGACCTTAATATACCAAGCAGTTAAAAACAATGAGAAAGAAGGCCTTTCACTGCAATGGGCAGCAAGTTAAGAAAATTATTATCGATAATGCATTGTACCTGCACTTGAATATACAACGTTGAGTTTTAATAATATTATTTTATATAAGAAGAGCTGTGCAGAGTATTTATTTTATTTTTGATCTCAAAAAATATTTACAATGAAATCAGATAAAAATTTTATCTTTTTCTTTAATTGTTCGCACGTTTTTGAGAGCAATCATAATTGGGTTTTATTAAGACATGGGGTTCCTAATATGGCAAAAAAAGGACAATTTATAAAATGTCTCAACTGAATACTTTTAAACACTTTTTTGTACTTTTTTTTACATTTTCGGATAAAGAAGGTTAAATAAAAGTGATTAAGATCAAAACTCTCTCTAAGTTTAACCAATTTCCGACTTTCCAACGTCTTTAACACGCCTTTGTGAATACCCCTATAGTTTTAAAAATTCACATTTTCCCCTTTTTGCCTTATCCCCAAAAAATGGTTAAAATTTCGATTGTTTTTTCGATTGTCATTTAATTTTTCTCCTTTTTGAATTTTTTTCATAGGCAAAAACAAAAATGCGTGGGAGGTCAAAGCCCCCCTCTTTCCCCTATGGCTGCTACGGCACTGTCCCTATCTATTTGAAAAATGAGAATTTTAGTCTCGAGAAAATTAAATTCCTCAGGATTTCATTCCCCGGGAATATTCGGAATCGGGCTGATAAAGTTGAATCAAATGGCGAGTGATGATAGTTAATTAAACAAGGAATCTAAAAAGATTTGTTTTAATCTTACACTGAAAAAATTTACCACAACGGCTATTTCAAACAAATAAGAAAGCTAAAGCCGGTCAAGCCCGACTTTGAAATACCCAGCGTCCCGACATTATGAGCGCACTATGTTTTGCTTCTCTATTTGTGGGCGTGGCAGTGGGCCCATTTTTTCTCAGTGTAAGATTTAAAATAAATTATTTACTTTTAGATCTTGGCTATTTACAAATTTCATATTTATGTCTTAATTTGTCTGTGCGTGGTTGGCTGAGATTCCAATTTACGAAGTGAGAGACCCTGTTTCGACTCCCACCTTAGGTCGTGGATGTGGTTTTAGTTTTACTGTTTTTCTCTTTGGTACACAATTTTTCGTGGTATCACAAGGGGCCCATCAGGCACAATTGTGTCACACCTTCATTGTAGTGATGCCACGAATAGTGGATTTGGCCGAATACCGAATACCGAATATTCGGTCAACCTCTCGGCCGAATAACGAATATTCGGCAACCGAATATTCGGCACGTAGTAAAGACAGCTTGGGCCTACTCGCGACTAGCTGGAGTCAAGGCAAAAGCTGACCGCTGAAACATTGACCACTGTTCATAATGTATTTCAAAAAAAATTTAGAAAAAGCTAGCGTACATTTAATAGGGGGGATTCACAAAGGCGTGTTAAATACGTTGGAAAGTAGGATAATCGGAAAATGCGACTTCTAAAAAAATTTTTAAACTTTTTTTGCACCTTGCACAGCTTTTTAAGCAGATAAAGTTTTCCGTATTTTCCGAACTTTACTATTTTCCGACGCCTTTGTGAATACCCCTAAAATTTCTAAAGAATAAAATGCAAATCTGCTGTATTTTTAGTTCTCGTAATTAAATTTTTTTACGTTATTGTGAGAAAAATTAATTTGTAGTTACTCTGATTTTTTTAATATAGTTATTCTACTATTCGGTATTCGGCCGAATATTTTAACTATTCGGCCGAATACCGAATACTGAAAAATGACGCCGAATAGGATGCCGAGATTACGAATTTGGACCGAATATTCGTGGCATCACTACTTCATTGTCCTAACCTAACCTAATCTATGTACATATGTATGTCTAAATAAATTTTTGAGATACGAAATTTTGAAAAATGGCCTACTAAAAGGATATTTCAAGGACACTGCGCAATAGGAATCTAAAAATCGGTTTCTACTGTGTTTTATGGTAGTACTTTCCTTAATCGGTAAGACCCTTTGTACGAAAAAACCAAAATTTTCGAGATAAAAAATGACATACACAAAAGATCGTCCATTTTGTTTAGAGTACGGATATATGTGCGTTCTCCAATATTGTCTGTTGTCTCTTGTCCGTTGCCTTTTGAAACCATGTCAACACACTGAGCTCTTGCCTCGCCGCTTGGAGCGAAGCAAATTAAATTGGAATCGAATTATTACTCGAAATTCTTCGCAAAAGGAAAACTCAGTCCGTTTTACAGTCGGAATGTCCTTGTCGTTTTGTTTGTTCCTCTCCTGCTGAGTCTCTAAAACTGAAGCATGTAAGGCATTTCGGGTTTCAATGGAAACAACTGTGCTTGTAAATAGACATTCGGATGCTCGCAGTTCTCATTTGCAGTTAAGGGCAAAATTCCTTTGATGAATTTCCAGTGAGAAAAAATATGAGATTTTTATAGCATAAAAACTAATCATTAGGGCAACCAAAAACTTGCAAAAGCAATTTTCCTTATAACATCGAAAATGTTTGCTTTAACGTTTTTGTTTTTTCAATTCAGGGTTATTAAAAAAAAAAATTGGTACTTTTCAAAAATTTTGTTTTGACAAAAAGTTTAATAACTTACTTAATTACAAACCGTTTTTGAAGAAAGAACTCTCGTTTTACTCGTTGATTGACGTTCTACTATAAGAAATTCGCACCTGGTAGATATTTTTTTTTTAAAAAAAAGTTCTTAAAACCGTCGCCAAAGTTGAAAAAGTGAGAAAAAATCATAAATTTTTTTTGTTTGATCGACAAAAAGACCGAGATTTTTAAAGTTTCTTCCAACAATATACAGGGTGCGATTGGTATTTGAGAACAAACATATCGCACTAGTACAACTAAACTGGCATAACTCAAATTTCTTAAAATTGAGTTAATGCAAGAAACTTGTTCGCCGATCACAGACAGTAGCGGATCCAGACTTTAGTCTAAGGGGGGAAATGCAAAAAATTTTTTCGATATAGAAAAACATTCGCTTGAAAACAAACAAAAATCTTACCCCCGGTTTCACCAAGCTATTGAAATAAAACTTGAATGAAACGAACTTTCTAATCGCATATAAATAAAAGGTAATTTTAATTAATTTTATTTAAATAGCTTGGTGAAACCGTGGTTACTTTTTATTTTAATATTTATTTTATGATAATATCACAATTTTATTATCAGTTTTAGCTCGTTTACTAAATATTCACAAATCCCAACGCTTCAAAACAATCCGTTACTGGCATATATAAGCAAGCAGTTGACCAGTATTTCCAGATCAAGCATTTTTCTCTGCTAATCTCAAACGCTTTTCGTGTCTCGTAGGGGAAAGATCTCAAAATGTGGTTCTTTGATTACCAATGAACATAAAATTTGTTCATCTATTTGCAAAAGCCTAAAAATCAGCTAAAAAGCTGCTGATAAACAGTAAAATTCCGCTAGATTTTCAGCTATCCGCAATAACGAAATTTTCTCAGCTGCCCAATTTCAAAATCTGCTAGATCTAGCAGAAAATCTGCTGATCTGGCATCACTGCAGAGATGAGCATAAAAAAAAGATGAGCTAAAAAAGCTCGATCAAAGTAAATGTCGAACTAAACTTGGATTTCATTTTTAATAATTTTTACTATTTATTTTATTGCATTTAAAACTATCGACACTATCGATAGGCTATCGATAGTTCCTTCAGCTCTACCATAAATATGACATATGCTTAAAGGAAGAGAAATAATGTCCTTCCTCCCGCCGTTCTGGCCAAGTAAGTCAAGAATTTGCCGAGAAAAATTACTGAGTGAAATCGAATCTAAATAGTTTTCGCAAGTGCGTTGCTTGTTGAAAGTGAATTTCTTAGGTTTGCGTTTATTTTTAGCTTTGGTCTTTCTCTTGGGGGGGAAAAGTCCCAATTTCCGCCCCTTTGTATCCGCGCCTGATCACAGAGCTACCTGTGAGCATTATCAAAGTAAAGGTTTGTTGTTGTAAAAAATAGCAAGAAACAGTTATGCCTCTCTTAATGATAAAATGACCCTAAGCTGCATTTAGCTAAACTGACACAATTGCAGTTGTGTCGCAAATTTCATAGCGAAAGCATTGATCGGAATGTAAGCAATATTGACACATTTCGAATTGTGTCAGCTTAGACGATTTTTTTTTTGAAATTTGAAGTTGAAATATAAATTGTGTCGGTTTAGCTGATAAAAGTAAGCAAAATACATTTGAATTTTTTTAAATTATGTCCCTTTAGATGAATTTATTGTTTATTTTCTGAGATAGTTTTTTTTAAATGATAAAATATATTTCGTTTTTTCTTTTAATTTTCGCGGTAGATTCAAAAACCTTTAATGTGTTTGGTCCGGAATTAAAAAACCATGTACATGAAATCGATAGATCCAAAATTTTCAACGATGTAGTTGCTTTAAACGATATTGCTGAAGTTGTGTCACTATATATGATTTTTTTGTTTCGATAATTTTCTTGATAATTAATAGCGGAACAACTTGAAAAATTTCGCATAAGCAACGAAGTCTTTGAAAAATTAAAAAATTTAAGGGCGTTATATCGCTGCTTGTCAACTAATTAAAGAATGATTTTGTACAAATTTGATTGACAATTTAAAAAATCCTGACCTTCATATAAGTTTATTTGGTTATTTTGCAATAATGGAATTATCTTATTCAAGGCTACCGTTTGAAAAGCAGCATCGACAAGCAAAATTTCACCTTACTTCGCCCTTCAGAGGGACAGCTGCACTTAAACTGGTTTTTTTTTCTTTCTTGCTTATTCTTTTTGAAAAACAAAAACAATTTGGAATGTCTGTTTTTAAAGAGGAGATTTATAGTGGACAACAACAATTTACATTAAAATATTTTGAGCTTACTCTTCGTTATGTTCATAGCAAAACAAATAATTTTTGTTGTTTTCGAGGGAACTTTGTTTGTGATAATTAATGGGATGGAATCCATTCGTTTTTGGTTTTCAATTTTAATAATTTAAAACATAAAAATCGGCTAAAGAGACACAAATCGAAATGAGTCAAGAGAAAATATATGAAAATATCATGAAGAGAGTCACAAATCAAAAAACCAGGATTTCTATTAAAATTATAAAACCATATGTTATAAAATTTCTGAAGTGTATTTTGGAAGTCCTTCTTGATAAATTACCACACTTGTCTTTTGAAAGTGTTCCAAAAGCTTGAAAAACGTTTTTTGCGTTTCCTGAAAAATGACAAATTTTGAGTTATGCCAGTTTAGTTGTACTAGTGCGATATGTGTGCTGGTCAATTTTGAACGGTAGTTTTTAGATTCTTTTTCATTTTAGGTTAGAAATGGAGGACAATAAGCTTACGATGGAAATGAAAAGATGTGCCGTAATCGTTGCCATTCATGCATACCACAGTGATCTTGAGATCGCCACATTGTTGAAAGTCGCCCGATCGTTTGTCCACAAAGTTCGTCGGGAATTGCTGGGGATGTGCAAAGTGTTGCAAAGCGCAAAACACATGAGAGACGTTCTGGCAGTGTTAGGACAGACGAATTTGTGCAGCGAGTTCAAGGGATCATTGACGAAGAGCCTTCAAAGTCCATGAAGACCATATCGAAGGACCTCAATGTTTCTGAGTTCACAGTTGGTCGAGCGCTCACGAAGATATCCTGTATAAGTTCTACGTGATGCGAAGAGGCCAATCTATGTCTGAACAAACTCGAGAGAACTGATTAGTCCGCTCAAAAAGACTTTTGAACAAATTAAAGCATCCGGAAGTTCCAGACCAGCTATGGTTTTTTTCAGACGACAAAAAAATTAAGATCAGGATCAAAAGGTTAACCGCCGCAATGACAGATGGTTATGTTCAGACCTCTCAGAAGTGCCCCATGTTATGCACACAAAATTTCCGGCAACTGTCATGGTTTTGGAAGTGATCAGCAGTGATGGACTTGTCATGCCTCCCCATTTCTTTCCTCAAGACCTTCGGGTGAACGCTGCTGCTTATATTGATGTTTTGGAATCGAATGTTAAGCCTGAAGTTGATAGCGTACGTGGTGGGAGGCCACATGTTTTCCAAAAGGACTCTGCTCCATCACATAAAGCCACTACCACGCCAGACTGGATGTCGGAAAATTTGCATGATCACGTAACCCCAAACTTGTGGCCACCTAGCTCTCCAGATCTTAACCCATAGGACTACTACGTATGGGGCGTTGTTGAACGGGAGATCAATAAACATCCACATAACACAATCGATTCTTTAAAAGCAGCAATAAGGGAAGTAATGACGCATATGGACAAGAGCCATTTAATTCGGGCGTGTTAACGTTTTTCGCAAAGAATAGAAGCCGTTATTTCTGCTGAGGGCGGTTACATTGAATAATTAACTATGAGAATAGTCGAGTAATACGCTGTGAAAATTTCATTAAAATACAATATGGGTATTCATTCAGACCTTGAACTTTTTAAACAGACGTCAAAACTTCCATGTTTTTGGACAGTTAACGCAAAGAAGTTCTCAGAGCTCACTCCTTCGAGGGTTCGAATGAATGCCCATAATATGTTTTCTAAAAGATATACAACTTTGAATTTGAAAAGCCATTTGTCCTCGAATGCCAATCGCACCCTGTAAAACATCAGTGGAAAGGCCGACCTTTCTACTTTCTATATATGGCAAGGAAAATTAAATTCATTTGATAATTACTTAAGTTGTAGCCTAAAAATTGCTCAAAGGTACGTCAAATCGGGTTTTTAACCGTTACTTAAAATTTTTAGGTTTTTTGTTATATTCGACCTGATAAAAAATCTCTACTAGGTCACTTTAAAAGTTTAGAATCACTGTTACATTTGGAATTTACTTAATATGATAATGTTACTTGTTCCCAAATTATGCAATTAATTCGAAATATTGCAGTATGGAATACTGATTGGCTTTCCAAGCATGTAAATGAAATATCGCTGTTCATAAAAGAGAAAAGCATTGATATAATATAATGTTAATATCTGAAACACATTTCACAAGCAGATCATATTTTAAACTCAATGGCTTTGAAATCATTAAGGCAGATCACCCTCCAAACAGAGCTCATGGTGGCGCAGCCATCCTTGTCAAAAATAGCTTATAGTTCAAAATAAGGGACTGTGTTAGAGAAAATGCTGTGCAAGCTGTTACCATTGACGTCAAATGTATGCATTTTGATGTGGCGATAACAGCGATCTACCTTCACAGAGAAAATGATACCACATAAAATGGAAGAAAAAAGGAAGATTAAAATGAAAGATTTTCTATGGTTTTTGTCCATGAAGATTGTCTTATTGAAACCATAGAGAAAACCTTATTGTTTATTTTAATGGAAAATTGAACGAAAAGTTAAGTTTACATTACTTAAAATAACTGAGAAATTAAAGATTTTACCAATCTTTTTATCCTTAAAAAATTTAAAAAAAAGTTTCTATAGGAATTTCTTGAAAGAGCTTGTGCGTGACGACGTTTTGGAAGGCCCGACGGAAGCAACTTGTTTTTATTGGTTTGCGTCCAACTTACTTTCTGCTCCCCGTATTTTTTCCTTAAAATTTACTTGCCTGTTTTATTCTCCATTTTTCCACAAATTCTTTGGCCTGCGGCGGGGTTCGAACTCTGACCTTCCAGATTACAAGTCTAGCACACTTCAACTACGCCATCGCGAGATATGATTTGATCTTGCTAGTTTTAATATATATCAATGTAAGTGCAAAAAAAAAAGTGCAAAACTGGTTTGTCTTTTTAAACTACGGAATTCATATACTTTTTTAAATCAATAAGTCTTGCTTTTAATATTAAAAGGCTTCTTCTTAAAACGATTTTCTTCCAATAAGGAATCTTATCAAAACGTCATTTTTATAAGATTGTCACATATACCACGTTTATACGCATCTTCAATCCGATTTCAGTGAAAACGATTTGTGTGAAAACGCATATATAAACGGATCACTGAGTCGCACTGAAAAAATTTACCGCATCGACTAGTGTCGCTTTTTCAAAACGACATGAAAATGTGAAATCGACCTGTAATGATGCATAAACGATTCGAAGTGCCTTGAGAAATATCATCATCAGCTGATTCATATCGACACTTACAGGGCTGTTAAAGTTAGGGCTGCCATGCTTGGCGATTTCTCGCCATTTTGGCTATTTTTGATAGTCTATGGCGGTCTCAAAATACATCTGTGACAGTTTTATGACAGAGGAAGTAGGGGGCTCCCGAAAAATGTTATGTCACACTTTTTATAGTAAAATTTGTTGAAAACGGCTGTCAACATTTTCAAACGATTTAATGATGAAGATTTTCCATTAATTTTCGTTATTCAACTTCGTACCAAGGGATTGAACAAAACGCTTTGGCGGTTTTAGTTTTCGGTTGGTGATATTGTACACACATTTTCTGTCAGCCCTGGTTAAGGTATATTTTATGCATTGGTAGACATCCCTGTTTTGTCTGAAACGTGCTGTTTTCAAAGTCCTTTTGAAAGCGTTTCGAATCAGATCAGTAAAATAGTGCGCGTATAAACGGGCACGAAGAACCGTCTTGGTCTGATGCGGTTTCACTCATTCCGTTGTATAAACGTGGTAATAGTTTGATTGATAAGGTCACCTTATTATTTTACTATATCAAGAAGTTTTCCATATTCTTCAATAGAAATAATAAGATATTCACATTAAATATAATGAGGATATGTATTAAAATGTTTCAATAAGATTTTCTCTATGCATTCAAAGAGTTTTCTCTATGGAAAAAGCACATCGTTCATATAGCTTAAGAAGATTTCTCTATAAAATCGCTCAGTAAGGGGATCTTATCGATTTTATGGGGTCATATTTTTCTGTGTGTTTCATTTCGGTAGTTGGCAATTCGGGTTTCGGTAGTTAGAAATTATTTTCAAGCCATTTTCTCAGAAGCACGTGAGTGCAAAGTTGTCGAAAACATTGATGTTGATGATCACCGAAGAGTCTGGAAACGCGATCTTTGAATTTTAAATTCATATCAAATCTCATTTTTTATTTCATTGAAGAAGATTAAATTAAATTGTTCCCTTATATATTATTATTATATGCAATATTAATAATTTGACTTGAAAAGATAAAATAAAGCACTTTTGACCACAAAAAAAAAAAAAAAAAAAAAAAAAATCGGTAGTTGAGAAAAATTTTTCGGTAGTTACAAATCCTTATTTTAAGCACTGCGACCAGGGTTAGATAGCTCAGTGTTTCAAACTGTGACTCGACAGCCGCGATGTTCGGGGTTCAATCCCTGCTGGCGGCAAGAATTTTTACTAAATTTTTTTACTGTTTTTTATAAATTACAGTTTTTTTTATTCATAGTTCAGTTATTTTGGAAGACAAACATTTTGCCCTAAATTTTGAAGGTTTTATAAATATTATTGTTTTTTTAATGGTTCATTTTGAAGTAAAAAATTGTTGGAGTGAAAAAAATCGTTAAATACGTTTCCTTAAAACTGAGCAACGCTAAACTCAAGTGAGCATTTTGACCAAGAAATTAAATTCGTTCGTTTAGCGCAATGGTTAAGGCGTTCGCCCAGCGATCTGGTGGTCAGCGGTTCGAGGCTCGGTGGAGGCGAGAAAATTTAACCAGGGACGGGCGAAATCGCTAGTGTGTAGTGGCTCCACTGACTGCTGCAGGGTATTTAAAAGAAACAATGAGTCTAGATGTGTCTCTCGAAACACCTTCTGAAATAGACTGCGCCGTAGAAAACTTAACAATGGTAATTCACAGAGCAAGCTATATATGTACGTCACCCACCGCTAATCGTCAGCACACCGGTGCGTACTACCTTACCAATGAAATAAAGCAGCTAATACAAAATAAATGAAACCTGAAGAAACGGTGGCAAGAGAGTCGAAGCGCAAATGATAAAAGATTAAGTATTTAACAAAGCTGCCTCTGATCTGAAAAGAATTTTATCTGAACTGAGAAATGAATCCCTAGCAGAATATCTAAAATATCTTGATCCACACTCCGGCAAAGTTTCTTAGAATTTTCCATAGAATACGATGGTGCTATACTCCCTAACAAAGTTTTTTTTTTTTCACCCATACAAATTGATCCGCCCTATTGTACATGCCCTGTAGGAAATGTCAATAGTGAATCTATACTCTTTTTCTACTGACCGCGTCAACGTCACTACTGACCAGTTATACCCGCCCCAAGCCTTTGCCTATTGACATTTTATCATTGAGTGGGCTTTGCATGTCAACAATTGACCGAAGAAATATTGACGAATTATTGACGAATTAATGACGTCGGTACTATTATGTAGACTCTTTCGTTTTTATAAGGAGACACGTTGTTGACATGGTCAATAAAGATGAACTGTACCTCTTGACAGTACAGTTTCTTTAATGACACTGCCTATAAATACTGTTGACGTTTGAACTAGTTCTCTTGTCTATATTGACGTCAATATAGACATGGGGCCATATGGCGACAGGCTTCCTGCAGGGTACTTTTGTAAGGTAGAATGTAATAGTTAGAGCTTCGGTGGAAGCTTTCTATTTCTGTTATAATTTGATTGTTTTTTACAAAATTTACACCGAGAGAAAAAGGTAGTTATATTAACTGAAATAGCAGGTTAAACAATATAACCGAGTTCTCACCGTTAATTGTTAACGTCATATACAGTAGCGGTACAAATCAACAGTAGTACAAACACAGTCAATAAGTGATAATAACTACCTGATGGTTGATATAACTGTCTGCGCTGCGTAGTTAAATCAACTGTAACCAGCGACTGGGAAAAAAAAATTTTGGTTTGACTTTTTTTATCTTCTTTTATTAATATTTTTTAAAAAATTAAATTATTATATTTTTTCTTTATTTATTTGTTTCTATTTAAATCTTTTTCTCTTTCATCTCTTTAAATTTTCTCGCCTCGGCCGAGCCTTGAACCGCTGACCTCCACTTCGCTGGGCGAACGTCTTAACCATTACGCTAAACGAACGAATTTAATTTCTTGGTCAAAATGCTCACCTGAGTTTATGGTTGCTCAAGTTTTGGGGAACGTGCTTAAGGAATTGTTTCACTCCCAAAATTTTTTGCTTGAAAATGAACCATTAAAAAAAAATTAAATAAAATAAAATCTTAAAAATTTAGGAGAACATTTTTGTCTTCCAAAACAACTACACTCTGAACAAAAAAAAAAACTGTAATTAAAAAAAATTCAGAAAAATTCCCACCGCCGGCAGGGATAGAACACCGAAGCTCACGACTGTCGAGTCACAGTTTAAGGCACTTAGCTATCGAACACTCCGGAGACGGTTGATCAGAATGCGAACTTATACGTCTAAGTGAACGAAAGCGAATTTGAACATAAAAAGTAACTGTTTTTCAATTGTTCATTTGACTGCCTTTTTCAGTGCATTTACCGCCGAATACAGTTTATTTGACCACTCTTACTTTAACTGTTCTAAGTAGTTGATTTAACTGTTGTTATTTCTCTCGGTGTACTTATTGTAATTTAGGGTCGTTGTCTTCGATGCGGCTTAAGCGCTGCGAAACTGTAAATTCTCTAATATATTTTTATAGTCTTCATGCCAGTTTAAGTCATAAGCCTGGTTTAAACTCTCCTGAAGACTATCATTTGAAAGTTGAAACCTTCGAATAGTTTAAACTAGGTTGGAGACTACGAGCCTTAAAGACAGTGTAACATAAATAAAATTAAAAAACCAGTCTACAGTCTAGTGTTAGTGTGAAGAAATTCTGAACGAATATTTGAGAAGGTTCACACGCATTCCAATTGATAAGCTCAATAATAGTGAAGTGAAAGTGAAAAGAAACGATGGCTGGTTTCCGTGAGCCTAGATCCGCGCGATTCAAAAATCAATATTTTCACTTAAGTATGTATTTACATGGTCACCTAGCGCACATATTTAACAATGTGAAGCGCTCTTTAAATTTTTATAATAAAGAAGGTGAATTGTCGGCTAAAATGTGTATTCTATTAAAACGTCAGAACTTCTTAGCACATCGTAAGTATATCTGAACTGTTGACAATGCCTGTCACTTCTTTTTCCAAAGCTGAAAAGCTCGGCATCCTATGGGTGGTGTGAGAGAGTTTTAACGGAACGTTCGGAGCCTTTGCACCTCTTCTGGTCCTTTGGCTTATTGTAAGTGAAAATATATTCATGCTTTGCGGTATGTCATTGCATACGTATGTATATCATAAAAGGAAAAATAGAAAAATAGAAATAAGTATAGAAAAAAGCAGAAATGCAGAGTAAGAGAAAGTACAATTCTGAGACAATGAAGCGTGCAAACCTTAACACATTTTGAACCACTGTGGCATTTTTCGCACAGCAAGTTAAAAAATATTTTTTAAATACTGAAAACTGTTTTGTTATATTCTTTTTCAAATAGTAAATTTTAAGTTTGTGCAGTATATACATATAAGTATAAGTATATTTGATTGAAGATGAATTTTTATAAAAATAATCTTCATAACGAAAAGAGACTTTTTTGGAATATTTTTTCAAAGAAAATATCTTTTATAAAAAATTTGTTTCTGCAAAAATAACGGTTCATTTTTTTTTTATCTAAACGCTAAGATAATATTTAACAACAAATTAGCTAATAAATTGTGTGTCATTAGCTATTGAAATTTATTATATTTTACTGGGGAATGGACCAACGTACAATTTTTCGTACAAGGCATACATATCTCTGAATGGGGTTAACAAATACAATGTTTTTTTTTTTGTTATTATTATTTACTCTCAGGGTCATAAAATAAAACCCATGGGATCCAAAATTTTTTTTAAAAAGTCCACCCCGTTCTGGTAGTAGTCTAAAATGGGTTAAACGTCAGTCGGACGCACTAAAGCTTTTGAGATCTCCATAAAGTCGCTCATGTCAACAGCGGCTGAGAGCGTGCTTAGCACTCTGCAGCGCTCTGTTGCAAACCATCAACCAACGATGTGGCAAGCAGCGCAGTCTGCTTAGGTGCCGAGCAAGCAAAAGTAAGCATCGAAGATGCTTCTTCTTCGCTTTTATCTTCTCTTGTGTTTTTATTTTGATTTTGATTTTTATTTTTATTCGTATTTTTTTTCTCTTTTGCTTATTTTTATTTTTATTAATGTTTTCCTAATTTATGCACTCTTATATGTGGTGTTGAAAGCCGAGGCGCTGCAACTAAAAAAGCTGAGGCTTCAACTGAAGCTGGTGCTGCGTGCTGCGTGCTCTAGCATGAATACGGTGCATATTGTTGTTATTGGGTGCTGAATTGTGCTGAAAGGTTCCGTTTTTGGTGCCTTCACATCGCATCAAGAGCGACACACATAGAATGCAACGAGCTGTCAACAAAAGCGACTGAAGAGCGCGGGTGCCTCCTGGTCGTCGGTGGTTGGTGGCTGGCAGCTGGCAGCTGGCAGCTGCAAGATCTGTCCGTATAAATTGTAGCCAGTGTGGGCGCAGTCTTCGCAAATTAAAAGGTGCTGCCGAAGGAGCAGCAGCGAAGGGTGCCACATCTACCACAGGAATAGACTTGCTTTGTTGGCGTCGAAAGGAGCTGCGCCGTGGTTTACCAGCGTTTTCGTATTTTATTTTGTTCTTTTTCCACTGGTTTTCATCATTCAAGCAAAGCGACTATGAATATATACGTACATATATATCAGTATATATCTATTTATATAAAGAGCGAGAGAGAGAGAGAGAGAGAGGAGAGAGAGAGAGAGAGAGAGGGAGAGAGAGAATTTCGAATTGCTTTCGGTGCGAATATTTGCTGCTTTGCGATCTGCCACATTTCGCGGTAATGCGAGGCGAAAGCAGCACGAAAATACGTCAAAGGACCTTTCCATTTCGTGCCTTGGCTTCTCCACTCGAATAATGCAAATTTTGTTTATTAGTCGCACCAAAGAGCACCATTTCCACATTCTCAAATATTTATGCGAATGCATACATACATACACATGTATGTATGTATGTATGTATGTATGCAGGCGTTCGCATAATTGTTTGGAGTATTGGTGGCAATTCTGTCATAGTTCGCGGTTGCGGTTTGGGTTTCGGTTTGTTTTCCATGTTTTGATTTTCGCCTCAAGTAATTGCTTTCGAACTCACCAAAACGATTGCAGTGATGTTAATTTAAATTGTTCATATTTTGTTGTCCCTTGAAGAGGGTTCTCTTGGGAGTTCAATTCCTCTTCCTCTTCTGATTATTGCAGCGGTATTTTCTCCACTTCCGTGTAGAGCTTACTTTGAGCCGTGTTATTGAAGCAATGCGCCCGCTCACACGTACCAGGGGCGTACGCTCTGGTTGTGCTTATATTGACCAGGATGGTAGATTGAGCAATTATAGGACATTAGCCCAAAAAAAAAAAAAAATTTGGGGGGTTCTTTGAAAGGTATAATTAGTTATGAACCAAAAACCAAAACATTTCGAGTTGTATGGAGGGTGGGTGTTGGGCGTGTCCGATTTTAATGAAACTTTCAGGATCACTTCTTCTTGTTGATTTTAAAACTCTTGCTAAGTTTGAACAAATTCGGATGAAAGCGAAAAAAGTTATGTGTAATATTCAATTCGGATTGTATGGGGAGTGGGTGGTGGGCGTGGCCAATTTTGATGAAAATTCTCAGATATCTGCGTTTGGCCGCAAGTAATCATCATGCTGAATTTCAATTATTTTCCTATCCCCAAAAATCTTTTATTGCGAAAACCTCTATTGGGTTGTATGGGGAGTGGGTGGTGGGCGTGAGCGATTTCGATGAAATTGAATAGTTTTTTTAATTGGGTCAGAATAATGCCCGGTACCAAATTTCATTATTCTGCGAGCACTACTTCTAGTTTTGTCGCCAACTTGTATGGGATCGTTACACTGTGCGCCACTGATACGTACATACGTCAACACCGTTAAATAAATCGGCGTTTGTTGGAGGGAGAAGGGCGGGTAGAGGAAAACCCCCTCTCTCCTCTCTCCTATAAACTGATTTTCGTTGAACGATGTTATGTACGGTATCAGTGGCGTAGGTAGGATTTTGAAAAGGGGGGAGGGATTAAAAATAGTAATAAGTTTTGAAAAACTCAATAAAAACTCAAACTAATACAAGATACATTATTTCAAATTTCATTGTATCACACAATTATGTTGGCATTTCATGCCGGTTGAACCACATTTTAAATCAAAGAATGAAATTAAGCCGCCTTGGTTTTTTTGAAAGTTCATCAAGAACTTCATCTGCACATATAGGTACATTTTTGTGTAAGGCCAAATCTGCCAGGCCATTGAGCCGATTCTGAAATTAATTGAAATGGCTGAATTAAACAAAAAACCTAGAGAAAAAGTTATAATATACCTGTCCAATTGAGTTCCTTAAATAAGTTTTAATGCGGTTTAAGCATGAAATTGTCCTTTCGGCTGTACTGGTTGATACTGGCAGCGTTGCTATAATTTTAAGCAGAAGAAAAGTGGCTGGAAAGTTTTCTTTTGGACAAACATCTATAGCATCAATAGCATTTTCCGGCGAGATTTGTTTACTTACGACTTAGATATTGCCTCCAAATCATAACTTCCGCCATTACAGCTGATGATGAGCAAGGAAAAAATTCCTCGTAAAATTTTACAGTTTTCTCCAAATCTGTGTTAGACAAGCTATCATCAAACAGTCTTTGAAATCCTGATAACACATTTTTATGGTTAGAGAACCTCTCTTTTAACTCCTTAACTTGGGCCGCAGTGCTAGCCTTTGGGCAGATTCACGCTCCATATTATTATTATTATTATTATTATTATTATTATTATTATTATTAAGGGGTAATTTAGTAAGAAAAACTTTTTTATAATTTTAAAATACATAAATGTAAAAATATTTGATAAGTAAGAGGTTGGTATTTTGGTCATAAGTTTTTTTTGGCTATTTTAGCTTTTTCGTTTTTCATATTTTCCCATTTAAAAAAAAAACTCATGGCAGCGCTGTGTTCGCTTAAATGTAATGCTCGAATTCTTCATCGATTATTCGCTAGCATAGATCTAAAAGGGCACCCTTATGCAGGGTACACATGGGCACATGGGGACGCAAACAAATATGATTCTAAAAAACTCGCACGCAATAATCGTGGTTTTTACTTCGTGCATATATACCGAAATTAAAACACATTCATTCCTTCACATTTTATGCGGCAAAGGGGGGGGGATATATCCCCTTTATGTCCCCCCTTACCTACGCCACTGTACGGTATGTATTAACAGGCGCAATGACATTTTGCTCATTCAAGCAATTGAATTGATTCCGATTGATTGATGCGAATAGTAGGACCTACTGCTTAGCGATGACTCCCGACTGCAATTGCTTCCCAAGAAGCTATTTCAACTTTATCCGTTTGAGCCATTCGAAGCCATCGGTTAGGAGAGGTTCCGAATAGGAATTGTTAATTTAACCATTTCTTTGTATCGAGGAACTCTTACACTCCTTATAAGTGCAGAATGTCAGGAGAGCACTGCCGCACAGTGGGATTTCAGTGAGATTCAGGAGAGGTACCCCGAGGGACTGCCAGATTCGATCCATCTTTTGCACAGGTTTTTTTTTTTTTTTTACATAGATAACAATCGGACAAAGTTTGATTTAAATCGGTTGAGTTTAAGATGTATGATGTATAAGGGGTACCCCAAGGGGTGAACCAATTTCGAGCACTTCTCGTTTTTTTTTTTTACTGCAAGACGCATGGAGCGATCCCACTGTGTGCCGCATTCTTTTGCAAAATATGTATGTATATCGATTGGAATTTGAAAAAACAATCGTTCAATTCAACTAGTTTGTTCGCAAACTACACAACGCTACTCCCTGCCATCTCTGAATCACCACGAAAAATGGCTCCGTTGCGGGCTTTAAAAAGAAAAGCTAAAGCAAAATACCGTTGAGCCGCAACGGAAATATTAATTAGCGGCTTACCAACATTCCAATTGTGCAATCGCGGAAAAGTGCAATGAACGCGACTTGACAGAGTAGGCGAAATTGTCGTGCCGCGAACGACTTAAGCGAGCAAAACGAGCTAAACAAAAAATAATAAAAACTCGCCGAAAACAAAACCAAACGAACACCGAACGAAAACCAAAGCGAAAACAATGAACAAAGCGAAAAAGTAATTTTTAATTACGACGCAAGCTTTGTTTCTAGCGACTGGCTGCGATAATAATAAGGAAGGAATTTTCTAGCATCACCCAGTGTAAACAAGTACTAATTATAATAGAACGAAGTGTTTCCACAACACTGTTCACTGTCGTTGTGTCGTATGTCCCAGCTTCCGTCTGATCAATGCCGTAGAATGATGTAGAAGTGTGGGGGTAGCCATGACCGGGCTCTGGTAATTCTAATTAAAATATACATCTCAAAATATATTGGTCTCGATAGTTCTAAAGCATTGTTCAAACAAATGATTTTGCTTATTGCACTACGGTTTGGTTATGCTTCGTCGAATTGGCGAACTTTTTTTCGATAAAAAACAGGGACGTGAACCGGTTTTGAACCGCAAAACCGCTTTTATCTGCTGATGAACCGAACCATTAACAATGTTTGAACCGAACCGAAAACCGAACCCATTTTTGTAAAGGTTCGGGCTTTCATTTTTGCCTGCAACAATGCACAGTGATAGGCCAAAAATATAAAAGTCGAAGTCGATTTTCTTATGAAATTAGTATGGATAGCATCTCTAATATGAGTTACCACCACTAAGTTTTTAATGTGCAAGTTTTAACCCTAAGTGGTAAAAAATTCCGTTAGAAGTGATAACACGTGTTAAAAAGTTTTTTCAGATTGAGAAATTCCCGAACCAATAAACCGACCGAAACCCCGTTGAAGGGAAAAACCGGGTTACGCCAATAAAAATTTAAACAGGTTGAACCGCCCGAACCGAACCGAAACCGGGCAAATTTTTCAACTTCACGTTGATAAAAAATAAAAGGTAATATCCAGAAATAGATGAAATTCTAAATTCAAAAAATTTAAAACAAATTTTACTTTAAAAATTGAGGAATTGAAATTTTGTTTAAATTTTTTCGATTAGTTCACATAAAGGACAAAGACAAGAATTGGAAAAACGTTACACCAATTCAAAAATTTTCACGTGAACAAGCCGAACCAATTCCAGGACTCGTAATAAGAATTCCGCAAACGTTGAAACTCAAACAAAATTTCAACAATTTGCATTATAGGAGAGTTCGAAAAATTGTATTTCCTCGGTGGCAAAGCATATAAACATTAAAAAGAATTAAAGGCAAAACATTTAACTTTTTTAAATATTAGTACTAAAGGGCTATTTTCTTGCCAATCAAGTAAAATGCATTCAATTTTCTTTTCTTTTAATTTCGATGCTATAGAGATTTCAAATTTATTGGTTAAGTAAAAAGGAAAAATTATATCCGTTCTAAACATTGGCTGAAAGTCCCCGGTCTAACAAAGAAAAAACACATTTTTTTTCAAAATTCGTTTTTATTATTCAAATATTTTAAGAGGAAAAATTATAAGCCTTCCAAAATTTTTTGAACCATTTTTGTCCCTTTCGGTTTTTCAAAATAGGCCCTTTCGGCGATCACCTTTCATTCCCAAATTTTTTCCCCTGGAGATCCTTTTGGGTTGGCAAAAAAAAGCCTCAGTCTGGGAATACTTCTTGAAGCCAATTTTTTTCCATCGCTCAAGACTTTCCTGGGTCTTGGGAACAACACTTTTTTCTTCTTCATATGGGGCCGTTTTGCCGCGATTTCGACCTCCAAACGCTCCAATAACGACATATAATAGTCACTGTTGATGGTTTTTCCCTTCTCAAATAATCGATAAAAATTATTCCATGCCCATCCCAAAAAACAGAGGCCATTACTTTGCCAGCGGACTTTTGAGTCTTTCCACGCTTCGGAACGGTTCACCGATCGCTGTCCACTCAGCCGACTGTCGATTGGACTCAGGAGTGTAGTGATAGAGCCATTTTTCATCCATTGTCACATATCGACGCAAAAACTCGGGTGTATTGCGAGTTAACAGCTGCAAACACCGCTCAGAATCATCAACACGTTGTTGTTTTTCGGTCAAATGTGAGCTCGCGCGGCACCCATTTTGCACAGAGCTTTTTCATATCCAAATATTGATGAATGATATGACCAACACGTTCCTTTGATATCTTTAAGGCCTCTGCTATCTCGATCAACTTCATTTTACGGTCATTCAAAATCATTTTGTGAATTTTTTTGATGTTTTCGTCGGTAACCACCTCTTTCGGGCGTCCACTGCGTTCACCGTCCTCCGTGCTCATTTCACCACGCTTGAATTTTGCATACCAATCAATTATTGTTGATTTTCCTGGGGCAGAGTCCGGAAACTCATTATCAAGCCAAGTTTTTGCTTCCACTGTATTTTTTCCCTTCAGAAAACAGTATTTTATCAAAACACGAAATTCCTTTTTTTCCATTTTTTTCACAATAACAAAAGTTGCTTCACAAAAGACGCTCTATCTCACAAACTAATTGACTTACAGACGTCAAATTTTGACACGAATCATTTGAAGGTTGCCACTATATAAAAATAAATGCATTAAATACTAGCGACGCCATCTATGTGTCAGACCGGGGACTTATCAGCCAACCTGTTAAAATAAGACGAGTACAAGAATTGCTTAAAATGTACTGAGTCAAGTTCAGATCCAAAACCGCAGCAATGACATGCTCATGCACACGCATTATTGGAAATTGCATTTTTCCTGCACCTCCTGCGCTATTGGAATTCCCGCTTTTCCCTCCAGTTTCAATTGAAATTTCTACTGAAACTGGCGGAAAAGTTCAAGTGAAATATTATAAAGAATAGGGGTGTATACATTTTTTTTTTTTTTTTTGAAATAAAACCTAAACACACTTTCTCTCTCCTAATTTTGTTTCAAATTAACGAAAACTACGAGAGCTTTGTCGTTTCGCGGAAGCGTAGCCATGCAGGGTAAAAGTAGTCAGTGGCGTAGCGAGACATTTCGCCGCCCGCGATACCAAGGGGGAACAATAGAGGCTATGCCGCCTCTACCCCCGGCCTAAATAAAATGATCTTCATAATAAATAAAATATGATTTTGTACCCGGGACGGCTGCCCGCTTCGACCAGGGATTTTTAGGGTTTCAACCAGCCTCAAGCCCAAGTTTTTAATTTGGGACACCTTAAAGGAAAAGCGTCGCATTTCCTTTGAAGCAGAATAGCAATCAAATACAAAATGGGGAGAATTTTCCTTTTGGTACTTTTGTTGACATTCAGAACATTCTTTTGCAAGTGAATTTTAAAATAAATTTTAGCATGTATCCATGCATATATGTATGTTTATGCATAGTTTGATATATGCACAGTTTGTATTAATCTTTAACTTAACAGTCGATTGCGCTCAATTCATAAGATGCGAAATGTGAAATGCGAGCTATCAAAGCGAATCCTTCCAAGAGTTCCCAATTAAGAGCAACATAACAAAACTTGTTTAAATTCAAGTCGTAAATAATTTTCTATGCCTGACTCGCTGACTGACAGACTGACTGGAAACTGACTGACTTTGACTGACTGACTGACAGACTGACTGACTGATTGAATGGCTCTCTGATGTTGGACGAAAAGTTTAAAGTGGAATGGAGAAGCTCGAGCAGCCAGAATGGTTGGACTTTCGACGGTTGAAAAGGGACCAACCACACGCTCCCACCGCTAAGATTGCCAGCAAGCGAGCCGGGAGTTCTGAGCGCTGCATCTTCACAACTGAAGTTTAACTTTGTCGTTGTTAATTATAGTCGAAATGGAGTTTAATGAGCAAATGCATAAAAAAGGACTCGCTCGAATTCTTATTTCGCATTTCGCATTTTCTTTTCCAACCGACTTACTTAAGTGACTTTCTTATAAAGAGAATGGAGAAAGGAGCCCTTCAGAGTGCCTATGTGGCGCCTTTGTTCCAGTTGGCACGACTCGCATTTATGAGTGGGAGTGGCCTAAGAAATTATGGACCAAAGGCAGCAGGCAGACCGAAGGAAGGGAATTATAATTGAGTTGAGGCACTAAATATGGCATTTCGTGCTAGCTTAATTGCGTTATTTCCCTAAGCTGCCATACGTTTTTCCTATTTTTATGTTCTATTTTTTTTTTTTGCGCGCTTTCGTAACAATTTTTAAAACGAATTTTTAGCCCCTATAAATCCTTTCACTTCACTTTTCACTTCAAAACACGTTTTTAGTATTCGCAAAATGCGAAAAAGGTTTCGTCAATGTTGCCATGATAGAAAGAAAAAATTCGTTAAAAAAAGTTACATTGTTCCTCTTAAAAAAAGTATGGAAAACCAACGATATGACGATATTTTTTTGCAGAATAAGGTTCTCAGATATTATACCTTCGGTTTTTTTTTTTTTTTTTTTGAGAGAAATCAAATTTTAATTATTTAATTTTAAGACACCCAGGTTCACTTTCAATAGAGAATGAATGATTGTTCCAGAAATGCGAAATTTTGAGTTGTACCGATTTAGTAGCAAGGGTGCGATAGGTCAACTTACCGAAAAGGAGTACTCTAAGTTTCCCCAAATGTAGAGTATTTTGTGTAAGACAACTGACCTCTAATTCCACAGTAGGTCTGGTTTATTCGTGTAGTCCTAGTATTTTTGTGACTAGTTGGGGAGTAGTTGAAGAGTAGTCGCAATTACTTCAGGGAAAATACAAAAAATAAAATTTTTTAATATAGATGAGTAAAGACGACGGCGAGAAAAATAAATCCAACTGCAAACGCTGGAGAGAAAAATTGAAGGATGATGAAAAAAATTACAAAACTACAAATTAAGAAAAATGGAAAGAATGCGGATTGCTAGACAAAAGTGGAGAGCGCTAAATGAAGGAAAAGAAAATATAATTCAAGAGAAACGGAAATATAATCCATACGACAACGTGAGAGGCGCTTAAAACTCTTAAAAAATGAAATATACATACGTACGTCAAAGCGACGTTTGTTGTGAAAATAAAGTCCAATTAAATAAAAAGTAGAGGAAAGTGGTCGAATTCTGGCCCTTAAGAAAATTTGCTATAAATTCAAAACGCTGATACTCAAGATAAAAACTTAACATACCATTAGCAAGAGAATATCATTACCTTTGTTCTCGCAATATAAAATTTTCATCAAGAACCTACTAAATATAGATTATTTTAGAAACATTCAGTATACTAACTTTTGAAGGTTTGAAAACTGGTGTTCTAAATATGACCCCCATCTCTTGTTTTAAAACCAGAGAAATGATATACCCACATCATATCCTTTTGTATTGAGCAATATCCGAAGTTTATTCTTGCGAAGAAAATAGATTATTAACGCTTAAGAATTCGGTTTTTGGAAATTAGCGTTTTTTTGAATTAGTATGAAAATCGGGGACTCAAATTTTCCCACACGGTTGACTTTCTATAAAAATCGAATTTCTACGAAACCTTATATTTTTTTCTCAAGTTTTTATTTTTCCTTTAAAACCCCTTTACTTTACTATCATACACCATCTAATATTATGAGAAAAATCTTAATCACGATAAATTACCGATTTTTTTCTAAAACACAAAAGTTATAATTTTTATATAAAAATTTTAAATTTCTAAATTTTTAATTTTACCTATGAAATAAAAATTTGAAAAAATTTGCTTAAAAATCAGCAGCATAATATGTGTTTTACTGGTTGGAAAAAAATCGTCAGAAGCCTTTGCATTTTCATGTTACAGCTGGGGTCATCTTTAGACACGAGTGAGATTTACCCCACTTTCCCCTACCAACACATTAAAGTAAAACATATGCATGATGCAACAAATGTAGAATTCGACATGAAGCGTGCGACAGTGATTAAAATAAAATAAATGAAAAAATTAAACTGCTTAATATTTTTGAATCAAACAAAAACCAGCTTCATCAATGTACAACATTTCAAAATTAGTCGCATTAAAATAATGCCTCAAGTTTCGCTGAAATCAGTGGTTGAACTGTTCGCCTCAAAACTACTTTGTTTTTTTAGCGTGCGAATGCGTTAGTTTTTATACCCAGCGTAAGCGGGGTATATTAGTTTTGTGCGAATCTTGTAACAGGGAGAATTAAGCTCCGGAGATAGACAAATATATATCATATACACAAATGATCAGGATCAAAAACTGAATCGATTTAGACATGTCCGTCCGTTCGTCCGTCTGTCCGTCCGTCTGTCCGTCCGTCTGTCAGTCCGTCCGTAGTCGGATCTCCTCCGAAACGGCTGAACCAATGAAGTCGAAATTTGATACACATGTATATCGGGGTCTGAGTATGATCCTAAGTAAAAATGGGAGACATCCGCCCACTGCCACGCCCACAAATGAATTTATTGTGTTTTCAATAAAATGCTTGTAACTTGCGAACCACTCAACACATTCCATTGATATTTGGTATACTAGTAAACTACAAAAATGGACATATCCTGGAAAAAAATGGATGCCGCCCTCCTCGAGCCACGCCCACAAATAAGCCCACAAATAAGGTTTGATCGTAACTTGTGAAGTAAAAGGCGTAGAAGCTTCAAATTCGCAACATAGGTTGACCAAGGCGAATGAAAGGTGTAGGGAAATAATTTATGTGGCCGCCCACGCCCACGCTGGAGAGGCAAAACATAGTGCGCCAATAATGTCCGGAGCTGGGTATTTCAAAGTCGGGCCTGACCGACTTTAGCTTTCTTACTTGTTTCACTTTGAATGCGTGCGAATGTCGCGCTCGACATCATGGAAATGCCCATATATAAACTGCTGAAGCCGATCATATAAATAGAGGCAAGGTGTAAAATAGAATCTGAATATGACATAAGGTAAGTGCACCACGTAAGGCCCACCTAACACCTTTTCCAATACAGTGTACAAAGTATTGATGATACAAACCCGATTGTTTTTGTGCTGTTTTATTTGATAAAATTTCTATAGAAAAAAAAAAAAAAAAAAAAACTACAAAAAAACTATCGGAAACGGTCCTAAAATGCGATTTAAAAAACGTCTTTTTGGGCCATACGCGGAATATGTGTACCTTAAAAGGCCCATTTACTCCTTGTTTGAGATATGAACCCAAACCGGCATTAATTATTTTTTGTAAGCTTTATAGGTTAATTTATATTGTAAAAGCTAGTAAAAAATATGAAATTAACAGAAAAAATTCGTTTTTTAAAAAAAAAAAACTAATTAAATGTTACTAAGCTTTTTTAAAAAGAATAAAATATTAAAACGCTATTTAAGGATAAAAAAGGTATAGTTGCCTTTCGTCCTACTCTTTTAACCTCAGATCAACTGAAAATATGGTTTCTTAATGTCCGTCGTTGCAATTTTTATGTATGGGCCTTTATAGGCTTTCCAAGAAAAAATGTTGCAATTGAAACCATAAACATACCTCTGTATCTTCACAATACAACAAACTTTCTTATTGTAAGAAAGCAACCCCCACAATTTCACTATATATAATTAATTGTTAAGCGCGGACCACTATAAAAATTCAATTTTTACGTCCCTGTTATTTTCAATTGACTGTGGTCGCAACAAACATTGTGCGATTCTCTTAATTTTTTATTTCTACTAAATAACTTGGAGACATGTTTCAACATGTGCAAGTACCAGACTATTTGATAGTAAGAAGTTGGTGAAAATGAAAGTGGGCCTTACGAGGAGCCGGGCCTTACGTGGTGCATTTACCTTATAAGCCAATGAAAAGTTTTTCGAATTCGAGGTCATTAGCATAAAACACCAGAGCTCAATTATTTCTCAATTTCATTTGCTTAAATAAAAGTTTTCATTAACTAAAAGTAACAGTCTTTATGAAGTTATGATTTACGAAATTTGTAAAGAATTAAATTTCTAGTAGTTAAAAATAAAAGTTGAATTTTGTCAAACCCCATTTTTTTTTTCAACGGTTGTCTATCGTTAAAAAACAAAGGCATTGATTAAACCATCATCAACCATGGTCATCAAGTCGTATCAAGACCCCCGTAGAGGGTGAATCCCCTATTAGAAATCCAGATGGCATTGGGCGCGTAACGACGAAGAGAAAGCTTCTGCATTTGCATTGCACCTTAGCAAAGTTTTCCAACCCAAATCCGGGTACTTTAGGGTACATAATCCGAACTCATCCCGAAAACACTCAAAGAATTTTCATTACTATTACTCCAAGAGACATTTGCAATGTCATAAAAAATGAATTAGTATGCAAAAAAGCCCCTGGGTTTGATTTTATTACCCCAGTAATGCTCAAAAAATTTACCTTTGGTAGCGGTGACTTTTTTAACAGTCCTTTTTAATGCTTAATAAAGCGCGGATATTTTCCAAATTATGGAAAAGGTGGTTATAAAAATGGTGCGTAAGCCAGGAAAAGTCCTACTCAGGTTTCATCTTATCGACCTATTAGCCTTCTCCCTTGTCTCTCTAAATTATTTGAAAAATTACTGATATCCAATTAACACCATTTCTCCAAGAGCAAAGTATTATTCCCCCACATCAGTTTGGGTTTAGAAAAAAACACAGTACTATCGAACAAGTTAATCGTATTACTAATGAAATAAGAAATGCATACGAACATCGCGAATACTGCTCAGCTGTTTTCTTAGACGTCCAACAAGCTTTCGACAAAGTATGGCATGACGGGCTTAAATACAAAATTAGACGCTTACTTCCTCAAAATGTTCACGATGTCTTCGAATCTTACCTTGATAATAGAAAGTTCCAAGTAAAACATAATTCGTTTACAACCAAAGATTTTGAAATAAACGCAGGAGTACCGCAAGGTAGTGTAGCCGGGCCTTTTCTTTATCTCATATTTACTGCAGATATTCCTATCGACAATCAGGTCGTAATATCAACGTTTGCTGATGACACAGCTATCTTAAGTAGACATAAAAATGTAGTAATATCAGCTTCCAAGCTTCAAACTCATCTTAATAAAATTCAAAACTGGCTGGCTTTGTGGCGTATTAAAATAAATGAGTTAAAATGCCATCATGTCACATTTACGCTCAACCGAAAAGTCTGTCCAGACCTATTTCTGAACAATATCCGAATTCCCCAAAAGGAGGAGGTAACATACCTTGGCATTCACCTAGATAAAAGATTGACTTGGCGAAAGCACATTGAGACCAAAAGAACTCAAATTAAACTGAAGGCTAACAGCCTGCACTGGCTCATAAACTATCGCTCTCCCCTCAAACTGGAATACAAAATTCTTTTATACAATCAGATCATAAAACCAATTTGGACCTACGGCTTACAACTCTATGGTAATGCAAGTGCTTCAAATATAGATATCCTGCAAAGAGCACAATCTAAAATACTAAGGTCCATCTTAGGAGCGCCTTGGTTTATTACAAATGAAAATATTCATAGAGAGCTCAACATAGAAATGGTTAAATCAGAGTTCACCAAAATTAAACAGAAATATTTCCAAAAATTGCAAAGTCACGTGAATCCTCTTGCAGTAAGACTCGCAAATACGACCACAGTTTCGAGATTAAAAAGAAAAGATCGACCAGCAGTGTGAAAGGGCTCCAGCCGACAATTCAGCACGTGTGAATTAAAAGTGCAGTCCTTGCACAAAAAGCATCGGTGCTTTTTCTATCTAATATATATCGCGTTTTCCTCTGCTCATGCGTATTCCTTACGCACGCCATCGCCGGAGCTTATCCTAGCTAATCTGCCGCGTATTACTCGTTAAGATCGTGGCGTATTCCTTACGCATTCCATTCATCCATACTTTTTCTCACTCAAGCGTATTCCTTACGCACACCATCGCAGAAGCTTGTCCTAGCTAATCCACCGCGTATTATCCGTTAAGATCGTGGCGTATTCCTTACGCATTCCGCCATTTCATACGTTTTCCTCATTTAATAACAATCGATAAATGCATAATTGGCTCAACCTTCAGCAGATTTATGCCCAGCTTTTCCTAACCGAGGCCAGCGAACAAATTATATTACGTATTATAAGTGTATGATCCAAATATGCTTAATGATACGTAATTATGTAAAATAGAATTAAGATTGTAAAACTTATTGTTAGACTCTTTTATCCAAGGAGTGATACAATAAATAAGAATACTGTTTTAAAAAAAAAAAAAAAAATTGATTAAACCAAATGATATATCATTTTGGATTCTAGAAACTGAGACCTATCAATTACTATAAAATTTATTTAAATTGGAGTAACGGTTTATTTGTTATTTGGCAAAGCCTTTAATTTTTGCCAAAAAAAATATTTGGCCCAGTTTAACTGTTATTGTTTAAAGCTAAGTGTCCACTTCAATCAAAATTTTCGTTTCCATAAGCAACACACGTATAAAAAACGAAGCGGAATGCAATCGGAAATTTCATTCGATAACTTTTCGTTTGCTTGATTCCACTCAAAACGAAATGCAAAAAAGTACTTTGGAGACTTCAAAAAGTATTATTTTCGTTAAAGGTAGCACTGACGAAACGAAATAAAGGAACTGGCATTTATTTCGTTCGAAAATTGTTGAGCGCGTCGAAAGTATTAGGGAATTTGAATATTTTTCATAATTTTTTCAACTCAAATTGAATGAAATTAAATATAAATTGACCGAAAGTCTTCTTTCCAGCAGATTGCCATATGTATGTTTTATATAATATAATGTGATTTGGATAAAATAATAAGCTCTTTATCACTTGAATCTATTTAAAAAATTTTGTTTATGTTTTCGTGTTGTTGCAAAACTATCGATTGTACTATCGATATATCAATATGTTTTAATTTGGATAGCCATCGATGGCTATTAATCGCCATGGATTGCCAAGCAGGCATCAGAAACAGTAAATATTACTTATATTTAATTAAAAACTTAGCGATAAGATTATTTTATATGAGAGAAAATATTTTTTGAAGTTTTTCAAAAACCATCGAAACTATCGATGTTCACAGTATTGATTGAGTTGCAGCTCTAATTTTTCCGATTCTACACGACGTGACGTCAAAACGAAATAAAGGTTCAAGTCTCCAAAAAAATTTTTGATTGAAGTGGACACCGACCTTAACTGAAAAAATAAAAGTCAGTATTTACCAGTTAACATAATATTGGAGTTTTTCTAAAAAAGTTAGGAAAATAAAATGCATCCCGGACTCGTATAGAGAATGTCCTGAGGATCACAATGACATCGAAAAGATTTCTGTGCGACAATTTTTTGTCCTTGCTTTTTCAAATTTTGAAAGACATTGAAACTGTTATTTTCAGTCCCTGTTTTAAAGGGCATATCTTTTGTTTTTCAAATTTATATTTGGTTATGTGTTGATTTCGATATTCTGGCTATAGGCCCCATAAGAAAATAAATCATTTCTGTTTATCATCGCATATATATATTTACTATATATATTTGTCATTGCTCGATATATCGGCTTTCTTTGAAAAGCATCATCAGGAGTCTTGACATCCGTTCAATATTTTTATAATGTCAAAAACTATGTCAACGTTAAAATTTCACTCCATATATTTAGTTATTTTTGTCTATTTGTTGGGATATAGGGAGCTAGCGCTTAGACACAGTCGAGCGTATAAACGTTCCTTTATTCCAACACCAAATTATAGGAAACAAGCGCTCAGACAAAGTCAAGCGTATAAATGTTCCTATAAACCTCTTTAAATAAAAGAGTGAAGTTTATATTTTATCCTTTCTTTTATTTACTGATCCTTATGTCTATGACAGGATTTATATTCACTGTAAAAATGCTAACACTACTTTACAATTTCCCTATTTCCTTATTTATACTTTTAACGCCGTGGCTCGTATGTACGCACGTCAAAAGCAGAGACTTCCGAAAACCAGTCTGCTCTTTCTGTTGCTGATCGGCAATATTGGATATCGCTGATGATGTTTTCCAAAAACCTCTTGCATAATATTCACCTGCAAGTCTATCTTTGGTGCTGCTATTCTCATATCGTCGTTGTTGTTGTTGTAGGTCGGTGTTTGGTGGCGTTGAACCTTGCGCAGAACTTATGACGCGTCAGCTCGTGCCTCCCGTGTTTTCCCTTGCTCGCCGAAAGCTCGCCAAAGCTATCCCGTTGTTAGTGTGTTGTTGTTGTTTCCAGCGATCGAGCTCTTCAGCATAGCTTAGACAGTTGCAATGTTGACTTGCCGGCTCGTGTCCCTCATACTTGACACCTAGCTGCCCGTGCCTATCATTGCTGTCGCTCCGTTAATTCTCTCCCGCCGTTCTAATTCTCGGGTTTCACCCACTGGCTTTTGGCATTGCAATCGTGGGCTTGGAGTGATTTCACAACCGCTGCCGTCTGCCGAAACTTCTGGGTCTCATATTACATTCATTTCATTTGGGCGATTGCTGCTAAGGCCAATTTCACAATCGCACTGGTTGAGTCTTCGCGCTGGTTCTTGTTGTTGCACTTCTTGTGGCGAAGATTGGGATATAGCATGGTTGTGCGTCTGTGACTCGCAACCTATTGTAGATTGACTACAATCAAAAGTTTTTGAGTTATTAAGAAATAAATGCATGAAAGGTAGCCGAAAGACTCGTTATTTGCCTCTATCGCAGAAACGATTGTTGGAAAACATTTTATGAATACTAAATAAGGCACTTTGCACTGCTCCACTCCACTCCGCCCCGCACACACTCGTATTCTCAGTTATGTATATAGTAATAAATTTCAATTTTTATTAATAAATCTTATAATTATTACGTTCCCTGGTATATACAGTACACTCGGGATAACGTCAACACCCCAAAACGTCAACACTTGTTTATTAACCATTGCCTACTCTAAAACGTCAACAAAACCTAAAAGCTCTAAAAGATAAACTTTGCGTAATAGAAAACTTAAGCTGGAATTACGTATAGAATACGAATTCTCAGAATTCCGGGAATCTCCTTTTATGCGTACAATGTAGTTTTTGCTCTCTGTGTTCAGTTGTTTTTTCGGAATTGTTGATGTTGCGCGTATAAAATGAGCTCTTAAAAACCGAAAGTGCCATTATCTCATATAAAATATTTTTTCTATTTTTTCAAATACATAAACATTTGCTTGAATCAGATTATTGGTTGGTTTTTAGTTTGAATACTAAAAAAATTTTAAAACTATAGTGCCGACTATATTTTGATCTAAAATAAGGACAATCATAAACGCCAACATTCTGGTAAACGTCAACACTCGCGGTTTTAATTAGTTGACGTTATCCCGAGTGTACTGTATGTACATTATGAACATACGAACACATATGTATGCATACACACCCAGCAGGAAACTTAGGGCTGTAGCATACAGTCATCAATGGCATAGGGGTGAAATTGTCACGCATGACTTCTTGGGTGACAACGTGATCGTAGAAGCCTGCTGCTCATGCAAATGATTCACATTGGCTATTTGGCTTTAAATAACATATTTTATATTGACATGAGTCGAAGCATGCCACGTGGAATTCAATACATAAGAAGACAGAACAAGACAGAGGAAGACAGAACAAGACAGAGGAAGACAAAGGAATATAGAGGAAGATAGAGGAAGACAGAGGAAGATAGAGAAAGATAGAGGAAGACAGAGGAAACAGAGGAAGATAGAGGAAGATAGAGGAGTATAGAGAAAGATAGAGGAAGACAGAGGAAGACAGAGGAAGACAGAGGAAGACAGAGGAAGACAGAGGAAGACTGAGGAAGACAGAGGAAGACAGAGGAAGACAGAGGAAGACAGAGGAAGATAGAGGAGTATAGAGGAAAATAGAGGAAGACAGAGGAAGATAGAGGAAGACAGAGGAAGACAGAGGAAGACAGAGGAAGATAGAGGAATATAGAGGAATATAGAGGAAGATAGAGGAAGATAGAGGAAGACAGAGGAAGACAGAGGAAGACAGAGGAAGACAGAGGAAGACAGAGGAAGACAGAGGAAGACAGAGGAAGACAGAGGAAGACAGAGGAAGACAGAGGAAGACAGAGGAAGACAGAGGAAGACAGAGGAAGACAGAGGAAGACAGAGGAAGACAGAGGAAGACAGAGGAAAACAGAGGAAGACAGAGGAAGACAGAGGAAGATAGAGGAATATAGAGGAATATAGAGGAATATAGAGGAAGATAGAGGAAGATAGAGGAAGACAGAGGAAGACAGAGGAAGACAGAGGAAGACAGAGGAAGACAGAGGAAGACAGAGGAAGACAGAGGAAGACAGAGGAAGACAGAGGAAGACAGAGGAAGACCGAGGGTAACAGAGGGCGAATGAGACGGAGTGTGGAAGGAAGCGGGGGATAGAAATATGGATGGAAAGAGGGATGGGGAGAGGGATGGAGAGAGGGAGGGAGAAAATGTCCGAATTCTATGGATGAGAATGTCGCTGTTAGGTCGTGCACAGCTTATACACAAAGTGTCTATCCGGGGAAGAAAGTCACCAGAATTTCAGTGATGTTGTAAAAGTGATTTTTCGTCTTGGGTAGCGGCGCTGTGTCCGATTTGTGTACTTTCCTGGTGGCAATTCAGTTTTTTTGTGGTGCTGCAACCGCTGCAGCCCTGATGTTGTTTTGCTGTTAATGATTATTCCTCCTTTTTGTTGTCAATTTTGCCAATTGACTACACCTGTATACGAATTTGTATGTATGTGTATATATGTATGTATGTATATACATGTACACAGAAATGTAAACGAGTGCGTTGTTGTTCGAGTACGCGTTAATGCAACGCTTAAGTACGCAAATAATAAAGCTATTGCGAAAGCCTCACGCTTCCCCACACCGGCCCACGCTTCTGCTCGAAACATCCACTCTCGTTTATTTGATTGCTCATCAGCTTCTGTTGAATGTTGTTTGGTGTTGCCCTACCCCGTTGCCACCCCTTTTTCCGGCGACACTTAATCTATATTTACATTTACCTTCGAGCCTCGCATCATTGCCGCCAATATTTCTGACGCCATCAACATCAGCATCGCTATAGCCATCGCCCGCCATCGCCCGCCAGCGCCAGCGTCAGCCACCGCGTATATTCTGCACGATGGCCCATACTCCCGCACCAGTGGAAAATGGGGCAATGCTACCACTCGAAAGCAATTCAGCCATCCAGTAATCCAGTCATTGAGCAGCAGCACCGCATGCCTTTAAGTGTTTCTGACAAATTATTCATGAACTGTAAACCAAAGTAAGGGAGAAGCTTACGCGAGTCAATAATCGAGAAGCGCGCCGCGGCGGTTTTTCACTTTTTCGCGTTATCGCCCTTTCAAGCCTCCATACCGAAAACACTTTCAAAATTAATTTTGTTTTTTACATTTACATTTTCGCGAAGAGCCAAAAAATGAATTCATTCATTTGAGCAGAGCATATTTTGAGCATATTTTTCGAAGACGTGGTAATAACTTTCGCGAGGTGCTTGGCCCCGCCGGAAGATTTCCTTTTGACCTTTATGAATTTAATTCAAACAAGTTCTTCCATTGTCAAACAAATGAGAAGAATCTGAAAATAAGAAAATTCTATTTGCTGAACATTCTGTTTAATTCTGTTCGATTCCCAGTGTGAGCTGTAAGTGAGAGTGACTTAGAATTTACTTACTTTGTGACATACGTATACACGTATACATATTTATTTAAAATTCCTATTACTGCAGCTATGGTAATTGGTAGAACCATTGTATTACTTTTTTCTGGCAGCGCAAACCAATCGCAACATTGGGCATGGGGCACTTTCGGTTGTCATTAGTGAAACTTGTTTGTTCACTCAAAAAAAATTCTCAAGCACTTTACGAGATAGATCATACAAAATATGTATAGAAATCAGCGATCAGCGTCACCAGGAGATTCGATTTAGACATGTCCGTCTGCCCGTCTGTCTGTCCGTCTGAACAAGTTCGAGAATGGACCCGATCGGAAAATTTTTAGGGGTACCTCCAGTACTAGGGTCTGTTACGAAAATCACAAAAACTGCTTTAAAGCCGGAGTTTTTCAAGATATTTTGATGAAATTTGATATTTTATTATTTTTTTTTTTACATATTTAAAGCCAAGTTATTCAATTTCGAAAAGTGGAAAAAGTGGTCGTGGCCGAAGGGCATTTTTCGAAAATTGTCTCCTGTATTCGAAATTCAAATGGGACTTGAACGAAGTTTGGCACTTATGCTTCCTTTGTAGCCATAAACAGCCTCTTTAAAAATTTCTTCGATAGGTCCATTATTAAGGGTACCTTCAAAGTTAGGGTCTGTCACAAAAATCTCAAAACTTCCCCAAAATCGTAATTTTGAAATATTTCAATGAAACTTAGATATATGTACAAGCCTGCGATTTAGAATTTGAAAAAAAATTGGAAAAGTGGGCGTGTCAAAGGGGCGGTTTTCATAAGAAATTTAACAAAAGTCGGTATATGGGGCCCCTTATGGCTTTAAAACCTGTAAGGGGTGCATCAATGTGCCTAACAGACTCACACAAACCAATGTAAACTACCTTAACTTTTAACATAAACAAAATCAGCTGCTTTAAAAGAAAAGAAACAAGTATTTTCCTTCCTTCGTTCAACCCTCCCCGAATAGAGCTTTAATTGGCTTTACTACTTTTTGTATTACCGTACTTCCTTATGGACCTATTGATTTAAAACTACCAGTTAATTACCTTTTTCTACCTTCTCAAATGCTAGAACGACAGCACTGACCCGATTATAATCCATTCGTTGTATTTCTTTATTACTCTTCAATTACTCTTCGTTGGTCTAATTTTAGACCTAAAACCTGCATTATAATAGTTAGTCAGTACTGAAATAACTAATACGAATCTAAGCAACGAACGAAACATCAGTTTGTTCGCAGCATCTTTACGGAGCGGAGTTATGCTCTAAAGCAAAATCTTTAGTGAACGAAAAAAAAAAAAAAAATGTATTTAAAAGCACATGGAAGAAAAATTTTATTAAAATTATAAATCGTTAAAGTAACGCTGAGATTTTCGGGTAATTAACAAAAGACTGCGCGAACCAAAATCCTCCTGAAAAAAAAAAAAATAAAAAAAAAAAAA
>CM035807.1:27337011-27347077 GCA_020466095.1 Chlorops oryzae | reverse complement strand
GTTATTTATCTGCATCTCGCGTTGTATAAGTCCGATCGTGTTCCGCTAGGGGGCATTAGAAAGATGACAGTTCCTACTAAAAAAGCTTTTTTGACACTTTTTTTATTGATTGATCCAGTTTTGTTTGAGAGCTTGTCAAAGATGGACATCAGCAAAGAGAAAATTCGCTACATTTTACGGTTTTTCTTCGATAAGGGAGAAAACGCAAGCCGGGCGGCTGAAAATGTGAATAGCGTTTATGGACCTGATACTGTAACAGCCAATCATGCGCAATTTTGGTTTCGTCGATTCCGTTCCGGTAACTTCGATGTCAAGGATGCACCACGCACTGGAAGGCCAATTGTCGAAAATGTCGATAAAATCATGGAAATTATCGAGTCCGACCGTCATTTTAGCACTGTTTCGATTGCAAAAGAGCTAAAGATTGCACAAAAAACCGTTTGGAACCATTTGAATAAGGCTGGATACACAAAGAAGCTCGATGTATGGGTGCCACACGAGTTAACGCAAAAAAACCTCATAGACCGAATTTCCATCTGCGAATCGCTGCTGAATCGCAACAAAATCGACCCATTTCTGAAGCGGTTGGTGACTGGTGATGAAAAGTGGGTCACTTACGACAACGTCAAGCGAAAACGGTCGTGGTCGAAACACGGTGAACCGGAGGAAACGGTGGCCAAGCCAGGATTGACGGCCAGGAAGGTTTTGCTGTGTGTTTGGTGGGATTGGCAGGGAATTATCTACTATGAGCTGCTCCCATACGGCAAAACTCTTAACTCGGAACTCTACTGTCAACAATTGGACCGTCTGAAGGAAGCAATCGCCCATAAGCGGCCAGCTTTGGCCAATAGGAGAGGAATTGTGTTCCATCAGGACCTCGCCAGGCCACACACATCGATAGTGACTCGCCAGAAGCTCCGGGAGTTTGGTTGGGTGGTTCTTCTGCATCCACCTTATAGTCCGGACCTGGCACCAAGTGCTTACCATCTGTTCCTGTCCATGGCGAACAATTTTGCTGGTGAAACATTCGCTTCAAGAGAGGCTTCTGAAATTCGACCGTCTCAATTTTTTGCTAATAGGAACGAGGGCTTCTATGAGAGCGGCATAATGAAATTACCTTTAAAATGGCAACAAGTTATCGAACAAAACGGCGCATATTTGACCTAAATTGGGTCATTCTAACTATCTTAAATAAAGCCCTCAATTTAATGCAAAAATAATGGATTTCTTTTTACTACACCTAATATATCTGGAAGAGTGTATAAACAAACTCTTAAGGACCATTCAAGCAATCATGAAAGATCAATTTTGAGATCCCAAAAAGTAAACTTTTTCCATATTAGGCTCCGTTCCCATTTCTTAGGGGCTCTCTCCAGCTCTGTCAGAAGTGTACATATAAAAAAATGCTTCAGAAATAAATCAGAAATTTTGAAGTTTGTTTTTATGTGAAGTTTTTCATTTCTGTTTCATTGCTGATAGAACTGGAGAGAGCCCCTTACGAAAAAAAAACCGCTCATTTCGAGCTCCTTTCGGAGCGTTTTAGGCGCATTTGCGCTCCGGAGAAGGAATCTTGAAGCTCCCTGCGAACTGTTTTGGTTAGCTGGGTAATTGTACATTAGGTGTATTAGTGTTCCAAAAGCGAAAGAAACTTGAAATTAGAAGACATGGCGGTGTATGAAAAGAGATTTATGTAATGAAGAAAACTTCGTTGAGAATTTTTTTTTTTCATTCAGGTTTAGAGGCCGCCAAAAAGTTTTTTTTATCTCGATATTCAAAATATTTGGAGATTACGCTTAATTTCAGCCGTGTATAAAACCAAATAAAAAATATTTTGAATTGATTGATTAGTAAAACCACTAATTTTTCATTGAAAACCCATGAGTAAAATAAAATTGTTGTGGTTTTGATCCTAAAGTATACAGAAAAATTTGAAAGATTTTCTTCGAATGATCTTGCCGGCTTAAGAAGGCAATCGGTCCTTTCAAGGGAGTTTATAGTTTTCACGGTTCTTGAATGGGTATGATACTACCTACTTAAAAGGTAAATAAAAATGGAAACATTATTTCGTTATGATACTGAGGAAAATTCAAGTCTTCCTAAAGATCCCTTAGGCTGAATTTAAAAATATTTTAAATCACTCAAAAAAATTGTTTTTTCTTTTTGTCTTAAGTTTTTTTTTCACACTTCGCCATCATCAAACTTCAATACGTCTTCTTCCGTCTGATATGCACAGCTCGTCCACTTTATAATGAAAAAAAAAAACCCGTTTAATTATTCAAAGTCACGGCATAGTACTCAGATCACTTTCGTAGCTCTTGTGAGGAAGGTTTTAAGAGGAATTCCCACATTTAATTGTTTTTAATTATAAAAAAAAAAAAAAAAAAATTAAGGAAAATTCTCGCCAAGCATCGAGTACTCAACTCTTTTCATTTTCATTTCACTTACCGTTCCCACGAAAGGCGACGTGGCGCCTCATCACCGCCAATCGGGAAAATGTAGCCACTGCCGATTTGCTGTAATTGTTGCTGTTGTTGTGCAGCTGCTTTCGTTGTTGCTGTCGCACTTGTCGTGCCAACAGTGCTCGATTGATGTAACAGTTTAGCTAAACGTGTCAGGGCCGTGTTAGCCGTGGTACCGCAGCCGCCGCCCCCGCTAGAAGCCGCACTGCCAATGTTGCTGCTATTGACATTTCCACTTGCAGCATTTCCGCTTTGGCTTCCGCCAGCTGGACTGAATTCAAAGCCGGTGGGTGTAAGCGGCACATCCGTTGCGCCGCGACTTTCGCTGTAGCCCGAACTCGCACTCGAACCGGAGCTGGCAGCAGTGCTCCGTTTTTTCGATGCCAAGCGATATGCACGCGCGGCGACGACATGCGGTGCCGGAATCCTGTAAATGATGGGACCTTATGAAATTCCTGCTCAAAATAATGGCGGCAATTAGTAATGGGATTCGTGCAATAAGCCAAGAAGCCACGGCTGGTGGCCTAACAATTGATTTTACAATAACCGGCGTTGTTAGGGTTACTATTTTTTTTATATTTTTTATTTATTTTTATTTATTATTTGTTTTTGTGGTAAAATGGAGAGAATGAAAAAATTGCTTTTAATTCGTGGGAAAGCAATTATATCCAATTACAACTGAAGGCAGGAAATTCCTAACCGAAACGATTGAAAGTCTTAGGGCCGTTTTCTCATCTTTTTTTATCTGTAAGTTAAATTATCCTGATGATAATTTCATACAAATTTGATTAATAAGTCAAAGAAATTGAAATTTAACTGGCAGATAGAGATTAAAAGTAGGATGAGAAATCGGCCCTTATGATGTTAGAATTGCTTAAATTATAGCTTAATTATAGGCAAACAGTTTTACTTAATACAGTGAAACCTTTCAGGACCGAACATTTGCAATGGCGCTTGGAATTGTTTCCGCGTCCCGGCATCTCGACGTTCAAGTTTTCATGGCTTGCCATCTGCCAAACTGATGACATTGCCAATGGAGACCGCAAGATGGCAATATACATATGTCTGGCTTTATTGCTTGCCGTAGATTGCATGCCATGAAGTTGGCAATGACCGCCATTTTGTTTATTCGACAGCTGAAATTCATTTTTTCTAAATAATTCGATGTGTTCACATCGTTGCGAGGAGGTTTTTCCTTCGAATATTTTCAAATAATTATTCTTGTTCCCCTTTTGAATGGTTTTTTTAAAGAATAAATGCCATTATGACGCTTAAAATTAAAGCGTTTTAAACAAATATTAAAACCAATAAAAGAATGAAATGAGACAATTATATAAATTCAGGCAGGCGGTCATTTCATATTTTTATGACCCAATAGGTAGATGAAATAAATAATTTCAATTTTCTAATGACATCCAAGGCGCATGCGCAACATAGTTACTTGTTTATAGTCATTTCATAAATGCCGATGGCATAACATGAAGCCGTTATAAAAGTAGTCAAGTCGCTAAGCCGTTTTCAAAATGAGAGATTAAAAATCTTAAGAACTCGCTATAAATCGGTGAATCGGGCTTCAAAAAAGTACATTTCAAAACCTGACAAAACATGAGCTAAAAAGTAATAAAAACAAGTAAGAAAGCTCGACTTTGAAAAATCCAGCGTCCCGACATTATTGGCGCACTATGTTTTGCCTCTCCATTTGTGGGCGTGGCAGTAAGCGGGCCACATACATTTTTTCCTACACATTTTATTTGCCTTGGTCAACCTATGTTGCGAATTTGAAGCTTCTACGCCTTTTACTTCACATGTTACGATAAACCCTTATTTGTGGGCTTATTTGTGAGCGTGGCTCGAATAGGGCGGCGTCCATTTTTTTTCAGAATATGTCCCTTTTCGTAGTTTACCAGTACACCAAATATCAATGAAATGTGTTCAGTGGTTCCCAAGTTACAATTTTACTGAAAACACATTAAATTCATTTGTGGGCGTGGCAGTGGGTCGATGTCTCCATTTTTACTTAGGATCATACTCGAATCCCGATATATATGCGTGCCAAATTTCGACTTGGTTGGTCCAGCCGTTTCGGAGGAGATCTGGACACAGACTGGACGGACAGACGTACATGTCTAAATCGATTCAGTTTTTGATCCTGATAATTTCTATATATATTTGTCTATATCTCCGGAGCTTAGTTCTGGCTGTTACAAGATTCGCACAAAACTAATATACCCCGCTTACGCTGCGTATAAAAAGTTTTTTTTTTTTTTTTTTTTTAAACGTTTTATTATTTATTGTATCACTCCTGTAAAGTAGGAGTCTTGCAATAAGTTTCGAAATCTTACACCTAGTTTAACAAAACTACAGATCACAAAGCATTTCCTTAATTTCGAAAAGTTTATGAGTCGCAAGTTTTTATCAATAGCGGGCCTCAGGTAACGTTAACTAGGCGATTTAAGCAGCTAGGAGAGCTGATTTGTTACAACCGCATATATGCATACAGGAAGCGCGTAGCTGTTTTGACGTTGATTGCATGGAGAAATGCATTGGGTGATAGGAGCACGCGCCGAGATACCGATAAGCTAAAAGAGCTGTTTTGACGTTGGATTGCATGGAGAAATGCATTGGGTACTAGGAGCACCCACCGAGATACCGATAAGCTAAAAGAGCTGTTTTGACGTTGGATTGCATGGAGAAATGCATTGGGTACTAGGAGCACCCACCGAGATACCGATAAGCTAAAAGAGCTGTTTTGGCGTGGATTGCATGGAGAAATGCATTGGGTACTAGGAGCACCCACCGAGATACCGATCAGCTGTTTTGACGGACGTGCATGGAATGCACCAAGAAACGCGTGTCGATCTGCTAGGGAAGCAGAGTTGATGGATGTGCATGGAAAGCTCCTGCTGTAGAAGAATGATTTGAAATCGCTGGTCGATCATTCCTTTTTAATCTCGAAGAGTTCGATATGTTCGACAGTCCACGCGCAAGTGGATTTACATGAGTTCGCAATTTATTAAAATACTTTTCTTTGATTTTGGTGAACTCAGCTTTGACCAGTTCAACGTTTAACTCTCTATGAATCCGTTCATTTGAGATAAACCAAGGAGCTCCCGTTATAGTCCTTAGTATTTTGGACTGCGCTCTTTGCAGGATTTCTATATTCGAAGCGCTTGCATTCCCGTACAATTGTAACCCGTACACCCATATTGGTTTTATAACTTGATTGTACAGGAGGATCTTATACTCAAGTTTTAGAGGAGAACGGCTATTTATTAACCAGTGCAGGCTTATGGCTTTAAGTTTCATTTGGGTTCTCTTGGCTTCAATATGCTTACGCCATGTCAATCTTTTATCCAAATGAATACCGAGATATGTGATATCTTCGCATTGTGGGATGCGTACGTTATGGAGAAAAATGTCCGGAGAAGCTTTTCTATTGAGCGTGAAAGTAATATGTTGGCATTTGATCTCATTTATTTTGATACGCCATTTAGAAAGCCAATTTTGTATTTTGTTGAGATGATCTTGCAGTGTAGAAGTTGCAACACTAATGTCCTTGTGCCGACTAAGGACCGCTGTGTCATCAGCAAATGTTGAAATCACGATTCGATCGTTATAAGGAATATCTGCTGTGTATACTAGATAAAGAAAAGGCCCAACAACACTCCCTTGGGGTACTCCTGCATTGATTTCAAAACTTTTTGTAATGTACGAGTTATGTTTTACTTGGAACGTTCTATGTTTTAAATATGACTCAAAGATCGCGTGAAAATTAACGGGAAGTAGTTTTCTGATTTTGTACAACAATCCATCGTGCCAGACTTTGTCGAATGCTTGCTGCACATCTATGAATACTGCAGAGCAATACTCCCGATTTTCATAGGCAATCCTGATATCGTTGGTAATTCGATTTACCTGTTCGATAGTACCGTGTTGTTTCCTAAACCCGAATTGATGTTTTGGAATTATATTCTGCTCTTGCAAATAAGGTGTTAATTTAGCTAAAAGAACCTTTTCGAATAGTTTTGAGAGGCAAGGGAGAAGGCTAATTGGTCTATAAGAGGATGTTTGGGTAGGGTCCTTTCCTGGCTTAGGCACCATTTTAATGACCGATCGTTTCCAATCTTTTGGAAAGTAACTGAATTTAATTATTGCATTGAACAAGACTGTTAAAAACTGTACTGCTACAGATGGGATATTTTTTAACATTTTTGGAGTGACAAGATCATGTCCCGGGGCTTTTTTTTTGTCACAAGTTCATTTTTTATGATACCCGAAATTTCACTTGAACTAATTTGGACGGAAATTCTGCGTGTATTTTCGGATTCGTTCGGAAGAGTATACTCAGAATTACTCGGATTCGGTTGGAATACTTTATTAAGGTGCAAAGCAAAAGCTGTAGCCTTCTCTTCGTCTGAGCGCGCCCAACCACTGTTGGGATACCGAACAGGTGTTTCACTCTGCACAGGAGTCTTAAGAAAACGGCTTGCCAACCACAAGGAGCTACGATTTGAGCCTACAGGCGTAAGATTTTCGACAAAGTTGTGAGCTTTAGATTCTTTTTCCCTATTTAGAGCTATTCTAAGCTTTTTTTCTACTTCTTTTAGTTTGTTTTTGGCCAACGGAGACCGGGACCGTTGCCATTCGCGTCTGAGCCTTCGTTTTTCTGCGACGAGTTTTTCGATTTCCCTATTTGAGAAAGTCCTTTTTAAGCTATATTCAAAACGAGGAGTCGCATTTTGCGCTGCTGATCCTAGATACGAATTAAACACAGTTACGGCGTCGTCAATATGCTCATGGCATTCAATTTTATAATTCGTATGAATATGCGCACTTATGTATTTTTTGTATTTTAGCCAATTTGTACTTGGATTTGTTAAGCTGAGTGGACGTTCAACTTCAACCGGATATTTATTTAAAGCAAATAAAACCGGGGAATGATCTGAGGAGAGGTCGGTAGTTGTTTTTGCAGAAATTAGCTCTCTTGCAATACCTTTAGTTATACCGAAATCTAAGAGGTCTGGAATTTTTTGGAGATCTGTTGGCCAATAAGTTGGCTGTCTGGGAGATACAAAGTCAAGAGAATTATTTTTATTGATAATTGCCTTGTATAATTGTTGACCCTTGGGATTGCACGTTCTGGAGCCCCAGAAAGTGTGCTTCGCATTATAGTCTCCTGCTGCTAGAAACTTATCACCCAAAGTCTTAAAGAAGTCTAAGAACAGCGTTTCCGTAACACAAAAGCGCGGCGGGCAGTAGATTGCCGAAAGTACGATATTTTTCCCTTGCAATACGACGCAGATTGACGTTGCCTGAATAAATTCATAACTATAAGAATCCATTGAGAAATGCTGTATTCTTCTACGAATGAGTATACCCGTGCCTCCATGCGCCTTACCATCTGGGTGGTTGGTTTGATAAAATTTATACCCGGTGATTGAAAAGAAATTTTTATTTGTTAAATGAGTTTCAGAGAGAAGCATGACGTCAACTTCCTCTTGATTTAAAAAATTCTGAATCTCTAGTTTATGTTTAGTTAACCCGTTCGCATTCCAGGCACAAATTTTTAGAACACTCATATCTTAGCTAAAAGTGCGGTCATTAATTGTGTTTGCATTTGCACAATTCTATCGAGCGAGCTTTGCATTGCTTGCATAAATTGTGATAAACTTTGAGTTAGAGTCGATATCATAATCTCAAGATTATTATTCGCGTTAGAGGGAGAACTATTATTCATTGCAGATTTTAGAACATTTGCATACGAAATACCTGAAGTTGCAGGGTTGTTATTAAGGTTTGGATTGGATAACGGTACAGAGACAGTAATGTTTTTTGAAGGATTGCGAGCTGATTCTTTCTTGATATTAATTCGCTTTTTCAGGTCTTGATAAACTAGGCACCCTCTGTAGTTTGCAGTATGGTTTCCTTGGCAGTTACTACATTTAATTAATCTGCGATCATTTTGAGCTTTTTTGTTACAGACCGAACTATGGTGAAGCTCGCCGCATATTACGCAAACGGGGCGCAGGGTGCAATATGACTTTGTGTGACCAAATTCCTGACAGTTGGCACATTGGATAGGACCATTTCTCTTGTGTGGCTCTTCGACCGTTATTTTACGATGCAAAAGGAATTGCAAGTTATATATTGGATGCGTTTCGTTTTTCTTAAGTTTTAAGTTGTCAGGCAAAAGATCAACTTTAAACATGGGCTGAGGGATTTTCGCTTTATTAAATATATTTATGACCGATCTTGCATGGAAGCCCTTTTCCCCTAGCGCACTTTTTATATCATTTGTGTCAACTTCGGCTTCGATGCCTTTGATCACAACTGTTATACCTTTGCTACTCTTAAGCTGGTATGTATAAAAATTTTTATTTGCCCCTTCAAACTCTTTAACAACCCTGCGGAAACTTTCCTCAGTGGTAGTTTGGATTTTGGTTTCATGTATATTACCCTTTGTTAAGGGAACTACATGGAAATCGATATTTCCTAATAATGTAGCCAATTTGGCAACAAGCGCGTTTGAGCTCCTCTCACGCAAATAGATTGGAGGCGGTTTAAGCTCTTTTTTTGGCTGATTTTCGGTTGAATTCTCGTTTGAGATTTCAGCCAATGGGGCGAAACGATTTCCCGTCAATGTTTTTTGGGAAGCGGGGACTTCCGTTTTGTTAAGCTTGGCCCTAGAGTCATTTTTCCCGGAAGGGCTTCTTTTTCTTTTCGTTATATTAATATAACGGTGCATACCGATAAGCACCGCCTGCTGGTCATTTTGTTTTTGAATATTTTGGTTTGGTTTTTTTTCAGAAACAACTGGATTTTTGCTCTGATTGGGCGAAGAAAGTTTGGGAGTAGCGCTAGAAGTACTGGCTACAGGAGATTTTAAGGCTTTACCCGAGGAAGTGTTGTTGCAGCTATTTTCCTTCATTACACATGAATTTATTACACTAACCGAATGCGACCTTTTCCTTTCGAAATGGCTTTTTAAGCTTGAAAATTGATTTGTACCTGGTTGAAGACTGTCAGACTGGTCCAGGTTGTCACCACTTTCGTTTATTTCCCTACTAGGAAGTTGCGGAACATTGTTGATATTTCCATATATTTGATGGTTTGTGTCCACGCTTAGCTTTGGAGGCGATCTATTAACTGGCATTGAAACCAGTATTTCCACCACCAGTTTGGAACACCTGTCAGCTGTAAACAGCTGCAGGGACCAGTTGTCTTTGTCTAGTGTGTGTCTGTAATTTGATTACAATATAAAACCAAAACACATATATCTGTATGTTTGTTTGTCGCAATACTTAGCTTAGCTTAGCGTATAAAAAGTAATTGAAAATTTTCCAAAAGAATGCAAGCAATGATGACAAAACAATAGTTTGAACAATATGACAAGACACACGATCGATTCTCGCGCAATTGACAGCTAAGTCATACGAAGGCTATGCAGAAAAAAGCAAATATACCGATCTCTGAAAATTATGAAAAAATTCGATAGATCTAGCGAGAAAGAATCTAAAAAGGCACACACTACTAAGAGGTTTAGGTTTTCGCACACACGACTTGACACTTTGTACGTTAAAAATAATACCGTCTATCGAATTCGCCCT
>CM035807.1:27324675-27336911 GCA_020466095.1 Chlorops oryzae | reverse complement strand
TCGATAGTTTCATCGAAAAAGTCGTTTTCTGCGAAAAAGAAATCTACGCAATCATCATGAATGACTTTACCTTAAAAAATCTGAAACGGCAAATATCATCGTAATGATATGAAACTTTTACCTGTGGAGAAACAAATTGAAACGCATGCATAATACATAATCATCTCTGATAGATGAGATCATGCGGAAGAGCATGGCTCATCACGGTGAGTGACGCCATTCCAAATTGATAATTCGCGCATTGTTTTCATCGAAGACATGGGTAGGATTCATCTCTTTGCATCATTAGTGACTCTAGATGGATTGATGATGCAACAAGCAGGATAGTAGCTATCGGCTAGCGATACACGCCGTGGTGACTGCATTTCCTATGTTGATCATGAATTTACGATTCGCTTGTTCTTACCATTGAAAATATGTGAGTGTTAGATTTTCTCTTGGATAGTCATTTTGTACGATCTAGAATGATAGTATGCGGAGACTTGTTACGATTTTTAACAAAACAATACGAATATAAGAAACAGTTGCTCGGATAGTAGAGGTTCGAACCTTGGAAACTGCCATTGCTGCTCTGTTGCTATCTTCATATTAGAATTTTAATTGATTGTATAGGGAGAGTACCATCTGATCATAAATCTCTGAGTTACATGATTTCTGCTTGATAATATTTTGTACGATTGTTATGAAAAGTAAGGTTAGTTTATGCCAGCGCTACATATGCATTTTAGAAACAAAACTAAAAAATTGCATGACGAAGTTATTCAAGTAAACTAAATGCAGTGCTAAGGTATAGATTTAAGGTTCAGAACCATTTGAACATATTGCATTTTCGTAAGTAGTTTTACATTATGTCAAATATTTAGTCAATGTAAATTAAAAGCATTATAAGATCTTTCGATAAACTCTGATTGAGTGTTCTGTAAGAATGATATGTTAATGCAGGTAGTATCTGTTACGCTACAAAGTAACGTATCTTCGTTTATAACCAGTGCCGGCCACCACTACATGTACAAATTGCGTTTGTGTGCGTGCACATTACACAGCGAGAAACAGTTGTGGATGTTTTCATACAAAATTGCATAAATTTTTCTTAGAGCTGAAAAATGTTCTTCTTTAGAACTGGGTATGTCCCTAGATCGATATGTCGCAAAAATTCGACGCCTCGTCCAAGAGGTAGGGATGGGTCATTTTGGAGCCTTTTCCAGCTCATCTTCAGCTCTTTTATCTTGAAAATTTAAAGTGCAGAGCAGAGAATTATTGTAAAAATAAATGATGTGCTGAATTTATAGATATTATATAATATAAATAGCTGAATGTTAAGAACACGATGAAAAAATTCCTCAAGTATAAAAAAAACATTTTCTTCAAAGTGTATCAAGGCTGAAAAAATTTACGTTCTCATCTAGCTTCATCCGACGCAGCTCCGTCTCGCTTGACGTTTTCCACTCAACTGAACGAATTTTTGGCTCTCAGCTTTGCTTCTCATTTGAGAGCAATTTTGTGAACATACGAGTGCTTACGCTCTTTTTGCTTCTAGCTTGCTTCCGTGGCCGGCACTGTTTATAACTAACGAATACTCATACCGAATTCGATCAAATTTTCAGGGTTTGTTCGTATGGTCTTGTAGATGGTTAATATTATAGATTGGACAAAATGTTTTAAATCTTTGCAGGAATTCCTGCACTATTGGAAATCAGGCATTATGAAGAAATTCTTAGTGTACAGCCCGACGTATGAGCAATGTCATTTATAATATATGTTATAGTAAGCTGTGACATTACGTATATGCCTTATTTTAAAAGTGGTATGGATTTGTAATTTCTAAAAAGAAAATCATGTGTCTTTGGATCAGCTAGTATGTTATAAATTGATGAAACGGCTTCAAAAAATGCCCGCTTTGTTCCTCTTTTCATATCGTTTGATTTTCTTATACTAACCCAAAGACATAGGTACTTATTTCAATAACATTTTTAATAAGAAAGATCGGTTCTTTGCCGTGCGCACTGGGTAATGCCAAAGAATCTTTCAACATCGGGTGACTAAAGTTCAATCGGTCCATTATTGCTCTATTCATAAGGATAAACATCGATGGATTAGGGTATATTGTTGTGACAAATTTGGTCAATCCTATGGTACTATGTGAATCTTTTGTTATTCATAGTTCAACATCAAAGTACATCATACAGATTTCTTTTTACTCTCTACGAATTAAAAAATATATTTTCGAATAGTTCGAATGGAGACCACCTAATGAATGGCTGGCTAATAACCGAAACGAATATAGTCAGAAACAGAGTGTCGCATAGTGTCCTTTTGAATTTTTAGATCAAAGAATTATATATGTATGTATATATCATCACTCACCATTAGATAAAACTTCATAGGCTTTGGACAATTGTTTAAAGCGTCTATTGGCTTCATCCAAGTTTCTAGGATTCTTATCAGGATGCCATTTCAATGCAAGTTTTTTGTAGCTGGAATTAAAGAAAAAATAATTATTTAAAAAGATTAAATTGTTTTTTTTTTTTTTTTTTTGTGAGAATTACGCTTTCTTAATTTCTGCGTTCGTCGCTGTACGTTTTATCCCAAGAATCACGTAATAGTCCACCATTTTCTTTCAAACTGAGTCTACTGAATAGAGCGAGTTGAGGTTATGTTGCTATAATTGGAAGCTGTTTTTGTACGAAATATATTTTCCTCTTTTTATTTTTATTGGCAGGCGCTCAGAACTCTTTTGAGTTTGTTCAACGATTCCTGTTCAATTCCGTTTGATGGAATTATAGAAACTATCTAGAATTTGGCAAAATTCCAACGAAAGGTTATGAAATTTCGAAACTTCCAATTTAGAATTTTTAGCCAGTGTTGCCAGGTAGCTCGCCCTAAAACTACTCCTTGACTCCCCCCAGATTGGAAATGTGCCCCCTAAACAGGGCTGTTACCATATCTTTAAAAAAAATTAAGCGACCTGCTGAGGTAGTTTGAAATTTTTTAAAAAATATTTGAAAAACTTCGTTGGTGAAAATGAAAATTAGATTTTATTTTTAAAATTTTTTTAAATATGCTTGGTAATATTGGCCCTAAGACTATTTCAAGTCTTTAGAGAAATGAAAAAATTTTAAAAACGAAATCGTCCTGTTTTTGCCTATTCATTTCCATCCAAGACGCAAACCAAAGAAAGTGTGGCATATTTTCCGGCAACCAGTGGCGGATTTAACAAGTGGGCAAAAGCGAGCTTGCCAACTGGGTCCCCCTCCCCACCGGACGAAAGGCTTTCAGGGCCTCTCTTACTGAACGAATATAAACGAGAAATTTCCTAAATTGAGTTTATAGGGGAACGTTTCATCGATAGTTTTTTGACGCAAATAAGCGGGGAACGCATATACGCATATAACCAGAAACCACTGCCCGAGTAAAAATATTTGTACACTGAGCTAAAAATCGTAGTAAAAATAACAAAAACGTAGTTAATTTAACTACGAACAGCAATGATTTGGCTCTATTAACGGACGTAGCTAAAATAAGCACAAGCGTAGTAAAAAAGTTTAAATACGAAAGTAGTAGCAAATCCCAAGTCGGCGGGTTCGATCCTCGATCAGGCAGGCGTAAAATTGTTTTGTTTTTTATGAATTTAAAATGTTACTAAATATGTTATTTAAAGTCAAATGAAAACTATTTTACGTGTTTTTTGATACAAGTTTTTAAAAACGTGTGTAGAGAAATTTGCTCCTAAAGAATACGCATGGCTGTTAAAGTCTTGTTTGAATACGTCCGTACTACAGTTTTGCTGTAGTATACTACGAATCGTTGTTAATTACACAATCGTAGTTTTCGCTCAGTGTACATATTTATTTTGCCTTAATCATTTATTATCAAGCCTAAATAATTAACAGTCTCGCGCCCAAATTGAGCCCAACCCAGGCATGGGTTGTTAACAAATGCGCCCAAATCAAGCCCAAATCGAACAAAAACGCGCCCAAAATAAGAAAAGTTTTCAAAAAACGAGGCCAAAGTAAAACCCTCTTATAATGCTGGATAATTGCTAACATGTGTAGTTTTCCAGAAACAGACTCTCCAACTTCAGGAGTTTGCCTTTTTTGTGTACATTATGCCGCCAAATATGGTCTGCTTCGAATTATGCATAATGAAAATTATTGCAAAACAAAATAATCTCAAATATTTGCCAAAATAAATGAGAAAAAAAAAATGTTTTCCGCCCCCGGGTGGGCTCGAACCACCAACCTTTCGGTTAACAGCCGAACGCGCTAGCCAATTGCGCCACGGAGGCACCTGCTGTTATGGGGAAACCTGTAAGACTTATCATTTTATTTATTCATGAAAAATAAAAGCTTCAAATTCATATTGGAAAGGGAATTTTCCTTTAGGAATATCAACTAATTTGAAATTAATTGATTTTAAGTGACAATTAATTTAAACTCTGCCTTTTTCCCCATGGAGAAAACTGCCTTTTTTAGCATGGCGATTTCCTACGGCAAAGTCAATTGTCTGAATCTGCATATATTTTAAATTAGTTAAACATCAGTTTATTGTAAATTGATATTATTTTAGTTTTTCTTTGAATGACTTCAAAGTTGTTTCTTTCAAGTTAATTGAGAGCTACACAGATCCCAAAGACCACATAAAATACCTTATAAATCAGAACAAAGCTTAGAAGATTTTCCATCGTGTTTCTTCAAGAAGAGGTCCGTCTAAAGAAATTCCTTTTCAATAACATTACGATGATTCCTCGTAGAAGTTAGAAGGAATTCTTAAAAAAAAAAAAATAAGGCGAGATTGCCGAACAATTCGATTTACCGGTGAGTTCAAACCAAAGTTTTCAACCAAACTTTTTATTCAAAATAATAAAAAATAAAAGCTCCAATATTGGAACAATTTTTGCACATCTCATTTCCGCCTGCGACAGGATTCGAACTCCAGCCTTCGGATTTCTAAGCGCAACCGCTATCCGCTGCGCCACGGGGAGATTGAATACAGATTTTAAATGTTATATTAAAGTTCATGAATTTTATCTCATTCAATTGATTTTCAACTACAATCGACTCTCGTTAGTTCCAACACTCGGTAATTTGTGATACTTTAAGAGTCCCTCGAGTTTCGAATTAACGAGAATCGACTGTAATTGCAGAAGGGTTGGGTACTAAATTCCCAGGGTACAAAATTCCCATTTACAAAATTCCCAGGGTACAAAATTCCCATATTACAAAATTCCCATTTTTCGAAATTCCAGTATCAACATGTCCCTTTTAAATGTTTACAATACATGTATATATATATGGTATGTATGTATGTATGTATGTATGTATGTATGTATGTATGTATGTATGTATTTATGTATGTATGTATGCATGTATGTACGTATGCATCGTAAAATGGGAATTTTGTAAATGGGAGTTTTGTAGATGGGATTTTTGTAAATGGGAATTTTGGGGATGGGAATTTTGTCATATGGGAATTTTGTAAAATGGGAATTTTGTAAAAATGGGAATTTTGTCATAGGACATTTTGTAAATGGGAATTTTGTACCCTGGGAATTTTGTAAATGGGAATTTTGTAGCCTGGGAATTTTGTAAATGGGAATTTAGTACCGCTCCCATTGCAGAACATATTTTTATACCCAGCGTAAGCGGGGTATATTCGTTTTGTGCGAATCTTGTAACAGCCAGAACGAAGCTCCGTAGATATATACATATATATATATTCTTGATCAGGATCAAAAACTGAATCAATTTAGACATGTCCGTCTGTCCGTCCGTCTGTCTGTCCGTCTGTCCGTGTCCGGATCTCCTCCGAAAAGGCTGGACCAATCAAGTCGAAATTTGGCACACAGGTATATCGGGATCCGAGTATGATCCTAAGTAAAAATAAGAGACATCCGCCCACTGCCACGCCCACAAATGAATTTAATGTGTTTTCAGTAAAATGCTTGTAACTTGAGAACCACTCAACACATTTCATTGATATTTGGTGTACTGGTAAACTACGTAAAGGGACATATCCTGAATAAAAATGGACGCCGTCCTCCTAAAGCCACGCACACAAATAAGCCCACAAATAAGGGTTTATCGTAACTTGTGAAGTAAAAGGCGTAGAAATTTCAAATTCACAACATAGGTTCACCAAGGCGAATGAAAGGTTTTAGAAAAAAATTAATGTAGCCCGCCCACTGCCACGCCCACAAATGGAGATTTTTCGTAACAAAGTGCGCCAATAATGTCAGGACCCAGGGTATTTCAAAGTCGGGCTTGACCGATATTAGCTTTCTTACTTTTTTTCTATCTGATTGCCTAAACTTTAATAGGGTTACTGCCCTCGTGGTGTATAGGTAGAGAGCTGACGACAATTCAGGTATATGATTTCATCAGAAAATAAGGGGCAAGATCAGGTAGCTCTGGGTTTATTGTTTTATAATTTCGTAAACGTAATAGAAACTATAAAAATTATATTATCGTCTCTGACAACAATTAGGTATACCTTATTAAAAACATTTGATCGAAAATGAAAAAGAAAGAAATCAGGATTGTGGGAGTTTATAAAGTAATTAGTAAACTGTAAAATAAATAACACAGGCCCACAAAGAGACTGTTTCCGGAATCTTCAAATCGGAATTTGAGATCTATAAAGATCATCGACTTCCGATTTACACAAAACCTTTTTAAAAAAATCCCATAAATCAGGCCCGAGGATGCTCTCGACCAGAGCGGTTTTTAGGCATAGGCTACATAGACTGCAGCCTTTGGGCCCGCACCACAAAGGGGCCTGCACCACAAAATGGTATTGCCTTTTGGTTTTTCACTGCGTAAGCGATATGTTTGCATAGCAGTGACCTTGTTTTTTTTTTTTTTTTTTTTTGCACCACAGGCACAGCCTAGGGGCCCAAAAAGCCTAGAAATGGCCCTGCTCTCGACATCTTCTTTTGAACAGTTGTAATTTCTTAGCACCGCCTTTTTATATTCATTATCCTTAAATACACACATTGCCATAAACTTTTTCGGAGTTTTAGGATCTATCATGTAAGTTTGAAAATGGGATCTCTATTAGTTTAGGAGGTACAAAGCATTGAACATGCGTACCCAGCAATTTTCCCATAGCAACAAAGAAGTGAGCGCATTTTTGACAAGCACAACTTTTTCGTTCAGTTTTGAACTTTTGCTATGGGAAAATTGCTGGGTACGCATGTTCAATGCTTTGTACCTCCTAAACTAATAGAGATCCCATTTTCAAACTTACATGATATATTCTTAACACCTGCAGCTAAAATCAAAAAGGTCCAAGTTGTTGTAATTGTGCTTTAACCATTTCACCACACAGTGCTACACTGAAAAAAAAATTTTTTTTTGATTTTTTTTGCATCCTTGAATAGCTCAATAAATTTTCTTTAGAAACCGTTACTATTTATTTTTTGAAAAAAATTTTTTTTATTCGAAACATTGCATGCAAAAAAAGCTTATTTTTCATTTCATCAATTTTTACAGGCCTATATCTCGAAAACTAACGGTGATATATCAAAAAAAATTTGCCCATTAACTCACACTCTATAGAGGTGCAACTGATCCAAATATGAACGATTTTCAGAACATGACCCTTTTTTCGCTGCCCGCTTCACGTGAAATGCCCCTTATATAAAATTAAGCCTTTTTCCCGCAAAATTAAACATTCATAATAATAAAATTACTAAAGGTGTGTAAAATTAGTATTTTTATAGTAAACCTAAAGCATTCATTGATTAAATGTACGCATTTTATGTAAATATGCATTACGCATGTGTGAAATTACACAAAAATTACCTTTTACACTTTTTTGGCACAAAAGTAAACATATTTTGGGGTAAATTTACAGTATTTATAAACGTAATTTTACTTCCATTTTTTAGAGTGTAATAGAGATCCCATTTTCAAACTTACATGACATGTTCCTGACACTTGAAGCTTAAATTCGAAAAAATAAAAAAAATAAAAAGGGTCGAAGCTGTTGCAATTGGTTGAAATTTCATTTTTTCTATACAAATTTGTAGCATAGTTCTAGGCATATTTAAGATGGACCTTCTTTTGAAAAAGCGCAAGAAAAAAAATTCGGTATTTGATCTATGTTCCTGAAGCAACGATCCTTTTTAATAGAATATATTTATGCCGTGGCCACAAATTGCGCTTACAAGTGAATTATCCATTTATACTCGTTTTGTTCGACAGTTTAAACGGGTCTTTCTATTTTAATAAATATTATTTAATCTCTGTTGCCCAAAAAATTCGCTTCAACTACGTCTTGTATGTACAATTTATATTCTCCAAATCCGGAAATGTTAGAAACATCAAAACCATGCATTTTTTCTAGAATTTCGGGAACTGTCTTAGACTATACTGTAAATTTTACATATCAATATTGCGCATGTGCCATGTTTTGCTGAAGTAAATCTTAATCCATGAAATTCTATTCAGAATTTGAATTTGGGAAATTCCTATCGTTAGAACACGCAAACAATGTAACATTGTTCTACATCATCTTCGAGAGGCTATTCCTTAGCCATTCTTTGTAATATTTTCACCCATTTGTCGTTCAACATGACTGGAAAGGAGAATTTCATTAAACTTCAACGGAGAAAATCATGAATTTTTTCTATTGAATGGGATCAATTCTCATAAATATCCATCCTGATCAATTGTTGGACCATCCAGGGCTATTCCTTGCCAGTTCCTTGACATTTTGACATAATCTTCATTAAACTGACTTACCGAGTATTCAACAACGGATGGACAATGGAATCTAGTGATGGTCATTCGGAGAATATTCATCGAATTACGTTCCAGGATCTAATCATTGTCGTTAATGGAGATTTCAATGTAACGCAGTAAATGATTGATTCCTTACTATCAATTGCTTCGACGCGTGCATGGCGTTTACTTTCTCTTGAGCCAAGTTTTATTGAAATCATTGTTCACCCATATTCTCGATCGTATGTAACTGACTTAAAGGCACCGAGATTTCATTCAAACTTGCCAACGGATGGAAAAAGAGATTTTTTTTATTCGTGGTCAATCCAAAAATCCCATCCATCGAATCAATATGTTGGCCCACCTCGGGATCTGGATGCATCCATTTGTCCGTTACGCGCCAGGCACGATTTTGAGCATAATCATAAACGATGATTCCAGGGTTGTTCACATCGGCTATGTAGACCATGGTCTGTTGGCATTGGCGTTTTTTAACTTTCACATTAGCGACCAGGTTTATCAACATTGAATACGTTGGTATATAGACGTTTCTATCGAATCGATAACGATGGATGAGCTTATCTCTTCTCAAATCGAAGACCAATAATTGCGGTGGGCAGTATTGGGTGTCTCCTACTAGACCTGAATCGATGACCCACATTTGTTTGCACTCAGTTATCTGAATTTATAAAAGTTGAATGAAGGCATTTTAAAACTCCCACTTTTCTAGGTCCTAAGATTTAATAAATATTAGACTTACGGCCACTCTAAAAGCGGATACAATACCATCACAGCTCGAGTTGTATTTATTGTGCCACTCGTACGAAGGATATGGATGCAAGATGGGCCCATTTGGACCCTTTAATCCCTTTCGATTGATTACAGCCAGCGAATATGGCACGCCTGCCGAAAAACGTGGAATAGTCAAGAACGTCTTTTTCTCTGAAAATAGATTTCTTTTATTCAAAAAAGAGGTCTCAATTTGGGGAGCTCATTTTAATCCTCCTACTCACCGTTGGGCGACAGAGCAACATCCAATGGCGGCGCACTTTGGGGATTTAAATTTCCAGAGCTAATTGCATCGTCTCGGTCTGCTTCTGATAGGAATCCAAATTCAAGAAAATTCCATTCTGCTATTGTCTCAAGAGGAAGGTTCTGAATTTTTGTAAAGCCGCAGGAAGAAAGTGCGGAAAGCACGGTCAAAATTATAGCACATTTGAGCGCCATTTTCCAATGAATAGCACAAGTCGTATAAAAACTCCGAAGCTAAAATAAGTAAATCTTCTTATAATGCTCGGCAATTGCTTACGTACCTACAACCGGAGGCACGTATGAAGCAGACGAGTTTAAGCGAGTCCACTCACCTCCAAAGAGATCGGCAGACTTGGAGCAATTTCAATAAATGAATCTAATCGACAACAAGACTGAAATTTACCTGAATCGGAGGAGATTTATACACGTTTTTATATCCGAAAAAGTCTACAGTGACGGTACGTTTTGTTTGTGCATCCGTGTGTAAAATTAAAACGTTCGAAATGTAGAAAAAAGGCAGTGATATTCGAAGATGAAGGGGGCTAAAAAGGAAATTAAAGTTAAAAGAAAAAGTTTGTGCTCGGGTGAAAATTTCTTGCATTGATCTGAAGAGATCGCTATATATATTGTACCTTCATATATAAATCTTATCGCACTTGGGCTAAATTTCAGACATTTACATTATTATTTCAAAACCTTATTGATATCTTATCATAAAAGATTCCGAATTTCCGAAAACATATTTTGAATCAATTGATTAGTAAAACCAGAAAGTTCTCATGAGAAAAGCATGAGTAAAAAACAAATTTTATGTTTCCTGTTCTTGTCAAATTAAAAAAGCTTTAATTTAAAAAGTCTTGTTAGAAGCTTTTTTTTTTTTTTTTTTTTTGGTGGAATATTCAATTTATTTTACACCCCACCGTGTCGAATTTGAACATTTCTTCATGTCTGAGACGCCCCAATGTATCACCCACAATCACTTCGAAGTTTTTAGCAGAATGCTCACAGAAAACCTTCCATTTATCGGTCTGTTTCTCTCTCTGGTGGGCTATATGTATCTATCTGTACCCAGCAAACATTCTGAGTCCTAAAAGACTCATATATGAATCCTTATAGGAGTCGGTATTTTCGACATATTCTGACTCATTTCGGACTCATAAATATTAGCCTATTATTTTTTATATTTTTTAGACTAATTTCGGACTCATATTTCGCAGCACTCAGAAAATGTTTGCTGGGTATGCCTTTCAACTTTTTATCTGTATATTGGTATCTGATCCAAAGAGTGGAAATTTCTTAGTGAAACATAGAATTTAGAGAGACATGAATAGGATTAAATTCAAAATATTTTCTCTGCTTAGAAAACAAAATGCTTTGCGTGTGCCGGGCATTGTCTTTTCGGGCTGGACTGGCTCAGACCTTTCAATTATTTTTATTTACATTTTAAGCCTCATTTGGTATATTTTATTTATTGTATTACTTTCGATTTTTTTTTTTTTTTCTTTTCCTTCAATACGCAGTTGGCATTGGCAAAAAATTGTGAAAGTTAACTCATTCAAAATGCTGACAAATTTTTTTCAACTGTACGCAGTTTGTGACTGTTAATTGGCATTAGAATTTGAAAAGAAATTTAATGGAGAATGTGTCGGCCTCTGTGTCGTAGTTAGTAGAAATATAGTATGTCATGCCAAAACTTAAATAATCAGATTTCAATCGTCTGAGGGATTAATTGGCGATTGCTTTGTATATTGATTTTGTACCTTCAATACGACTCGCTTTTGAAACATATAGAAGAGTCCTTTTCGAGTCTTCGTGTAATCGTGCATGCGATCATTCAATTTCTAATCATCAAGGGGGCTCAAAGAAAAACCCGTAAATGAATCTTCTCATAAAACAGTCTTCCAAATGTTAGCTGGGTGGCCTCAGACAGGTTTTGAAACATCTTAACGTATAATTTTCGAAAATTTATTTTCAAATCTCCATGAATTATGCGAACGAAGTGTATATCAATTCTCCCACGTTACCCAAGCGAGTTAACTAGTGTTCCAACCTACCAAAGCGCACTTGTCCACACTTTTCCCCCTATTAGAGTTATACATATGTGTGTATTTATGTATTTATCTATGTATTTATGTTTGTTTATAGCGTAGCGTAAATAGTTAAGAACTTTTGTATAAAAAAATATATTATGTATGTATATAGAGTGTGGAAATTTACCGTACTTCAAAAATATTTATTTAGAGAGATTAAATATAGAGTATTTGATAAGACAGCACTGGGAACGAAAAGCTACAGAAAAACTTTTAAATATTAAGAAATAAAGAACTAAAACTAACCAGCTTAAAAGTATTTCTGATTAGAAGCGACTTTTGTGACCATAACGATGAAAGATTTATTGCCATTTTCAGGAGTTTGTTCTGAGCAATCTGCAAAGCTTTGATGTGCGTTTTAGCACAGATGCCCCAAGCAGAGCATGCATAT
>CM035807.1:27242053-27324575 GCA_020466095.1 Chlorops oryzae | reverse complement strand
TGGAAATTTACCGTACTTCAAAAATATTTATTTAGAGAGATTAAATATAGAGTATTTGATAAGACAGCACTGGGAACGAAAAGCTACAGAAAAACCTTTAATATTAAGAAATGAAGAACTAAAACTAACCAGCTTAAAAGTATTTCTGACTAGAAGCGACTTTTGTGACCATAACCATGGAAGATTTATTGCCATTTTCAGGAGTTTGTTCTGAGCATTCTGCAAAGCTTTAATATGCGTTTTAGCACAGGCCCAAGCAGGGCATGCATATGAGATTATAGCTTGAAGACTACTTTGATTATAATTACCTAATTTACTTTCTTTACTTAAATCGGATTTCCTGGTGATGAATGGATATAACAGCTTTGTGGCAATCTTAAGTTTAGTTTTGACGTCTTGTGTAGGTGATTCAAAAGCTAGTTTTTTTCCCAGTGTAACGCCTAGGTATCTCACATTGTTCATCCACAGTATATCGTGGCCATCCAAGTTTCTTTTCAGTCGGTTAGAAGCGAGTACTTCTTTTTCATGCGAAAAGGATTGCCTGCGATTTACCAGCGTTTGTTGAAATACCTCATATGTCATACGTAGTACCTATGGGTGCACACTGAAGATTGGTCGTGATATTATGACTGAACTCATGTGATGAAAATTTGTCTGTGTCATCTGCATCAGTGTTAATTACTGAGCCCTGAGGGACACCAGCATAACTTGATTAGTGTATAATGAAACCATTATGCCAAACCGAATCGAAATCCTTTTTCACATCTAGTAGAACTAAGCCCGAAGATTTTTTACTGTTAAAATTTCTTTCGATATGATTTATTATTCTTTTGACCTGATTTATGTATAGTGGCCATGAGATTGCCTGATTCCAAATTTCTCATTTGGAAAAATACCATTTGTGTCAATGAAACGCCAGAGTTTCTTTTTAGTTATTATTTCAAATATTTTGCTTAGATTACTCAGCAGGCTGATAGGTCGATAGCTATTGCGCACATGGGTATTTCCACACGGACGCACAGGGGTTATGCTTCATACATGTCGCGGCAAAAACTATAAGGAGATGCTGTAGAGCAATGAAACGTGGCACCAAGTCTTTATTTGACATAATGAAGAAAAATATGAGGTTTCATCAAAATCGGAAACGCCCACCGTCCACCTCCCATACAACCCAAAATTTAATTTTCATATAAAACGTGTTCCTTTCGTCAAAATGACACGAAATTTGAAAAAATCGTACTAAACAGAGAACTAAGTGCAAACTGAACGATGAAAAGAAGCAAAAATAACAAAAGTGAACACAGAGATCAGTAAATAGCGGATAACAGATAACAAACAAAGAAAAAGTATCTTAACTAACACCAATCATAATCATCAAAACAAAAAAGCAATAAAATATATGTGGAACATACGAAAATCTTAGGACAAATAGAATAATAAATACAAGAATGGGTGCTTAAACAATAACACTGTGGCAGTAAAAAAAAAAAAGACAAGACCGAATTTACGGCTTCCACCTATTTCAGGCACAAAGAATCGAACTGCATCGTTAGTTTTTTGAGTTATCGGTACGCCTTCATACAAAAAATTTTCTAAAAGTTTTTAACCACTTTTTGGCATATATCTATTTATGAGGTGAAGTTTGGAGATATGCCAAGTTATTTTTCCGAAAACATTTTTATGATCAAATGTCGCATTATGGAGTTAGTTATACCCATTTAAAACACAAAAATCATACAATTTTTGTTAGTATTTTAAATATTTCGAAGCATACTTCAGGGATCCTTCATATAAAAAATATAAAAATTGTAAAAAAAAAAAATGGTAGATGATAAAATTTTAGATCCTTAAGAATCACGTGTCACTGGTGGCACCGTATTCATAGAAATGCCATGAAGCATCTACCAGAACTAGCGTTGAACTTTGTCACATCCGTCTTAAGTTCGTGTCTGAAACTGCAATACTTCCCAGTTAGCTTGAATGTCGCTAAAGTGATCCCAATTTTGAAACCCTCTAAGCCTGCAAATATTTCCAGAAAAAAGTAAACTCTTTGTCACGTCGGAGAATATCTAATTGCCTTACTGATCTGCATAAAATTTCGATAAGTATAAAAGTCCGGAAGAGCTGAGCAAACTGAGCAAAATGTGGAAATACCCATATGCGCAATAGCTATCGAACCATCAACCTGCTGAGTAATCTAAGCAAAATAATTGAAATAATAATTAAAAAGAAACTCTGGCGTTTTATTGACACAAATGGTATTTTTCCAAATGAGAAATTTGGAATCAGGAATTCATGGCCACTATACATACATACATCAGGTCAAAAGAATAATAAATCATATCGAAAGAAATTTTAACAGTAAAAAATCTTCGGGCTTAGTTCTACTAGATGTGGAAAAGGATTTTGATTCGGTTTGGCATAATGGTTTCATTATACACTAATCAAGTTATGCTGGTGTCCCTCAGGGCTCTGTAATTGACACTGATGCAGATGACACAGACAAATTTTCGTCACATGAGTTCAGTCATAATATCACGACCAATCTTCAGTGTGCACCCTTAGGTACTACGTTTGACTTAAGAGGTATTTCAACAAATGGAAAATAAAACTGAACGCTGGTAAATCGCAGGCAATTCTTTTCGCATGAAAAAGAAGTACTCACTTCTAACCGACTGAATTGAATTGAAACTTGGATGGCCACGATATACTGTGGATGAACAATGTGAGATACCTAGGCGTTACACTGGGAAAAAAACTAGCTTTTGCATTACCTACACAAGACGTCAAAACTAAAATTAAGATTGCCACAAAGCTGTTATGTTCACTCGTCTCCAGGAAATCCGATTTAAGTAGAGAAAGTAAATTAGGTAATTATAATGAAAGCGGTCTTCAAGCTATAATCTCATATGCTGCCCTGCTGGAGCATTTCTAAACCCATAAAGCTTTGCAGATTGCTCAGAACAAACTCCTGAAAATGGCATTAAATCTTCCATGGTTATGGCACAAAAGTCGCTTCTAATCAGAAATACTTGAAGCTGGTTAGTTTTAGTTTTTTTTCTTAATTTTAAAAGTTTTTCTGTAGCTTTTCGTTCCCGTGCTGTCTTATCAAATACTCTATATTTAATCTCTCTAAATAAATATTTTTGAAGTACGGTAAATTTCCACACTCTTATACATACATATATTTTTTTATACAAAAGTTCTTAACTATTTACGCCCAGCTAGCATTTTTCGAAATTTTTGATCAAAAGCGAGTCTTTTTCGATTCGCCTTTTTGATTAAAAATATCAAATATGCGCCGTTTTCTGATCCAAAATGATACTTTTATCGGAGAAAATTGGAACCCTAGCCGCGACTCTTCTTAGCGAGTCATATTTGATATCATTGCGGAGTCATTTTCGAGTCATATTTGTTATCATTTTCGAGTCATATTTTACTATTTTCGAGTCTTCTACGACTCATATTTGCTATATTTTTCGGCTTCTACGACTCATATTTGCTATCTTTTGGAGTCTTCTACGACTCATTTTATAGTCATTTGCTTTAAAAATAAAAAAAAAAATAAAAAATTTTTTTAATCAGTTACACATTTTTGGCTTTTCCGTGTATATGATTGTATATTATTATTATGAATCAAAATTTGTTTTCCTTTGCCGGTATGGGATTTGAACCTAGGAACTGTGTTTTCTAGTCCTGTGCTCACCCGTCGACACCAAGCATTCCAAATCAAAAGTCAGGAAATTTTTCGTTATAACTTTAAAGTCAAAATCCATTCAATTCACTTTTGATCAAAATATTGAGTGACATATAAGAGAGAAATAATTTGAATGATCATATTTCAATCCCATACGTGATTAATTGGCGATTGCTCGATATTTGTTTTTGTAATTTGAATACGATCGCTTTTGAAACATATTGAAGAGTCTTTTCGAGTCTTCTTTTAATCGTGCATGTGATCGATCACTTTTCAACACAAGAGGGCTCGAAAAAAGACTCATCTGTGTTATTGAAATACGACTCGTTTTGAAACAAATTGAGAGTCGTTTTCGAGTCTTCTTTTAATCGTGCATGTGATCAATCATTTTCTAATCATGAAGGGGGCTCGAAAAAGACTCGTAAATTAATCTTCTCATAAAACAGTCTTCCAAATGTTGGGTGGGCGCTACGCTATAAACAAACATAAATACATAGATAAATACATAAATTCACACATATGTATAACTCTAATAGGGGAAAAAAGTGTCGACAAGTGCGCTTTGGTAGGTTGGAACACTCGCTTGGGTAACGTGGGAGAATTTATATACACCTACACTTCGTTCGCATAATATTATGGATATTGGATATCCAAATACCCACTGTGACATAGATGAGGAAGACGTTGACGGCGATAATGTTGTGCGTGATGATATACCAAGAATATCGAGTCAGTTGAGGTGCAGGGAGTCTTAACAAAAAATTCGATGGATTTGCGAGGTATGCAATATAATATAAGTAAAGGGTTAATCATAATGCATTTTATTAAAATTATAATGAAATGCATTTTTGCGCTGAATTAATAAAATCAATTCAAATCAAATTATTCTTAGTTAAAAATGCCCAACCCTGTCCTAGAAAGCCAGCTTCAAATATGCTTAACAATATTAATTAATTAATGCAAATCAGATCGAAATTGATTTCCTTAAAAATTCTGTTAATCAATTTAGCCGAAGAAGAAATCTAATAAAAAAAAAAATTAAAAAAAACTTCCGCCCCCGGGTGGGCTCGAACCACCAACCTTTCGGTTAACAGCCGAACGCGCTAACCAATTGCGCCACGGAGGCACATGTATGCCACGCGACTAACCAGCTATACTCGCTGACAGTCGTATTCTCTCTTTTAGTATTCTCATCGGACTAAGAATAGAAGCAGTCATTATTCTTATGTTCCTCGTTGAAGAGAAAAACTTCGAACATAAATTGCGTTTGTGTAAAAAGATATGCCTAAGATGGAAATATGAAGATTTAAGAACTTTTTTTGGTGTTAACCAAAATTTTACAATAATAACTGAAGTCCGAAGTTTTTATACTTAAGAATCGAAAATGAGTCCGAAATAACTCCGCAACTTTTACAAATCATGAAAATCCGAAAAATTAGTCCGAAGCCGGCGCGCAGCCAGGGAGTGGTTTTGGGGGTTCAAATCCCATTTCGGACTCTCAAATGAGTTCGTTATAACGGCCTCATTCCGAATTAGGACTTATAATGGACTAATTTAATAGGTAATCCCAATTATCAACCACTGCCACAGACGAAAAATTTAATTGTTTTGTTGTTGTTGGAAATTGACTCTAATTTTTAAGTTCATCGTTCGGATTCCATAAGACGCATGTGTATTATTTTTAGAACTATTTTTAAAATTAATTAGAAAAATTAGCAACGATAAGCTAAACCACAAAAATGTCAATGGTCAGTATCAAAGCATTGGCGGCCTTGAACTTGTACATATCAAGTCTCAAATAATTCTTGTTTTCACCCTCCGAATATCACAGTCGTTATCTCTCTGCTTCAATCTTTTGCTCTTTTTTTTCTCTTTTTTTCAATCCATCCCCGTCGGAAATACGTTCATGCACGAATGCAGTCGCGTCGGAATGATTATATCCAAGGGTGGGCTCACTAAAAACTTTTTTACAATTTTGTCTTGCGTTGATAGATGGCACCAGGCTTTGCTGCCATAGTCCAAAATTCGTATGGGCATTTTACTTATTGCATACATACATATATGCTCATACGTTGCCGCGCGCATCTTTTTCTAATATAAAAATTGATACAGAATTCATGAAAGTTCAGATATGCATATAAATTTTGATCAAAATTCATTGGTGGACCCAACAAAATTGTGCTCCATAGATTCAAAAAACAAATTTTTTGAAATTAACTCAGGTACCTAAAATACCTGATATTATCTGTAAATATGTAAAATTTCCTTTTTTAGAAATCGGAAAGAGGGGTTTTTTAGAATTTTTCAAAGGATTTTCTCGGAAAAGTCTGGCATCACTGATGCTATCATTTCCAAATAGCGGACCGACAATCAGCAAGCATTTCCAAGAAATCTTTCTTTGTTTCAATGTGCTCGCACTGCTATTGCTGACCAGTTCCACCATTTTCAAATGAATATTTCGGCGATAGCGGGACGAAAACTAAACGAAAATTATCGGGCATGTCACAGAAATCGACTACGACAGAAAACGTTCGATTTCGCATAAATTTGTATGGAATTTTCATTGATTTCGAACGTTTTCAATCGTATTCGATTTCTGTGACATGCCCCATACCTTACATTTCCTATGACATACCAATGTTCATTTTCAGCATCTCTCTTTTTCTCCCTCCCCTCCTTTCTCTATTTCCCTCTCTCTCTCTCTCTCCTCCCTCTCTCTCGCTCTCTTTCTCGCTCTCTCCCTCTCGCTACCCCTCACTCCTTCCCACTCTCTCCCTCTCTCTCGCTCTCCCTCCCTCTATCTCCCTCTATCTCTCTCTCTCTTCTCTCTCTCTTTCTCTCTCCCCCCTCTCTCCATAGCTTTGTAACGAAATCTATCAAATCAATGTATTTTCTTTTGGATTATCGCATTATCGAGCCTATTGAAAACTGTGACTCAGGCAAATCAAGTCGTAAACAAGTTGTTTATTTTGTAGAAAAAAAAATTATTTACTTTACTCGTAATGCACGTTTTTGACGCTTTTTACATTTATTTCAATGATGGCCTTAACCGTGGATAGTAATTTTAGTAAACTTTGAGCATCTTATGGTTATGCTTCGTTGAATCGAATAAGGTTTTTAAATATAAATACAATTTTGCGGGAGTTTTAAAGATTTATTTAAAATTGAAAATATAACATTAGGCTAGTTATGACCTTCAAACAAAAATTCAAAGAAAGCTTTCAACCGTTCAGCATAATCATCCAGAGCTTAAACCAAAAATTAAATAAACTTCCTGCTGGCTCTACTTTTAGGCTTTCGAATTAATTAAAAATAAGCTTATGATGTAAATCCTTTTGTAAGCCATCGAGTGACCTTCGGACGATTCGGAAATTCACTTCATTAAAGTTCATTGTCCCGGAGGCAATTTTCTGTAAAAAAAAAAAAAAACAACAACAAATAAATTAGAAATTCTTAGTATTTTTCATAATTTTTGTTGTTGATATTTTTGAATTCCTACCTGAAAACGGACCGAAACCATCCAAAGTTCTTCCTTGCCGTACTTATTTTTGACCACCTTCATACCGCTTACGAATTCCAGCAATCTCGGATCGGCTGGGAGCTCATTGAACGTCCTCGGTGAATAGTCATTCGATCGAACATTCCAGCTAATCAGCTTGATGGGATCAAATAAAACGCAGTAAATATTCCCATTGCTATCGATGGCTTCGGCAGCACAAGGACTTCGTCTTGAGCCGAGTTTCCGGAACGCAGCCTCTTGAGCAGTTGCCCCATTCGCAAAATTACTTGGATTGTTCAACACACTCAGGGGCACCATGAATTCATTTGGACTCGCCAACGGATGGAAATAGAGATTCTGTTTATCGGAACTCAGTCCGAACATGCCATCCATCAGTGTGAAAGACTCACCGGCGATGGTGTGCGTTCCAAAATCGGGATTAGGATACATCCAACGGCTCTCGACACGCCAAGCACGATTTTGTGCATAGTCATACACCATCAGACCGTGAGCAGTTACGTCGGCAACATAGACCATGGTACGCTGACAATTGCGGCCCGGGTCAAGCACTACGGCGATCGGTGCAATGAACAACGAAGCCGATGGTGTATAAGTTCCGCTTTCAAATTGAAAACGATGTATGAGCTTATCGTTATTCAAATCGAAGAGCAACAATTGCGGAGGACAATGCTGAACGTCGCCTATTCGACCCGTGTCCATCACCCACATTTGATTGCATTCGGTTATCTTTAATCGGTGAAAGGTGCAAGCAAATTTAGCTCTTGGGAAACTAAAAAATCCGTATTCAAGTCAAATCATACTTACGGCAACTCTAAATACGGATACAATTCCATCACAGCTCGAATTGTATTTGTTGTGCCAGCCATATGAAGGATACGCTTGAAGTAGTGGACCATTCGGTCCTTTGAGTCCGGCTGGATTGATTGTCGCAAGGGTAAATGGTATGCCTTTGCCGAAACGTGGTGCCGTAACGAATATTCTATCCTCTAAAAATATATCAAAATATACACTTGAAGAAATTATACTAATAAATTCATTAATTACCTATTAAAAGTAAAAATTATTATTTATATTACACAGAAATTACAGTTCATTCAAATATACAACTTATATTTAATCTTAGCTATAGGAGTAGATGCCTTAAGCTAACAAAAAAAAAAAATTTCATTCAAGTAAAAAGCCGGTTCAAAAAACTCGTATTCTATGTGACGCAAGTTATTATTGTATATTCCATTAATAGTTATGAAAAAAAATTTTTTTCCATGTCGCTGTAAATAAAATTCGATTTGAGTTAATCGCGGGTGTCATGGAAATCAATCGTTCTCGGAATCGATTTTTCGATCATCATTTATTTTGTGCAATTGCCTTGGTTTAGTAACGGCTTCACATTCGATAATGATATCGTTACCAAAACGCATATTCGAATTCCAAGACACCTGCAGAAAACAAATGACGATTTCAAAATCGACTCCGACAACGATTTATTTCCATGACACCCCTGATTATTTATAACAGAAAATCGATTTACTTATAAACGGGTTTTTTCTTTCTAAACTATCCTTTTTCCTACGATAATCTGTTTTAAAAATTACTTCATTATCCTAAGGGACCAAATAAGTTTTTTTTAGAGCATTTTGGTCTGCAATAATACTAAGAAGCCTAATAAAAGGTCCCATGCACAGGCCATGATTTTCCCTGGATCTGAACTTCTTCACATGGCTGAAATCTCAAGCTAACTATCTGTGAAGAATCTCTGACCAACTGCTTTTTTTTTTTGCTTTTTTACTGTCACTTTTCCAGTTTATATACATAATCATTTTTGCTTGAAAATTATGTCACTGGGGAATGTGTAGCGGCAATTTTGTGTCTATTTAAAAAAAAAATCGAATGGATTATTGTTCAATAGGTCTGTGGCTATCGTCTCCACCAGAATAAATTATAGTAGAAAAATTCCACAATCTCGATTTTTTTTTATAAAAATCGTTAAAGAATTAATTTTAAAAGTAAACAATTCAGTTTGGGACGATAGCTGTTAATGAGTTGAAGATAATATATCAATTTTATCCATCGGTTCAATAGTTTGGTTGTAGAAAAAAGCGTCGGTATTATGAGCTGTAACTTCAGTTCTTCAGGTCTTCAGTGTATGATAAAAAAGATAGATTCTCTACACTCGATTTGCTCTACGTAAGAAACTCCATAGTGGATTGCAAGCCTATAGAATTGGTTATAACGGCTTCACATTCGATAATGATATCGTTACCAAAACGCATATTCGAATTCCAAGAGACCTGCAGAAAACAAATGACGATTTCAAAATCGACTCCGACAACGATTTATTTCCATGACACCCCTGATTATTTATAACAGAAAAATCGATTTAATTATAAACGGGTTTTTTCTTTCTAAACTATCCTTTTTCCTACGATGGTAGGTAGGTAGGTAGGTTGAAGTGGCTGCCACTTAGGCCGTTAATCGGCCCATTGTGATACCAAGGAGGTTTTTCTTGTGTTTGTGTGAGTGTTTGTCTTTTTATGTAGTGTGCCCCTAACATGCGATTTTTGAAAAACCAGTGCTAGGCTTGGAACATTACACTCCGTGTTTTAAAAATTACTTCATTATCCTAAGGGACCAAATAAGTTTTTTTTAGAGCATTTTGGTCTGCAATAATACTAAGAAGCCTAATAAAAGGTCCCATGCACAGGCCATGATTTTCCCTGGATCTGAACTTCTTCACATGGCTGAAATCTCAAGCTAACTATCTGTGAAGAATCTCTGACCAATGCTTTTTTTTTGGCTTTTTTACTGTCACTTTTCCAGTTTAATATACATAATCATTTTTGCTTTGAAAATTATGTCACTGGGGAATGTGTTAGCGGCAATTTTGTTGTCTTATTTAAAAAAAAAAATCGAATGGATTATTGTTCAATAAATCTGTGGCTATCATCTCCACCAGAATAAATTAGTAGTAGAAAAATTCCACAATCTCGATTTTTTTTTTTTTATAAAAATCGTTAAAGAATATAATTTTAAAAGTAAACAATTCAGTTTGGGACGATAGCTGTTAATGAGTTGAAGATCATATATCAATTTTATCCATCGGTTCAATAGTTTGGTTTGTAGGGAAAAAAGCGTCGGTGATTATGAGCTGTAACTTCAGTTCTTCAGGTCTTCAGTGTATACATAAAAAAGATAGATTCTCTACACTCTTTGCTCTACGTAAGAAACTCCATAGTGGATTGGAGCCTATAGAATTGGTTATTTTTATTCTCTCTTTTAAAAGAATTTCATTATTATTATATTTAATTTTATTATTATCATATTACTTATTTGAGTATTGCGCCTTAATGAATTAAGACGCAATCTTTAAAAACTAGGAGGCGCTAACTTCTGATAAGAATTTTAATTCGAATCAATTCTTTTAAATAAAATTCGAATTCTTCGGTATTTAATTTTGCTAACGTTTTTTTCGGTGTCCACTACGGTCAGCCTACCCATTTCACTCACCATTTAATGGCACGGCGACGTCAATGGGAACCGCATTGGAGGGCACGAAGTCACCAGCATTCAAAGCCTGCTGTCGATCGTTTTCTGATGGAAAATCAAACTCAAGTTTTTTCCATTCAGCGATTCTTTCCAATTGATCTTTTTGTCCTGCGATCGATATTATGGGAAGCAAAAAAATGAAAACAAAACATTGAAGCTTCATTTTCGCGCTTAATTCCGACTCAAAAAATTTACGATGATTGGCAAAAATTTTGAAATAAAAACAATAAATTTTAAACAAAATAACAGCAACAAAAATTGATAAAAATTCTTTCGAGACCCAGCGATATTAGTTAATGTGGAAGCCGCTATTATCACTGCTGTCGAGTTGCTTCCACGAAATAAAATCCACAACTAAATGTGAGGCGAGAGAAAAATTCTAAAGACTATCTTCATCTCGTAGTTTTGAGCTATCAGCAACGAAATTATTACCTATCCCTATCCTCGGCTATTCTCTTCTCTTGACTGTTCTTGAGCGGTGCTTGAGCCCGAGTTTGTTTACTCGCGGGTAGCACACACGCACAAGTGTTTGCATTCATATCACGGGGGCCCGAAATACAAGTTTCATTTTCATGATTGTTTTTCAGGAGAGTCAATACGATGAATAATTTTATTTCTTCTTTTGAACAATAAAAATTGAACGATTTTGGTTTTATTTTTTTGGGGTTTGTTTGTTCTTATTTTTTTGTTTTTTTTATTTGATTTTTTTTTTTTTGGTAAATGGCGACGCACAATGGGGTATTTCCCTCGATTTTGGCGCTTAATTTAAAAAATGAAATTCGGATTGTTCAAAAGTATTGAAAAAATATAAAATCCTGGATCACTGTTAAAGTTTTTTTTTTCGTGTGTGACACAGGACCTTAAAAAAAAAATGAATTATAAAAACTAATTCTTCACCCATTTTTTGAAATCTGAATTATGAATTTCAATTTTTAAATCCCAGTTCAATTGTCATAGAAATGAATTCATTCATTCTGTTCTGCCTAAAAGTTAAAAGTTAGGCGTTCACAAAATCTTCTAAGATCCCTTTCAAATTTATCCCAGCTAAAATGAGTATTTTTAAAGCTAAAACGTAGACTGCGGTTAAGTTCGGGAACACAAGAAAAAAATGACAAATCAAAAAACAATCTTCTCTCTAATGCCTCCACATTTTAAAAATATTCCAAAATATTTATTTATTAAATAAAAGAAATAAAAAAAAGAAACCATAAAAATGTTTATAATTTCTCTGTCTTAAATATTTGGTAAAAAAATAATTTCAATTCAATTCATCTATAACCTTTCCCATTCTCCTCTCAGGAGTAATGTATTCTGTGTATATTACATTATGGAGAAGAAAAAAAAATAGTCAAAAAAAAAAACGATCCTGCCAGGAGTCGAACCTGGAATCTTCTGATCCGTAGTCAGACGCGTTATCCATTGCGCCACAGGACCGATGCGAGTGGCAAGAGCTAACTGCCAATAACAATGTTATCGAAGCCGCATCTGCACGAATGAAAATCTGTTGTGTTCGTAAGAGAATGCGTCAGCGAAAGAGAAACGGAATTCGGAATTTATTTGGTGGTTATTTTTGGACCTCTGCCAAAGAGAGTGTGTTTTCTTTGAATTGTTGCGTGACGTCTCTGCTGGAGGGGGCAGACATTGTATTTCCTATTGGGATGTTGTAATGTTGAGAAACGAAAACAAAACAATACCAGAAATAAATTGAGAGAGCGTTTTCTTAAAACCGTTGAGATTTTACGAGTATTTTCAGCATAAAATGAGAAATCTCTATTGTTAGGGTAGAGACCAGATGTGTTGTGGTAGAGCTAATGTAGCTTAACAAAATACTTATTTAATAAAACTTTAATTAATTACACTATGCAACACAAAAAAAAACTAGATTTTGAGCACCGTTCCCAATAAGTATCGATAAATCGTGCAAGCGATTCCATGAATAATTTTAAATTGGTTTTCGAACTTAACCCTGTAACGCATACGAACACGTACATACGTATATGGTATGGTTCCCAACAAACCAAAGTGTAAATGTTAGGCAACAAATTATTTCAAAAAACTTTTTGTAAGCATAATATATAAGTGATTTATAAAAACTTACAAAAATCCTTATAAAAAACGTTTTGTAACTCTAAAATCCACACATTTAAAAATCACTTACAAATATCTCTAAAATAAATCTTTTATAAACATTAAATATAAACTATTTACAATTGCTTATAAAACGGTTGCTTTGCTAGCATTAACAAGCTTTTCAAAACTTGTCTTGCTGCTATAAAAAAAGCACCGCTATGTAAATCAAATTGTTAAGAATTTTTGACAAACCGCGAGTATTGCAGTCTTTTGCTCTTGCGCTTGTTTAGTTTATGTGGAAATTTCAAGTGGCAAGCATCACGTGCGCATAAAAGGTCATAAAATTAAAAATTATAAAAATAATTAATGAGTGATTTTAATGAATGCTTTGTTAAACAAAAATTTAGGTTAGGATGTTTAACTATAATAAGGTTCTTTTTACTTTTTACTTAAAGTGTTTGTTTTATAAAAATTTAATAAATGTTTGCTAAAGAAAAATATGTTTGTTTTTTTTTGGAGAAAAGAATTTGTGCAAGCTTGGAAAACGTTTACTAGCTCACTTACAAAACCTTTTCTTGTAAATAGGAAGTAGTGATGCCACGAATATTCGGCCACTATTCGGTATTCGGCCTATTCGGCGTCATTTTTCAGTATTCGGTATTCGGCCGAATAGTTAAAATATTCGGCCGAATACCGAATAGTAGAAATAACTTATTAAAAAAATCAGCAGTAACTACAAATTAAATTTTTCTCACAATAACGTAAAAAAAATTTAATTAACGAGAACTAAAAATACAGCAGATTTGCATTTTATTCTTTAGAAATATTAAATGTACGCTAGCTTCTTCTAAATTTTTTTTGAAAACATTATGAACAGTGGGCAAATATTTCAGCGGCAGCTTTTGCCTTGACTCCAGCTAGTCGCGAGTATGCCCAGGCTGTCTTTACTACGTGCCGAATATTCGGTTGCCGAATATTCGTTATTCGGCCGAGAGGTTGACCGAATATTCGGTATTCGGTATTCGGCCAAATCCACTATTCGTGGCATCACTAATAGGAAGTGTTCGTTTTTACAAGTTATTTTCCACCGTATATAAAGAACCTTTAAAAAGCATTACAAAACATTTAAAATTATAGTTTTCAAAGGGAAAATATAAGCTTCCCAAATGTCTTTTGCAAGCACTACAAAACTTTAAAATAAACGTTTTGTAAACAAAATGATAAGCTTATAATAAGGGGTGCCGTTTCGTTGGTTTTTCGCTTATACTGATATGTTTTTTAAAACGAACTTCAAAGGTTTTGGAAACTTATTGTAAGCCTAGGCTTGAGTTGACAAGCTTTAAAAAAGCTTATTTTTAGTGAAATTGTTTGTTGGGTTATTGAAGAATTTACTCATTAAATAACCCTAGACAGGTAACGCTAATGGCCAGGTAACGCTGTTGACGTAAGGCGTATACGTATATTTTGCCTAGGTTACCTGTCTAGGGTTAAAATCAATAACGGTCGAATACTTAAAAAAACCCAGTATTCGCCCTTTGTTTCCTGTTTAATTGATGAACTGCAACTTTTCGAAGCTGTTCTAAAGCTAGAAAAAGAAAGAATGATAGAGAGCAGAAAGCAAGTTAAAACCAGTGCTCGGACTTCTACCACTTTAGTGGTAGATCTACCACTACTTTCACTTTCTACCACTTCTACCACGCTAGGTCCAAATCTACCACTTTTTTATTTTATTTATTTATGCATTAGTTTTATTTATTTTATGATCATTGAGAATAATTGAGAACATAAAAATGTGGTTCAATGTAATGTATTATTGAAAAATATGTTCGCAGCTTCCTATTGTCAAGAATGTTGTCAAAAATGGCAGTATTGGCGTTTAACGACATCCAATAAATATTGACACATTTTTTTATAACAAGAGAAAATACCTAAAAACAATTAAGTTTCCCAATTTTCTACATGATCAGATGTGATATATTGTATTACCATTTTAAACAAATTTTAAATCTACCACTTTTTATAAAAAATCTACCACTTCTTTAAAAATCTACCATCTTTAAAAATTTTCAAGTCCGAGCACTGGTTAAAACCCTCGTTTTGCTACGCAATTCAATCCAGAATTCATTAAAAACTGAATTGAGAAAATGCAAATTAAATTCAACATGCAATCGCTTTCAACCTGAGTAATGGGCCAAAATTCTTTTTAATGCCTAAAATTCAGTCTCTGTCAATGGAATTCAGTTTTCATGAAGAAGCAAAGCAAATTAATGACAAAGCAATTTTATCAAAAAATTTATTAATAACAAAATAAAATATTCTTAAAAGAATTTTGGCCCTAATATCGAATAAAAGTTTAACTAATTTATTATAATCCAAAATAGAGTCACGGTCTGTTAAATGCAACTTCTGCGGTAAACATAAAAACGAATTTTTTCATATTAAATAAAGTCTTCAAAAAGGTTTCGCGTTCGAAGTTTTGTGCATTTTTCCGATTCTTGATGCAGTGGCACGAGCAGAAATTATCCAAGAGGAATTAAAATCGTTTTTATACTTTTTCTATAAATTACGACACTGGTAAGACTTCAAAAATCCATTTAAAAGCTACGAAGGGGTTTCGTTTTGATCTCCCTTTTCGCACGGGCGTGCCTTGATGAGCCTCATTAGAAACTTATTAGAGTGCATTAAAAAGCAATTTTTAATCGCATGTGTTACCAGTTTATTTGCCAACCCACGTCATAGCGAAAAAGCCCCCAATTAGTGATTAATTTCATGCAGTTTCTCTCAATTTCATTGAATCGATTTCATTGCATTGGAATAGCTCAATTTAAGTCGGTACTGGTGCTGGTATGGGGCCTAATCATTTCGAGTCGAAGCTTAGAATGATCGCTCACGAATTGTTTGGCAAGGCAAACCGCAGATCAGGATCACATAAAAAATTAATACGAATGATACGAATTAAGTTAATTAAATTAACGATTTGCGGGGAAATTTGGTTTCTGGATTTCCTTACTAGATTTCCGGCTGTCTATTTAAACATCCCTGCAGTAAATACAGGGCAAATTGACCCCTTCGTTACCACTGTCATTCTATAGACATGGCCATCGAGGAGGCCTACAGTTCAATTTTAACGAGCATTCATTTCATGAATTTGCTGAGCGAAAATCAGAAGGCTCCGTAGCGTAACGGTTAGCATGTCCGATCATCAATCCGAAGGCTCGTGTTCGAATCCCAGCGTAGCCGAAAGGAAGTCGAAAATTTTAAAATTCGGAAGATTATTCTCATGGATTCTTAGGGGTAAGAGAAGAGAGAGAGAGAAAGAAAAGTTTCCGTTCTGAATTCGCGTGAATTTTTCACAGCTTTCACAGCTTCGTGCAAAAATATCTATGAATTATATTTTTAATAACTTATATTTTAATTTTATATTATATATTATCTAAGTTTTTTAATTTTTTCGAATAAACTTCGTCTAGAGACGGAGCCAGAAATCAGAAGGTTAAAACCTCAAATTAAAATTCCAATATCGAAAATATGTTTAAGACTTATATATATATATATATGTACATGTACATGTATGTATGTACATACTTTTTGGTGATGAATTTAAATATTTTCTTCTCTCGGTTTAAAAGAGGATATGATCATGATGCTAGGATTATTTTTTGGACTCAGTTATCAACTCGTAAGTTGAAGTACTGACCTCTATGTTATGACAAGTTTTAATTATTGAGGATACGCTTTTAACAGACCAGAATGACTTTAAATGGCGTTTTGAGTTTTCTGAAAAGCGGAGATAATGAAAGCAATATCTCAAAATATAATAAATCATCCCATATTATATGCAACAGTGACGTTCAACTCTTCGTCTTCTCAAATTCAACGTTTCAGTTAAGGAAGAGCAAGCAGAGCTGCCAAAATAATTTGAATTTCTTGATACGCAAAGTTGAAATTTTGTATAATGAAAAGATGAAAGAATAATTTTGAGTGGTATATTTTCTGGCATAGCAACAGGGCAACAGAGAATATTAAAATTCAGCACCCGAAAGTATGCATACAAATATTTCTGATAGCGACAAATCTGTTCATTCTTTTCGGTTTGCCCATTTTTTAATGAAATAAAATTAATAAATCGCATATTGAGGATGGGGTTTGAAAGATGAGCTTTAATTAAGCTCCTTTCTTAAAGTCTTAAAATAATATTAGTTGGCTACATAAAATTCAAATGCATACCTTTAGGTGCCAAATTCAAAAATTTTCGGTTGCCCTATCTCTTATATTTGAAAAACGAGATTGATTTAATTAAGCAAAACTAATTATAATTTTTAATCAATTTTTAATTTATTACATGCATTTCGATATTCACAGTATTCACACATTGATAGAAAAATAATTTAAATTTTCATGTCATAACAATTGAAAAATTGAAAAATAGCCTAAAACGCAAAATAAAAACTTAACAAAAGGATAATGGCAATTTTTGACAATCGAATTGAAAAATAATAATAATAATAATCCAATAATATAACTCTAATAATGTCCTTGATAGTGATGATGTTGTGCCGTTGGTCGTTCCAGTATCGATGCGGGTAGACTATCCAAAAATGATCGACGATATGTTGGTGGATTTCTTAGCTCCTTCCGTGGCGGGAACGATTCACCTTGATTGAGAGCGGTGAAAGGATTTCTATTCGAGACATCGATAACTCCCACGGGCTCATAATGGTATGGATGTTTTGTTGTTATGCTATAGAAGTGTTCGATTGCTCCCGATGATTTCGGAGTTGTTTTCACTGTCGGCAAGCCCGTATAGATCGTTCTTTCGATACTATTCGAGGGATAATATTGAAGATAATCGCCACTGTCATGATGTCCTGCTATTGAATCTGATTCCGGAAGTTTTATGCGTAAGATTCGATTATTTATTTCATGGGGATCAACATTTTTGAGGAAGAATCGATGGAACTTCGATGACAAAGCATATATTACGCCATCCTCATCATGAGATGCTGTTATATCGGCAACAAATTGCAATCGATCTGGATCGTAGGCAAGGACATATAATTGATTTGTTAATGGATTCCATGAGGCGATTGCCGTCTCCGTCATCGGACTAAATATAAGACTTCGGTCGATTGGGGAAATCGCCATACCGATGCCCTGTGATGATTTCTTTCCGACTAGTTTCACATCGAGAAATTGATTGGTCCCCAATGGGCCGGCGCGCAGTGCGTCTTTGTGGACCGAGAAAACGCTTTATTAAAAAAGAAAAAAGACGAAAAGGTTTGAAAGGATATTTTTTCGATTGAAATCATGATACAAGAAAACAAGATAGCGCCACTTGGAGAAGAAACGTCACAATCTCAAAATCGCGATTCGTTGTTGTTGTTTCCCATGTTAAACCGGCTTTTTACTTTTTTGAATAGCATGGGAAACAACAACAATTTCACGCTCAGTGACGTCACAAACTCAATTTTCGGCTCTCAAAGAGAGCCTCAAAATAGCGGTACTGAAGTGGCGCTATCTTGTATCATGGATTGAAATAAGATAAGTATGAAATAGAAAAATTTGAAATAAATCTTTTAAATATTTCATTGTTGGCATTTTAGCATCTCAACTGATCCTTGAGGCGTAAAAAGTTTTTCTGAGAATTTCCTTGAATGGATAAAACATTCAAGGATGAAAAGTTTCTCAATATTGGAAATTTTTATATTTATATGCATAACTTAAGGTGCCGAATTAAGCCTTTTGATATTGGTAGGGCAATGAAAAATTTTTTAATTCAGCACCCAAAAGTATGTACAGTGTACTCTCTTAAGCGGACACTTGCGGGATCGAAAAATATGTCCGCTTAATAGAGGTGTCCGCTCAAGGGGAAACTTTTTGAGAGGCAGGATCGCCAGACCATTCCCAAAAATTGTCCGTTTTAGAGGAGTGTCCGCAAGGAGAGATTACACTGTATACAACTATTCCGAATATTTCCGATAGTGACAAATCTCTTCATTCTTTTCGGTTAACTCATTTAATCACATCTTGTGGAAGGGTTTTGAAAGATGTGCGGATGTCTTTAAAGCCATAATTGAGCTCCGTTTATGCAGGCATATAATGATATCAATTGGTTTTTAAATACTCAAATGCATACCCTTTAAGTATTTTCTGTTGCCCTAGATATTACCATATTACTTTTAAATAAAAACGGGACCCAGATATGCCCATTAAATGGTGTCTGAGACCTCCTACATTATTCTAATTAAGGAAAAAATTGTGCTTCTTTTGCCTACCGATCAGTTGCGAATGGCTGAAAGTAGACGATTCCCGATTTCGTATCGAACGTAATCCCAACGACACCATCCATCAAAACGAACTTATCATTTAATATCTCTCCCTCTGCGAAATCCGGATCAGGGTACATGGCTGGGTGCGATAAGCGCCATGTTACATCGCGTCCGCTATCGTAAACAACGATTGCTGGAAAAAAATAAATTTAATTGTAAAAAATCATATAATTACACTAAAGGTTATTGCCCTAATTTGCTACTTCATTCAAGACTCACAATCCAGCGATCGTGCAACGAAGTCAATTTATAAATAACTACGCGTAAGTTTCATTCAAAAGAGTCGAACATTCACCATTATACATAATGTGTATAATTTATCAAGCAAATAGGTGTCAGTGAACGTTGGCCCGCCGATGTGGTCGGAAGCAATAACCGATTATGTCCGAAATTATCATTTTCTTTTTGAGCTTTCATTGGTTTCATTTTACACTTTTACAAATTATAATTTCCCTCAATAATTGTTGAAGGAAAGAATAGCCCAAAGAGTAAATATTAAGTGGACATAAACGGTTTTTGCTTATAAGGACCACAAAAAGGACTTCCGCATATCAATATCAATCGATGTTACACTCTTTGCGAAGTGAGAAGTGCAAAAAACCCAACTGGGTCTTTAGTACTCACCCGGCTCCACCGTATCGGATATGTAAACGAAGGCATCATCGCAGGTGCTGCTCGTCGATGTGGTTTCATCGATAATTAAGTTCGTGAAGAGTGTCTCGCCGCGTAATATCTCGCGCGGGAAATCCACTCGTCTCACGACGCGATTCGTATGCAGATCGATGATGAGTATTTTGGGTGGACAGGTTATTTCGTAATCTTCGATTGAGCGCGAAACACCGGCGTCCAGAACCCATAGACGATGACACGAATCGATACGCAAACGGTACACGGAAACGATCACTAAATCGCTGCAATTGAAGTCGGTGCGGCCCGTCGTCGAGAATGACCAATCTGGATAAGCCTGAAAGGTGTAAAAACAAACAAAAAATATTAAGGTGAATGAAAGAGAGTGAGAGAGAGAGAGAGGGAGATATCTAATGAGAGACCGCACAATAACCACTTCAAGTGTTCTGCTCAATTAAGCGAACACCATCAGCTGTGGCCGGGCAACAATAAACAACAAAGAAGGCCCCCTACCTGCACTTACTAACCTGTAAAACTGGTGCATCATTGTAATCGGCTTTCCGCACGTAATTCACCGACGACGGTACGCCGGAGAAAAGCTTTGGTGTGGCAATAAATATACGATCGCGATCAATGGCGATCCCAGTGGCGAGTATGTTCGTTGGATTGTAAAAATTTACATCGTTGACTGGCGCGTGCGGCTCGAAGTTGTATGTAAACAATTTCCAATGCTTTGCGGTCTCTAAAGCCGCTTGCTGATCATGTTGCGTCTCACCGAACGTCGTCGAGTCGAAAGCAGTCATGCACAAGCACATGTAAATCATGCAATTTGTAAGCCACGAGATTAATAATGGTTGTCTTTTAGCCATGGCCTTGCCTTTGCCGTTGCCGTTGCTGCTGCGATTAAATATAGCAAAAGAAATTAAATAAATGAGTGAAAAAAAAAAAATTAAAAATAAATATAAAATTTGTGAGTTGAAAATTACATCAAGGAAATCGACAATCTTGAGTGATCTTGAATTTATTTTATTCATTGATAAAATTGTTTCTGTTTTTGTTTTTTCTCAAATGAATTCGAATTACGATTTATTTCGGTTAATATTTAGCAATAGTCGTTCTTTTACAATTTCGCCAAGACAGCATTTTCTATTGCGAACAAAAAAGCCGCACTTAATTTAGAGCTACCGCACGATTTGCCCGCCATTTGTTGTTTGTTGTTCGTTTTATTTTTGGTTGTTTTTTTTTTCGGTGATTTGTCGATGACAGTTCGGTTTGGCCATTGTCTCAAATGGTGTTCGATTTCAATCAATTTGGTTTTGGTTTTAGTTTCAATTGATTTATTTCTTGTATCTTAAGTAAACAGTGTGACTATACTTAACCCAGTTATGCCTAAATTGTTTTTATAAAAAGTCGGTTAAAATGACATGGCATACATGGGTTAAGATAATGAGTAGAGTAAAAACATTCCTTGATAATTTTGTTCTTGCTTCATTTAAAGAAAAGTACCGCTTTTTCAGGCTAGTTTGCTTAAATAACCCAAGGGTGTATTTAAGTAGGACCGATGGGGCATCTATAATAAATTGTAAGGCCGCACTATGGGCACTTCGGCGGAAAAAATATTTTTTTTTATTTTATTTTGTGGTAGAAATATACATAGTGCATACTAACTTTTTCATATAAAAATATTTTTTAAAATTTGGAAAAGTTGACTAATTACACTGTGCTAGTTCAAAAAATCGACAAACTGCTTTTATATCTAGAAAAAATAACTAAAACACGCTGAATACAATAATGATATTGATTTTTTGGAATTGGCTCAGTTAACGGAGATTTTCGCGTTTAAAGCTAGATCCCTAAAGTATGCAAGCATAATTTTGTTTTTTACTTAAAACATTTTACTTGGTCCAAAATGCGGGGTTTGAACTTCAGAATTCTCAATTCTTCTCAGCTCTTAAAGTTCTTTTTCGGTTTCTTTACACTGAAAAAATATATAAACAAAATGGATAGTAAACAATTTTACTTCCCCTAAAAGTATGCTTCACATTTTTAATAAATGTGATGGAAATTGAACATAATCACTTTGAAAATACCAATTACCGTTGCGATTACAACGAAGTCTTGCACAGAAGTTCAACTTTATACAAGTAATTGACCTTATCGTCATTATTCTGTTATAATTATATAGCAACATGAACTAAATATATATATTTTTTAATGAAGTTAGTCATAATTTTTAAAACGGGTATAAAAACTGATTCAAAAGAGTGATTTCAGCTCCCCCCAATTATGTTTACGAGATTCATCCCCATGTTGTCGGCAAAAAAAAAAATACCAAATTCAAGCACAGTGTTATTTTAATTTACCTAAAATTAGAGTTAAAAAGATCAAATTTTCACTTTTTGAAGGAAAAAAACTTTAGATGTATAACAAGTGGGACGCAACTCTTGATTTGAGAATATAGGTACGTTGTTGGGTACACTTTACCCAATAAAACTTTTTTGATTTTTCTCTCAGAGTGAATGCTTTCGAGCGGATCATTCGCATTTTTATATTTATTTAAAGTTTCTATGTAAACCCAAAAGGCGATCAGATATATACGGACGTGACAAAGACGTTACTTTTTCAGAAAATGTCCATATGGGCAATTTTTGTACTGGCAACGTTACTCATAGGTCCGTTTGCTTAAATGTTTCACCTCAAACTTGACGAACCGACAGACCTACAATTTGTTCCTGAAAATATTTTTGATGGCACTTATGGTTAAGGAGCTATAAGCGGTTAAAGATTTCTGGCAACGTTACAAAAATGGAACTTTTGTGAATTTTGGCCATAAGTATGTTTCCTGAGAACATTTTTTACCAATCCAATCAGGTGCTTAAATAATTCTCAGGCTCCAAGCTGTGAGCAATTTTTTTATAGACAAATTACACAATTTGGGCCGTTATGAAAAGTTGTTGGACCCGGGAATTTTTCATGATTGCTACGAATGCGACAAGCAAGTTGTTTTTTCAGAAATCCCAATTTTTCTCTTAAAGGATTTGTATTCAACGAGTTTTTATATTAGATCCTTAATTTTATTTGTTCTTAAGTAGAGCAACAGAAAATATTCTAATTCAGCATCTAAAAGTATGCAATAAATATATAAATATTCCGAATATATCCGATAGTGACAAAACTGTTTATTCTTTATGCGGTCCATAAACAGTGAATCTGAATCACCGATCAGCTTGTATGGTTAGTGAAACTAAAGTAGTGTGCAGCACACTGACACGAATTTTCGTGAATCGCCGATCATTCCGTGATGATGAAAATTTTAGAAATCATGGCATGAATCGTGTATCTGTGGCGTGTGTATGTGTGCAAAACTCATTATTTTGAAAGTGTCGAGCAGTTAACATGTCCGCGAATGCAAGCATTCAAGCTTAAAAATATATAAAAATGTAATATAAATTCTCTTTTAAGGGTTTCGTACTTTGGGTTGAATGCGTTTAAGTATTCTTAAATATTTCATATTATTTTCATAATTTTTTTTTCAAAAATTAGGGTTTGTCGATTTAATCAGATCTTACAGAAGGGATTTGAAGAATTTGCGGGTATATTAACCCAAGTTAAAGACCGAAAACGTTGATAAGAAACGATACACTTATAATTATTTTTGATGCCTTAATGAAACCATTTACTGCGAAAAAAAATTTTCCCACTTTTCTAATATATTATACAGTAAAGGGCTAATAACATAATTTACTCCGAAAAATAAATTCTGCACATATTTAATACATCATGCAATAAAGGGTTAAACGACAAATTGTGGCTTTTTATTAAGTAACTTCACTGTGATAGTAATTGACGAAGTTGAAAATGGTGTCGTCTTTAAAGTACAGCTGGTGCAAATGGGTTAAGAGCTCCATTTATAAAGGCTTTAAATAATATTTACTTATCTTTAAATATTCAAATGCATACCCTTAGGGACCGAAAATAAATAGTTTCTGGTGTCCCATTCTTAAGAAAATAAAGCATATTAAAATACCTTCAATTCAGTTCAGTTCAGCATTTATTCCTCAATACCAGGACTCTTTATAATTTATATGTACCTATTTGAAAAAAAATTAATCCAAAAATATGATCACATTTCCTCTTTTAGTTGAAGCTTCCCCATATCAAAAATCATTAGAGTTAAAAAAAAAAAAATTTAAAAAAACTTAACACGAAATTTCGTGTGTTCGTTGATTTTTCAATTAAAACATAACAACAAATGCGAACAAATTGAATAGACAGCCCGCTGAATTTCCTCGAATGTGTCGAGCAAGGAGCTCATGCCAACAGGTTTCTTCGGCACGCAAAGACAACAAAATGCACAAATTAGTGGGTTATCGGTTTGTGATTCGGTGATTGTTCCTCGCCTGTTTAACTTCTTGTCTTGATATTTATGATTGGGGATTAATTTGATCGTTTTTCATATGCATTTGTGCTGTCAAATAAATTATGTCAAAAAAGATTTCTTATCGAAATTGGTACCCCATAACTTTTTGTTTTAATGCGGACAGTTCAAGAAGTGACCCGAAGCACCGGTTTCATTGATCTTATGTAGATATTCATGACAAGTGTGAGCCAATATTGATTGTCTTTGAAGCATTTAAGTGATAACAAGGACTATTTTTCGCATGTGTTATGACTTGAGCTCGATAAAAATGCCTCCCAAAATAAAATAAAAATGCGTAAAAAAAACAAAAAAAGTTGTTATATTCAGGCGCGAGCCTGACAATACAAATCCCGACACAGGCAAACATGTTTACATAATTTTCAAATCACCCCCAAAAAATAGGAAAATTAAGAAAGAATATTCTAGAGATTTTAAAGGCCATAAGGGGCTCCATATACCTACTTTTGTTCAATTGATTAATGAAAACCACCCCTTTGCCACGCCCACTTTTCAAAATTTTTGAAATTCTAATCGGAGGCTTCAATATAAGCTCAAATTCTAAATCTCATTCAAATATTTCAAAAAATTTTGATTTTGGGCAGCTTTGGAATTTTTGTGACAGACCCTGGTACTGGAGGAACCCTTAAAAATGGTCCAATCTCGAAATTAATTTTACTCATGTCTCCGCCAACGCACATACCGAACTTCGTCAAGATAGCTCAACTCCTTCGATAAGATAACTGTATACAGACAGACGGACATGTCTAATCGAATCTCCTGGTGACGCTGATCATTTCTATATATATTTTGTATGCTCTATCTCGAAAAGTTCTGGGTGTTACACACAACCGCACAAACGAAATATACCCTCAACACAGTGTGTGTCCGGTATAAAAACATAGCCACTCAATTATTTTGACACAGTGTCAAGAAGGCCAAGCATGATCCTCTGTTTTTTCGGGACAACATTGCCGCCGTTTAAAATAAACAATTCCCAATTCAGCGGTGCGATGTCGTGTCATGTCGTGTAAGAGATCTCTCGAAGCTGTGTGCGTTTTAAAATTGAATCCACGTACCAATTCAAGTTTTTGCTCTAAATCAAACCACACTGTTTATCGGGTTAAGTCGAGCCGCAAGACACAGCAAGACAAGAAAAACCATTCGCCGCTGAGCACATGAGAAATAATTGCTTTGAAGTCCAAAGTGCTACTTTACGTGCCACAAATCGCAGAATAAATTGTTTAATTAAGTGAAAATGCTCGAATATGGTGAGCAAGTTGAAGGAATTTCTCAAATATATATATAAGATATTTTATATATTATGTAGAAGCAGTTAATGACTATCGCTGGATATAGCATCATGTATCGAAATGTGGCCTATTTACCGCATAGATGGGCATGCGATAATTATTACGCTTTCGACACCTTTTTCTTCTGGCCTTTTTTTTTAAAGTTTTTTAAATTTTTTCTCAATTTTTTTTTAAATAATGTTTTTTCATTTGTTTGTTTTGGTTTTGCTCGCAGTATTCACGACTCGTTTGAACCCCTTTTTATGGCACGAGATTGCCGCATGCGTAGCATAAATGGAATTTGGAATGGAATTGCGTTTAGCTACGCACTAGACTCGGACTCTCCGCTTCGAGGTTGAGCAATTTCTTTGCATAAGACCACGCATAGAAATGAAAGATCTATTCAGTTAAGAGTTCAAGACTTGCTACGGAGTCTGGCGTCCAACTCAATGCATGGTTGTTCAGCTTGTAGACAACGTTGCTGATCTGAGTGCGGAAAAAAGAAAAATGCCAAAACGAAAAGATCACGAACCCACTCACCTAAGTCAAGCAGACACTTAACGGTGGGGCGACTTTTGAATTTGGACATTTATGCTTGATACTGTTTTAGTTTTGCCCCTCACCCAGACGCCGCATACATATCGCAGTGACTATCGAGCATTTGCAGTGACTGTACTTATTCCCGACCAGACGATGTCGATGTGAAACCTGCTGTAGGTACCTTATGCTCCGTTCATTGATACGAACAAATTTTCGAAATTATATAATAATTGGTCTCAGGTTTTCGCTTTCCGAACATATTGTCACACTCCATAAAATCTTTTCGAAAGTCATGTGAGCTGTTAGGGTACACCACCGGCTGGAATCGGTTTGCCTTTCCAGTGCCAGCTCTGATTTGCACAATGACAATCAAATAATGTACTTAATATAAGTATCTATTATTGTAGCCGCTATGGCTACGAACCGGAAAGAAATTTTATGCTTTCTTTCACTTTATTTTCACTTTTCGATATTTTTCAAATAATAGCTTGGTACCTACCTAATAAAAATTGAGTGAAAACTTCAGAGTGCAAAAGGAGCAATTGGCGAGTCTTTATAGTCGAGGTTGTGGACTCACAAACGAATGTCCCAAGTGTCCAGGTAATATGTTAAACAGGAACTTGTAATGTAATAGGTATCTCTTGCTTCTGTTAGTACCTACTTAAGAGGAAGTGTTCATACTAAGTAATCGAACTAAAGATCAAAGCTAAAAACTGTGCCTTTGTCTTGCCACAACAAGATGATTGGTGGTCTTCGTCCATATTAGGGCTGGCAAAATTGAAAATGAGACTTTTTCTGGTAGGTAAGTAAGATCAATTAGGCTGACGGAAACCTATTAAATGAAAATTTATCCATCTTCAATAATTTTTTGTTTTTTTTGAAGACACATCGTTTTTTCGTAGTTATCTCCTCGTTTATCGAAAGCATTATTTATTGGGGAGTAAATTTTAAAGTTTGGGAGCCATTTTGGTATGAAAAAGAATCTATTGACACATACTCTTCTCATTTTTTCCGTGTACATACGAATGCAGTCGTACAATATACAAATTTTCGTTTGTCTCATATTTTCGTACTTTCATTTCGTGGCTCAAAAGTACGAATAATTTCGTACAATGTACGCAGCTTTTCGTTATATTAAATATTTTTTTTTTTGAGTGCAAGTGCAAAACTTTTTCCATTCAAAGAAATTGAAGCAATTCATCGTATACAGTGGCGTAGCGAGACATTTCGGAATTTCAGGAAATTCCGCCCCCTCCATCCGGCAATAAAAATACCTTCATAAAAATTAAAATATGATTTGGGGATGGGACTTGGACGAAAGTTGGCACGTATGCTTCCTTGATAGCCATAAACATCTCCCAAAAAATTTTTCGATCGGCCCATTATTAAGGGTACCTCCAGTACTAGGGTCTGTCACAAAAATACTAAGGACTGCCGCCAAAATCAGACTTTTTCAAAATATTTGAATGAAGTTTAAAATTTGAGCGTATATCTAAGCCTCCGATGAGAAATAAAAAAATTTTCGACAAGTGGGCGTGACAAAGGGGTGGTTTTCTTAAAGATATATGAACAAAAGAAGGTATATGGGGCCCCTTATGGCCTTAAAAATCTTAAGAATAGTCTTTTTAAAGGGTGCTTATCGGGCGTTTTTTAAAAATTTTGTAAACATGTTGGTCTGTGCCGGGTATTATATTATCATGCTCGGATGACTATAACACCCTTACTTGTTTTTATTTAGAAATAACATAAAAATTTTTATTTCTGAAATAATATACTGACAAATTGATTTGAAATAACGAACAAATTTTTACGTCGCAATTTACTAGTATGTATATCCACAAAATATGGATAAACGATATTTGAGGGGTTAAAATCTTCTTTTTAAAGGATAAACAATGATAAATCTCTAATATATCTCGTAAACTATACGATTTAGGATCCTGCAGACTAGACAGATGAATAGATCCTAAAGAAGTGTACGGCCTAAAGTTCTCATCTAAATTTTTTTGGTTTTGTGATATACGAGGAGATAACTGCGGGACGATGACATGTCAAATAGGAGCAGGCGTTTCATGTCAGCTCAAATAGAGATAGTTCAATTATGGATATAGTCACTGTGGAAGAAGTAGAAATATCTTCAGTAAGAAGAAAATGTTTTTGAACTTTATTACTTTCACAGGTTCGTCGATAAAGCCGTAAAATTGACGAAAGGTCTTTAAAATCATTTGTCTACAGCGACATCAATTTTGAATAAAATTTTTAGTACCTTAAAATTCCGTTTATCCGTATTAAATCCAACTGGAATTATTCTTAATAGCCGAAAGTCGATCACTTGCTTTATTCACTTAAAAGCTTCATTTAATGAAGCAATGTTCTTAGCTCAATTGTTCGACGTTCGAACATGTGAAAGCTTATTCGCAAAATAACTCCAGCTTTCAAATTGATTTCTTCTTTATATAACCGGACTTTATGCCCTGGCAGTACAAAATTCTTTGTTTTTTTTTTTCGTATTTCAAAGTGTTAATGTACTTAACTTTGTTACACATTGCTTCAAACGAAAATGAAAAAATTATGTATCTACCTGCTATTGATTTTTGGTTTATACCGGTACCCAACCTGTTTTTTTAACCAATTTTCAATAACAAAAAGAAATCCGCCATCTTTTGAATCCTTTTCGAAGTGACAAGGAATGCGCCTTATTTATGTTAGTAGGGATAATAATTCCACTTTACCATGTATAAATGTAGTTTTGTAAGATTTTCTTCTGAATATTCTGTATTAACCCTTTACTGTATTATAGGTGGAAATAAGCGAATTTTTTTTTATTTCGAAGGGAACAGTTCACTTAACCCTTTTTTTGCGTGATGAATGAAAAAAAGTTCCAACAGAAATTTTGTTCTATTAGGGCTTCAAAAGTAATCAGGGACTGATATTAATTTTATGATAAAAAGCAAAAATAATATGATATTTTTTCTCTATTAATATTGAGAAAAAAATAAAAAGTTAAATTTTGCCTTTTATTTTTTCGGACAAATTATAAATGTTAATTTTTGCCCGATATTTTTCGGGAAAATTCGAATGTCACAAAAATGTTTGCTTGGATTTTGAGAAAATTGGGTGGCGATCGAATCCTTTTCTAAAAACAAAATTATAAAGGACAAAAAAATAAAAGTCACAAAATAAAAGTTATATTTTGCCTTTTACTCAAATTTAAAAAAAAACACGCAAGGGTGTTATAGTCAGGCGAGCCTGATAAGCCCAAGTTGTAATCTTAAGGGGGCCTTCTCATTGAAAACCCGTTTTTTGGACCCTTTTTAAAAAAATTCTTATTTGAAAGCGCAAAAAATAATTGAAAACTTTTTTTATTTATTGTATTACAAAAGGTTCAAAGTAAATAAAAAAATTTTTTTTGCCTCGATACGTGGGTTGTTCAAAAAGTAATGAGACTTCAAAGTTGGTGGTGAAAAAAAAGGTGCCGTCACGGCGGCCACGATTCCGGGTCTCCGGAGCGTCCGAAATGGAAAAAAAAACGGGTTTATAATCAGTATAGATGTAATTCTCGGGTGAACCTCAAGCTTAATTTTGTAATTTTTTTTGACAAAATGGCGGCCATTCAAAAAAAAATTTCAATTTCGGGCTTTTTTTTGTAGTTTAGTGAAAAAAAAAAATAGTAAAAAATTTTTTAAAATTGTGGTCGAGGTTCACCCGAGAATGGTGACAATTTCTGCGTCGATTCCACTTTGTTTCATGAAAATCGGTTCAGTTGAACTGGAGATATCATGGCCGCCAGTTCGAAAAACGTGGTTTCGAGATAAACGCGTTTAAAGTTTGAAGCAACGCAAAAATTACTCGTTTTAGCGCAGATCTTGCTCGACAAAGAAGGCTATATCCTCTAAACTATTTCGAATTTCAAAAAATCCTTTTAGGGGCATATTCACAACTACCCAAGCTATAAATAAATGCAAAAAAAAAGTCGAAAAAAAAAGTTGCTCAATGAGAAGACCCCCTTAATCTTCGAAGGATGAATTTTTAAGGAAGCTTAATCACCCAAAATGTTCTTAAGGTGATCAAGAGAGAAGTACCACCAAACAGCCAGTTGTAACGAAAGCCTGTCGGTCATTATAAAAAAATAATCCTTTAAAATGTATAATTAAATATTCTTCGGCCTTAAGTAACAACCCAAAACGAACGCATTTAAAATTAATTCCAACTTACAATCTATAATTTCCGTACCGAACTGTTAGCTTTAGTGCGTAGATTAGCAACTTGATCATTTCTCGGCAACAATAACCGCCAATTAAACACTTCAGCATCGCCGCATTGGAAATCATTTCGAGTCCGATAATATATACTTACGAACCCATTTACTCCACCTTTCAAAATGCCCGAGACCATCAATCATTTCTATTCATTATGCCATTATCGGGCTACCAATAGCTTTTCATACTGAATATTTTCAGAAGTCCGAACTAATTACTTAATTAATCGCAAATAGTACAAGCTTGCAGGCTTCCTTCAGACTAAGCATGTGCGTGTGTGTAATCGCGATGCGAATTCCAATTGTGTTAATTAATTACTTACAAAAAGTGTTAAGGTTTTACCAAATGACTGAATTTTATTAATTTTGAATCATTAATAAAAGAAAAAAATTGAAAACATTCTTGCACCTATGAATGCTTTAAGAAAAACAACTAAGGGTCTTATAGTCAGGCGATCCTGACAAAACAATACCCGACACAGATATAGCGTTAGTTATAGGTATGTGTAAGTTTGAATAGTTTTTTAAAAGAGGCATTGAGACAGCGATCATAAGGACATAAGTCCTCCGCAGATTTTCAAGACAATAATGACGAATTTTCGTTTATGAAAACCGCCTTTTTTGCCACGCCCACTTATGAAAAGTTTTGAAAATTTCATCAGAAGCTGTAGTATAAACTCTAATTCCATATCTAATTAAAATATTAAAGCTCTGATTTTGGGGCAGTTTTTGGAATTTTCGTGACAGACCCTAGTACTGGAGGTACACTTAACTAATAATGGACCGATGAAGAAATGTTTTGCAGAGGATTATTTATCACTATAGATGACGTATTTATGGAAATTTTGGTTCAAGTCCCATTTGAATTTCAGGTGTACGAAACAATATTCGAAAAACGCTCTTCTGCCACGCCCACTTTTACGATTTTCAATAATTACATTAACTGCAATTAACAAGGTTTCAGAGCAGATATTTTGATTTACATAACAGACTAGGGAGTATACTAGTACAGTACTATGTAGGGAGTTTCCGATCGGGTCCATTCTCGAACTTATTCTTACTCCCCGTGAGCACGCATACCAAATTTCATCATGATAGCTCAACTCCTTCCATAAGAAAACTGTATACGGACAGACCGACGGACATGTCTAAATCGAATCTATTGGTGACGCTGATCATTTCTATATATATTTTGTATGGTCTACCTCGACTGGTTTTCGGTGTTACACACAACCACACAAACGAAATATACCCAAGACACAGAGTGTGTTTAGGTGTAATAATCGATTTCAACACCTCGAAAAAGTGAACTAGCATTTTAATTGGTGAAGTAATCGTAAGAATCTTAAGGTTTTTAACAACTAAATAGATAATTTTACACACTGTACTTTAGTAGTAATTTACAGGCAATGAGATGCCACCAATTCATTAATGATTCGGAGTGGTTATAAAGGAAAAAAATTGAAAAAAATGAGAAATTTTTGAACTACTGAAGAATCTATAAAAACCATGGTGGGGGAATGGAGTATTTTTTTTTTAGGAATTTATCGTCCACTTAAACGAAATATTCCACTTATTGAAAGGTGATTTGTTTAGGGAATTCCAGTCATTATTCTAGCCTACTTCCAGTGCTAATAATAAAGTTCGACAGTCTCTCGGTTCTAATGAAATTCCTAAAAATGTATGAACGCTTTCGGAAAGACCAGCCTCCCATTTTACCGGTCTTCCCAACTCGCAGTTTATTTGCTTTTCAATAAAATTAAAAGTATGATCATAAAAACGAGTGAAACAACATTATTATTAATCACAGTTAAGCGTTGATAACTTGAATTAATATTTTACAAACATTTTTTTCGGTCAATGGAGAATTTGAATACAAGAACTGAAGAATTTCGTGTGAAACTTTCTCTAAGCGTAAATGCCATACGATTCAATTCAAGTTAAAGAAAATTAAAATCATAGAACTTTGAGTTGGGGAAGTTTCACTGTACCTCTTAATGCATTGTGGCACTCTTCTTATAAACCTTTCTCTTTTATGGCATTATTTAATTAATTCTTGAATTTAAAATGTCTTTATTAAAACAAACATCAGCATGTCCCCTAAAAAGAAGGTGAAGGTTATGGTCCATAACTCCATAATTAAAGCCCGTTTGGGGAAAAATTCTATAGAAATTATTGAGAAAAACAAACACTGAACAAGGCAAAGTAAACAACATTTTTAAATTCCATAAATTACGTTAGTTAAAAAAATTTCAACTTTTTGCGAGGGCTGAAAAGAGATTTAACTAGGCAAAGCAAGATTAATGCTTTAGTTTTCTATAGACAACTTAAATTGGAAAAAATTTATTTTCTTAAGGTTTTTTCCGTATTTACAAAGCTTCAATCTAACTCAGGAGTAAGTGCATACATAAAAAATTTTTATAAAATTTTTTCAGCATCAAATGTAAGACTGATGTTTAAAATATATTCGACTCTAGATAGAGTGTACCTATTAATTTTTGCAAAACCCGTTCATATTTCCGAAGCTGTTCACATTATCGGGACTCGATTTTTGTACGTTTAATTTGCTTACGTTAATACGGTTCAAATATGAAACCAAAGTTTGAAAAAAAAGTTATTTTTTTTTTATTTAAAAAAAGCTTATTTTTTTGGGAACAAATTCAATAAGGACGCAAGGTGTATTAATATACATAGGTGGCTGCAGTAGTACAACAAAAATTTTTAAAAATTCGGCAATGTCAAAATCAGCTCAAGTTTGTTTGAATTTTGTTCAAAAATACAAATTTTAAATTTCGTTCAAAAATGCAACCATTCGAAATTCAATACAAAAGTATATTAATACACCTTTATTAAAGACGTTTGTTCTTATGTTCTCTTAATGATTTATAAAAAGCCTTCTAATGAAGTTTATTTAAAGTCAGAGTACCAGCGAAATCTCTTATGTAAGCCTCACTCCATGTATTTACACCACCACGCGGTGTTCACTCTATCCGGAGTTCAGACTATCTAGACTCGACTGCATGTAGAACAGGGGTGCCCAACATTTTCTTGCGGCGGAGCTAAAACAATTATTTACCCAGCAAACATTGAGGTTTGAGAATGTTTTCAAAATGATTTCAGATCAAATGTATTATCAAATTTCAAAAGTTTGATTTCAATTTTAGATTCATTTGAGAATGATAGCGCATTCTCAACAAAACGGAGACTTTGTTCTCAAATTGAAAAACAAAAAGGTTTATTCTCAAATCAACCTCAAATCGAACTGAAATGTTAATATCAAACAATAAGGCCCGATATTACAGTGCATACTTAAGGTCTCCTTAGCACTTAAGTGAAGCTTAAGGGCCAATATTACCAAACATATTTAAAAAAATTTTAAAATTAAATTAAAAATTTTTTTATTTTAAATTTCATTTTCATTATGCAACTTTTTTAAGTATAGCAAAATGTGGCAGCACGCTCCACTGTCAGGGTAGTCAGTCAAATTCCCAAATGATTGAAATATTATTTTAGAGCATGGAGCCGTGTGCGCTCGATTTTTCATCAGTCTCATATCGCTGTAATCTGAATCCATAAATTGAAAGCTTTGCTTGTTTCGTTTTGCGCAGATTTTTTCCGTAAAATTTTAGAATGAATGTAATCAGCTGTTTTTCTACCGCCCTAAACAGGGCTGTTACCGTATCTTAAAAAAAACTTAAACGACCTGCTGAGGTAGTTTAAAATTTTTTGGAAAAATATTTTAAAAATTTCGTTGGTGAAAATGAAAATCAGATTTTATTTTTAAAATTTTTTTAAATATGCTTGGTAATATTGGCCCTAAGTCTGTAAATCATTTTAACAGTACAAATTTTAAGTGCTCCTTAAATAAGTTTTCAAATTAATTTAATGAAGGCATTTCACTAAATTTACGAATCTTAAAAAAGTATAAACAATAAATATAGGTTTTTTCAAATGTTGCCTGCCGAAAACAATTTTCGTGAGTTTTGGTTAAAAATTGACTTCACCCGCAAAACCGCTCGTTTTGGTCTTAAAAACTTTTCTGTGAACAAAAATGGGTACCATTTTCATGATCAGTTACTGCGATTTAGTTCAAAAAAAATTTCTCTCAGCGAAGCCCATTCGAGAGTCGAGAATTTGATATCGAGAATTAATTGAATTTATTATTGAAATATTTAGAACCAGTTTCACTTAATGATTTTATTTGCAAAATCTTAGCTTTATGAGTTTGAATGTTTGGAATTTATTAATTTTGATCGTAAAACTTCGGACTTCGTTTAATTAATCGTTTTTTTTTTCTTTGAGAGATCTCAGAAATGTCTAAAAATAATTTTATCATCTTTTTTATCTGTAAGTTAATTAAGTTATCTTGATGATAATTTCAGATAAACTTAATTAATAAGTCAAAGAAATTGAAATTAACCCGCAGATAGATCTTAAAAGCACGATGAGAAAACGGCCCTAAATTAACATAAAATGAATTTAAAAACTAGATAAATAAATCACTCACAAAAGCGCCTGTTCATTAAGACGATAATTTAAGACGATTTAGCCAAATCCAAATTGTTTGTGGTCAAGAGGAAGACACCGCTCCAACCGAGAAAGAGACAAAGACCAATCTAAAATGTTTGTTCTTTCTTAGCCGAAGAAAAAAATCAAGTGATTTTGAAACTGTTCTTTCAGAAAATGATATCGAATGAAGAAATATTTTTATTGTGGAGAACCGAATTCCGAATCACTTCATTAATTGCCTCAAAGCACGCAAGTTTAGCCTTGTTCCCATCGCCTCGAGCTGGGGTGCTTTTAATTTCTTGTTCGGTTAAAACTCGCTTGAAAAGTTGTACTTTTCCGGTCTCTTGGAAATCCGCTAGCGCTAAAGGGCGAACGTGCAAAAATGAGTAATTCGCCTAAGCATTTTAAAGTCTTCCGACCTCCATTCCCCGCGAATATAGCAATTTATTTCTAATGAGAGCCAGACCTGATTGCAGATATGGGCGCGGTATGAGTTCTTAGCTGGACACGATTTTGGCACAACTAGTTTCTGGTCCCCTTGTTCGCGTCCATCTCCGGCCAAGTTTCTGTCCCTCACTCACACGTCTCGCTCAGTCCATGCGACTTGAACTCTGGAGCTAAGCTTTAAAAATACCTTCAAATGACTAGACACTGCATTCGAGTATGTAAATGGGTCTGCGGACAAGCGTTCAAAATCGAAACCGAATGTTATTTATTGGTCTGCCTCTTTACCTACATAAGTCTTAGCAACAATTGCCTTAGTTTTGAAATCATTCTTGTTTGGTTTTTTTCTTTAAAAATTTAGTCAAAGTCAAAAACTGGTCTGCAGAACGAACGCCAATAAATGCAAGAATAGAAACTTGCATAAGTAGTTGAAGCACTAAGCTGGCTTGAATTGAATGTGAAAAAAAAAAAAAAAAAAAAACTAACTTAAAAAGGTACGAGTCAAACATATAGAGTATAGGTACATGGTGTACATTCGCTCCACATACCCATACTCCCCCTCTGAACGTTTCGAAAAGTAACTAATCGCTCTACTTGTTGAAATCGAAATGTTGCGGCTCTAAAAAAAGAATCGACTTCGTTGGTGATTTTATTCACAGTACACGAACGAAGAAAGACAACAATAAGAAAATAAAGAAACAATGCAGAATGTCGTGGCGGGAATAAATTTACCACACTATTGTCTTACACTCTTATAAAAGTTCGTTCATGTGCGCATACAGGGTGTTTCACTAAAAAATCAAATATTGCAATTTCATTCATTTGCCTTCCATCATTGATTTCATTTTCTACAACTGTCAAAAGTCAAAACGATCAATCAAAGCTGAAAGCTGTCAGCTTAACACAATTAAACGAAGCTGCAACTGATTTTCTTGACACCCGTTACAGATATGTTGAAAAACCCGCAATGTTTTGACATTCAACCAACGTTCAACGTGCTCGCGAGTCTGCGGCGAAGCTGAAAACCACCCACGACCCTCAAAAACATTTTAGTTTGGGTCTCAAAGCAGTGCGAAATTTTCATGAAATGTCATAAATCACAAAAACGAACTAAATTTTATTTAATTAGATCCGACATTGTGTCATTCGAAATTTATTTGCTAATTTTTTTTTTAACTTTTTTTTTTTTTTAAATTCTGTTCTTGTTTCTTTGTTTGACCAATCAGATTAATATGTACATATATTAACAAATTATGCTGATTAGTTCTTTATTAATTCAAAGTTGTTTGCTTACTGTAAATAATAATAAATCTACACTGAGAAAAATTTAGGCAGAAAATTGGTTTCGAGGTTTCTCTCTTCAGAAATATAAAATCAAAATGGGCGTTTTAGTCTGGCAAACAGTGCTGCCATTTTAGAGACATTCTCGCTAGATCTACCGTAATTGTTGCATCATTATCTTAGATCGATATATTTGCTTTTTTCTTCATAGCCTTAGTATGACTTAGCTGTCAATTGAAAATGCATTCATCATATGCAGGGCTGTGCATGAGAGCTCCATGGAGCTGTGAGAGTAAAAACTTGTGTAGCAACACAAAAAGCAGCGACAGAGAAGAGAACGAAAAATTTGTCAGTGAGAGAAAATTAACCAATCAGAAAATGCTTTAGGTACATTCTAAAAATTGAGAGCAAAGCAAAATGTTTTATTCGCAGCATGCTTTGCACAGTTCAAATGAAAAATAAAACGAAGCGAATAACAAAGTGTTCAATAGACGGCGCGCATTAATCGCCAAATGCATGCATATTTCACAGATTTTCAAAAAATTTAAGATTCAGTTGAGCTTTTTTAAAATCCTTTGCTCTGTAGCATTTAATTTGAAGATGAAAAGGCTCAAATGGAACTAAATTCGCTTCAAAGAGATGACTTGCTTCCTCCTGGTCGAGGCCTTGAATTTTGGTGTCATATTGACAAAAATAAGTACCCGTTGCTTAATTCAAAAATATACCACCTTTTTTCAAATTTTGGAACAACGAACGCATGTGAGTCAGCTTTCTCTGACATGGCCTTTGTAAAAAACAAGCTACCTTGAAAATCTTTTGCGTATTAAGACTTCAAGAGATCAAATTGATTTTGACGAACTTATTCAGTTTTGAACATAATTCAGAAAGCTTGTGTTTTGCTAATGAAATAAGTTGTTTTCCGCCCTGTCTGCTATTCGCCGCATTCAAGTTTCATTTTTTTTTCTAAAATTTGAAATTTCCTAAAAAAAATTTCTTAGTGCAGAGTAAAGCGCAGGCAGCACACACATTGCACCTTGGAGCTTCTCTTTCGGAAGTTTTTATTTTTTTTTTTAGTTACTTTTGAGCTTATGTACCTATAGTCAGGGTTGAAAATGGTTTTAATAGAAGTTCGATTTTAACGACTACTTAATATATTAATCCTATGGACTTTAGCGAAGTTTTGAAAACGCCTTAACGACTTGATTATTTTTTGAGTGGCAACACTGCTGGCAAGTCTCACAAAACAATACCAGGCTCAGCAGACTTATATAAAGTTTGAAGATTTTTACTACAATCCTTGGTGCAGGAGTTGTCGTTAAAATACTTCAAATCAGGCCGTTGTTAAATTTGTTTCTCTTCAGGTTCCCTTAAGTATTAATATCGAATTTTGGGCGAAATTTTTCATCGCATTCGACAAATAAAATGTAAAGAAAAAACTAATCATACTGTTAGGGTTGATCCTTTTTATCAGAGCTTTTCTGATCAAGATTTTTATGGCAGTTTGACAAAGGAAATTTAAACTCAGCGCAGATTTTAGAGGAAATGTACATACATATATTAAACATTAATCAATAAGCAGGGAATATTTGCAAAAAACCTTAAATCTTTTCGCTCAGTGCACCTTCAAGACATGTAGGCTGATGTCTCGTTTAATGAAAATTTTTTTGAATAATTAAAAACCAATCAAATAAGCCTTCTTAGTCTGCATTAGTTCGTTTTCCACTTAATGTCAAGGCGGTTATTTATTTTAATGGGTATGTAGCTACTTTTATGCTTCCTTATATTATGTCTTTAGGCAGACATACGTTCAGACCTTCTACAGGAAAATCAATTAACTCATCGATGCGAAAACTCGTTTCGTTAGCCACAAATCAAACTTTGCGATAGGTGTGAAAATAATTTCTGACTAGAAAACTTAATAAAGAAAAAATTATCCGAAAAAAAAAACAAATAAGAGAGCTTCATTAACATATTTGAAATAAAATAAAAAAGAAATTATAAGTCTGTCGGTAATTTAAGAGCGTTCAAAGGAACTCATTATCGATTGATTATGGAATGTTTCGTTTAAGCAGTAATTCTTTTTGAATAAATATAGCCTTAAATAAGTCTTACAGACTGGAGTCATCAACATTTCTTCCGAATGAAAGGTAAAATATTTTAAAAGGTTTATCGTCCCCATGAATTATTTCACTGAACGATTTTCATATCTTTTTTCTCTGATCTTCGATTGCATTAATTTTTTGTTTCGGAGACATAATTTCAATTACATATATTGATCACATTAAACTGGTGCCGTTTGTTTGGTTTGCTTGGATTTCAAGCTCAAAACACGAAATGTTTTCCGCCGATTTCCAATGAGGCATAAAATGCAATGAAATATTTTGAAAAGTGGGGAAAATTTTTTTGCTGGAACTTAAAAAGATTTAGATTCTTAGAATTGAATCTAAAAAGGGTTAAATAATTAGGTGAAACATATTATATTGGAAGTAAATTTTTTAGGGAGGAATTTTAATGTCTTTTTTTCGGATTGTTTATCCGAATGGAATTGCCTCAATAAAATTAATCGAATTCTTGAGACGTTAAAAAGCCAAAAATCTTTTAGAATAGCTAACAGTCCGACGGAACAAAACTCAGGATAGAGAATTCGAGGGACCAATGTTTTTATCCATTCATGGGCCATGACCTCATGATCTCGAATTTTATCTATCTGTGCCATCAATAGATCCACTGCTGCAGTCATCTATCCAATTTTTATGGGAAAAGCTTAGACTTGAGCCATCAGGACTATTGTGCCTGTGATGATGATGATGGTGATGATGTGATGATGATGGATGATGATGATGATGGTGATGAAGATGATGATGATGTGATGATGATGATGATGATGATATGATGATGATGATTATGATGATGATGATTATGATGATGATGGTGGTGGTCATAATTTTTATGATGGTGATGTGGTGAAGATGCTGATTATGATGATGACCACGATCATGATGATGATGATGATGGTGGTGATGAAGATGATGATGATTATGATGATGATGATTATGATGATGATGATTATGATGATGTAATGATATGATGATGATGATTGATGATGATAATGGGGATGAGTGATGAAAATTATAGATGATGCTGATTATGATGATGATGGGGTGCATGAATTTCATTATAGATGGTGATGTGGATGAATAGAATGTGATTATGATGATGACACTCATGGACGATAAAAAGATTGAAATACTGCTTAAGATCACAGATTATGATAGAGTTAAAAGTGTGATGAAGATGATGTGATTATATGCTGATGATTATGATGACGATACAGATTAATGATGAAATGTGTGATAGATTGGTAAGGTGGTCAAATGATTTTAATATTCAAAGATAATGTTAAAAAAAAATGTATGTGATGACAAAAATGTCATTGCATATCTGCTTCTTATGTATGATGCACATGATAGGTGGTAGTGAAGTGGATGCATAGACTTAATCGGCCATTGATGATACCAGATTATATGATGTGATGTGATGATATGATGTTAATTGTTAGGTTCAACATGGATTTTGAAATAAATGTGTTAAAACACTGTATGATGTCGGGATGAATGACTGTTGATAAGACTCATGCTTATATCGATATTACGATACATGAGGATGAAGTTGATGAAAACAATAATAATGCTGATATTGATAGCGGTCAACATAAGAGTTTACATTTTAGTCTTCAACTTTGATGAATAAATTGATTAAAAACAACTTTCATTGGGCATAAAAAATTTGTAAACATAACTGCTTAAACAACAATTCTGTCACAGAGGCTTCAAAAGTTCGCGAGCGGAAATATCTATTTTATTGCCGGATGCTTCCCATTTATACAGACAAACACACACGATTTAATCCCATCAACATCGGTTGATACGCATTGTTAAGAGGACTGTTAAACTGATTTTGAAATATTCAAAGTAAGTTCAAAAAAAAAAAAGAGTCGAGACAAAAAGTAGTTCCATTCATAATTTCTCTTCTTTTGTATGTTTTTAATAAGCACATACACCGAGAGAAAAAGGTAGTTATATTAACTGAAAAAGCAGGTTAAAATAACCGAGTTCACCGTTAATTATTAGCTTATGTGTAGTAGCGGTCAATTCAACAGTACAAACACAGTGAATAAGGATATAACTACCTGATGGTTGATATAACTGTCTCGGGGTTAAATCAACTGTCACCAGCGACTGGGAAAAAAAATTTATATTTTGCTTTGACTATTTTTTATCTTCTTTTGTTAATATTTTTTTTTTTATTAAATTATTATATTTTTTCTTTATTTATTTGTTTCTATTTAAATCTTTTTCTCTTTAATCTCTTTAAATTTTCTCGCCTCGGCCGAGCCTTGAACCGCTGACCTCCACTTCGCCGGGCGAACGTCTTAACCATTACGCTAAACGAACGAATTTAATTTGTTGGTCAAAATGCTCACTTGAGTTTATGGTTGCTCAAGTTTTGGGGAACGTGCTTAAGGAATTGTTTCACTCCCAAAATTTTTTGCTTGAAAATGAACCATTAAAAAAAAAATTAAATAAATTAAAATCTTAACAATTTAGGAGAAATTTTTTGTCTTCCAAAAAAAAAAAACTGAAATTAAAAAAAAATCAGAAAAATTCCCGCCGCCAGCAGGGATAGAACCCCGAAGCTCACGACTGTCGAGTCACAGCTTAAACAACTCAGCTATCGAAAACTCCGGAGACGGTTGATCAGAATGCGAGCTAATACGTCTAAGTGAACGAAAGCGAATTTGATCATAAAAATTAACTGTTTTTCAACTGTTCATTTGACTGTCTTTTTCAGTGCATTTAACGCGGAATACAGTTTATTTGACCACTCTTACTTTAACTGTTCTAAGTAGTTGATTTAACTGTTGTTATTTCTCTCGGTGTAGTGACAGCCAAAAAAAAAAATTCTACGCCTTTTTACCCAACAAACTAAAAGTTTGACTCTCCTCAACGAGCCAGCAACTCTTAGTATGGATTTTTTAATATTAAAAAAAAAAAAAAAAATATTTCAAAAATGTATTCTCAAAGCTTCACAAATCATTTTGCTTGTCTGCCAAGTCAATATTTTTATTTTTAGAGGATATTAATGTTGTAGAGAAAAATCCTGTTTCCCATTCATTAATCTTAATCGCAAGCAATTGGAGCAAAAGTTATTTTAATAACTGCTCGTTTAATAGATACCAAACAGCAATTTGAAACACACGAAGTTGGATAACTCGTGAGCAGCGACTTGCTCCGACAAGAAAATTTTTGAAAAAAACAACCAATTGAAATTCGTCTTTGAACCAGCTCAATAAACATAAATGCACATATGTAAATAACGGTTCAATGAATAAACCATAAATTTTTGAATTCGCCATCAGCATCTGAACTTCCAAGTGCTGGATAAAAGAACGAGTTCCACACTCAGACGGTTGGCTCACATCGCGCATTTAACACCTTTCGAAATCGATTTCCATTGAATGGCGCCTCCAAAACATGCAGATTTTGTTGCTAAGGACCATGCCACAGTATTCTCTGTATTTGAAGGGCCGCGGCTGGGAGTATTCCCCGCTTAAATCACTGTACTTTTTGCAATGGGATTCCCCTGATCAGTACTCATATTTGGGGACAAGTGTGTTGTCAAGTAATTTCCACATAAAAGATCAAAAACCTCCGGATAAAATAATATCCCGCTTATAGGAACCGAGTTATGGCGATTGACCGTTGCACTGAAACTAAGTATTTATCACTAAGCATTTTTATCAAAAGTCCCTTTTTTAGGTATTCCGAACACTTCTGTGGCACAGTAATTACCCACACACACAAGCGATTTCGGATGAAAATATTCTCCCAAATATTGACAGCATCGAGTCCAATTTATGCGAATATAAACCAGTTTCTTCTAGGCATACTTTTTCGGTGTACGGTCAAGTTACTTATATCCGGGGATTACTGTAAACCGATTCTTAAACATTTGAAAGCATGACTGGAGAGAACATGATTTTTGATTTCATTAAAATTGATTAATTACAACAATAAAAGAACTCAGCGACTGTGTACCGAGAAACATAAGGCACCATTAAAAATTTAATTTTTTTTTTTTTTTCAATGTATAGCCCACAGCACGTTTTTCTTAGCTAATTAAAGCTTACGGCGCTTTAAATACTATAATTAAATTTTCGTTTTGATTGAATCATATTTTCTTCACAAGCATAACGAATTTGCATTCAGTTATTTAGCATGTACATGGTACATATGTATATGGGTTAAATCACCACTTTAAAGTGGCCATTCTTAGCAACATTCATTGAACGCATAATTTTCTTTTAATTTCTCAATTTTCCTCACTTCTTTCGATTCTCTCTCGGTCTTTTATTTTCACACTTATTAAATTTTTTTTTTTTTTTTAAGATTTTCCTTTTTTTTATTGATATTTTATAATATTATTTCTCTTCGTATAAATTTTTTTTCTTTCACTTTCACGCACTTTTTCTTTTTCAGTTAAGTTCAATGATTTCCGCATTGAATCTCATAAAAAAAAAATTTTTTTTTTGTAGCTCTTATGGCTTTATTGCATACTAACATTTTTGAATATCGCAGGTTTTTTGTTGTTGTTTGTCTTCTTTGAACCTTATTTTTTGTGCATAGCAAAGTTAAACTAAAAAAGTGCACGTCTTAACGGCGCCGTTGCCGCAAAACAACTGTTTGGCCATAGACAAGCGCTTCAAAGTTTATAAAGTGTAACAAACAATAATCAAATACGATCTGAGTTTGGCGCTTTTGGTATGTTGAGGCAACGTTTCGACGCGATGCAAAATCGGTTTGAGCCTTTCGAGCGAACACGGTGGAAGCTCAACAGCTCAACAGTTCAATTGCGCTACCATATGGGCTTCGTTTTGGCCGGACCTAGTAAATCTCTCGAAATCGGGCGGAGAATATAAATTGACGTACGCGTGCGACATGATTGATTCGATTTTTTGGAAGAGATTTGAAGTTTTTTTTAAATTTATTTCTATATAATTTTTCTCTAATTGTTTTGGGTGAATTTTAACGACCAGCAATATTAATTTGTAGGCGAGATTAATTATTTTTAGCTTTCTGCAATTTTAACCTTTGGCTCCATTGAGCGAAACGGCATTTTTTTTTTATCTTTTTGGTTGGTGTTAACAGTTTTAAATAATTATGAAAAGATAGCCTTTTTGTCTTTCTCTTGCTATGCGTGAAGATAAAAATTATTTAATTTCTCAAATAAAAAATAATAATAAGAAAAAAAAAAAATGAACCTCGCCAAGAAAATGCACCAACTTACTTCGATGATTGCCGAGCGATGGAAATTATTTCTTCGATAAATTTTTCTTACGATTTTCTATGATTATGGACAGTGTTTAGCTTTGTGGCATCAAGGCTTGATTAAAGCTTTCCTCTCGCTTTCTCTTTCTCTCTTCTCTCTCTCTCTCTCTCTCTCTCTCTCTCTCTCTCTCTCTCTCTCTCTCTCACAAATTTTTCACTGTCTCACTCTTTTGACGCATGCTCGTTTTGATTATTTACGCATGCGTACGCTAATTGAGGCTCATCGCCCGTTGTTGAAAGATTGCCAAACACACCAAAGCTACCCAAAAATCAAATTGTTCCAAACGATTCATGAGTTGAAAGGTTTAAATGCTCATTAACTGCATTCCTTTTTGTAGTTATACACACAAATCAATGTATGGGGCTGATTATTTTCTTCAAGTAGAAAATATAGAAATTATTTATAAAATTGAAAAGTAAAGCCTCCGTCTCAACGTCTCATCGTTATTCGATATATAAGGACAAGAAATTGAAGCATGAAGGCTTTAGTGTACGCTCGCCTTTTGTTCTCATAATTATGTTTATCAAAGCCAGAGGAACCTAGAGGCTTCCATTTCCAAAGACCTTAAACCTGGTTTAGAACTTCATATTTAGGGACGGGCTTTCCTTTTTTATTGCCTAAATTCAATAGGTTAGGTTAGTGTGGCTGCCACCAAGGGTATCACACTTAGGCACCAAATGGACCCGTTTTGATATCACGAATTATCGGGAAGACAAAGAAAAACAGAAACAGAAAAAACGACACAGCCATCCATGACCTCAGCTGGGAGTAGAGCCCTGAGCCTCTCGCTTCTTCAATTGGCATATCAACCAACTACGGCACAGAAGCCGAGTTAAATTAATAAAGTCCTAATGGAAGTTTCCTGATAAAGTAACGTGCCTGTCACGTCCGTATATATCTGATTGCCCTCGGCATCTGCATAGAAGTTTTGATTAATATAAAAGTCCACATCAGCCGAACGAATGTATTCAGAACGACCGTATTCATTAATTCAGGACTCAAAATAACGCACGTAAGTGTCGCGTCCGAGTGGAAACGCCAATATGCCTTACGTGAATGGCTTCGATGTTATTACATGAGGTTTGAAATAATTACCTTGCAGCCTCAGTTAAAGGAAACTTAAATCAACTTGGATTAATTTAATGAATTAGGTGGTGCGATTTCTTTGGAGCCCTTGACATAAGAATATTTGTACGAAATAAATTTTGAAGTAAATTTTTGTTAAGTCAAGACCGAATGAGTCTTAAGACATAACAAATTATTCAATGACCTTTCATTGAAGGGTTACTTTTTATGAGGAGAATCTTGGTTTTTTATGCTAAATAATATAACCAAAATTCCAATTTAACCGCAAATTTCTTTTGATATCTCCACATTTTTCCACTCAATCATTTCCTTTTTTGGAACAGACCTGCGCAAATCAAGAAATGGACATTGGATTTGAACAATCCAAGGAAGCTTAATAAAAGAAATTCTCTTAAATTAAAAATTACTTTTAAGACTGTATAAAAAATTAAAAAACTTTTTATTTAGAGAAATTATTATTTCGATAACAAAAAACTTAATCAACTTTGATGATACCTCAGCGAGAGCTTTATGGCAACATCGAGTCACTAAAAGAGGAACAATGGACAATCAATAGAACCACTAATGTTCCCTTTTGTAACAAGTGACTTCATTAAAATCTACTAATGATTAACTCTATAATTTCTCTACAAGGCCACCTTTGAAACGGTTCAATGTAACGCCTCCACATTTAGCACCCTAGCTTTAAGTAGTGCAAAAGAGAAAAAAAAAATTGATATTGCAAATCTAGCGCAGAAGTAGTTCGATATCCGCCAAGCCCATGATCTAAAACTACTTAATCGATCTAACTTTCAAGCGAATTATGAGCTTAAGCAAAAATCGGTCTCCGCAGTCATGACAAGTTACAAATGGTTTTCAGTTTCTGCAAGACTCGATTACTCGTTTCAAATTTTTTTTTCGTTTTTTTTTTTTCGTTCATACTCCCCGCTGGTTGTGGCTTTAAACGTTTGTGTTATAAAAGCACTCCATACAGCAATAAAAAATGTAAGATTTTTTTTTAAATAAATTTAACAGCCATTAAAGTCACTCAAAAGCCACTAATCCAAACTAAAGTAAGAAAATAATAATAAAACTCCAGTAGGCCTATGTTGAGTATATATTTAGCGTATGTACTCGTCGCTGCAATGCTTTCAGGATCTTCAAAAAATCCTCACTTTATTTTTTTAAGGGTGGAAAAACAATGATTCCATTTACAAATTGAGATTAAATTAGGAAAAGTAATTTCAGATTCGTTTTCCTCTGGTTGAAATAAGTCTCAAGCTGGGATCCCGCTATCAGCGCCGATTTTTATGGGGCCAGATCGGCACGAATTTAAAACAATTTGCGCAATCACTTTTTTAAGGGCTCAAACTATCGACGCATATTGTCAAACACTTTTCGGCGCATATCAGGGAACAAAAAAGTTGGGACAAAAAGCTATCAAGACGATCACATTTGTCAACATAAGAGTCCATAGATTTAAGAGGGCAAAGCATTCACACTATCGGCGCATCAATTGCCGCAAAATTCGCGCATTACAGAGATAGTGGGATCCCAGATTTATCTATTTTTTTTTTACTAAAAAAAAGGAAATTTAATATTTGAGGGTAAAACAAATTCTTTGCAAATTCTAAAGAGTCCTTCACTGCATTCAACACAGATGAACAAACTGATTTTCTTCTCATAGAAGAGTGCCATTGACAAAAAATGTTGCGCCCAACATATACCGAAATGTTGCCTCCTTTCAATGGAACAACAAATCACGAGTGACAGGATTTTTTTACATTTTATATTTTGAAATATTTCAATAAATGCCATGACTCGTTCGACCTCTCAAATAGTGAAGCTCTTTGAACCGCTCCTCTAACCAGAGTCCTCGGTTGTTGGTGTTGCTGGTTCACAAGTTCAACGTTGAATTTCTGATCGCTCAGAAAATAAAATATTTAGTGTTAAAATTTCCTTGTGTCTTGTGAGGCATAATGGCATTAATCTGCCACTGTCTCACCTCATCAAAATTGCATTCATTTTAAAATTTCAATTTGCTTCAGCAAACTTTCGACGTAAAACAAATTTACGAGCGCACAAATTTGAAAACTATATCCGGCAATTTTCTGCTGTTTAACGAACTAAAAGTTTCATTTGATGCGATTAAAATGTTTCTTCGCTCTGAGCGACTGTGAAGAGTTGGATTGATTGTAGGATTATCTATGCATTTAGAAGTAAAGATGTCATAGGAAAGTGATCATTGTTAACCATATAATGCCAAAATTTTTTTTCAATGAAAAGTTCAGATATGACTCATTTTAGGTAGAAACAAGTAAGAAAGCTAAAGTCGGTCAAGCCCGACTTTGAAATACCCAGCGTCCCGACATTACGAGCGCACTATGTTTGCTTCTCTATTTGTGGGCGTGGCAGTGGGAGGGCAACATATATTATTTCCCTACACCTTTCATTCGCCTTGGTGAACCTATGTTGCGAGTTTGAAGCTTCTACTTCTTTTACTTCGGAAGTTACGAAAAATCTTCATTTGTGGGCGTGGCAGTGGGCGGGCCGCATAAAATTTTTTCCCTACACCTTTCATTCGCCATGGTGAACCTATGTTGCGAGTTTGAAGCTTCTACGCCTTTTACTTCGGAAGTTACGAAAAAACTTCATTTGTGGGCGTGGCAGTGGGCGGGCCATAAAAAAAATTTTCCTACACCTTTCATTTGCCTTGGTGAACCTATGTTGCGAATTTGAAGCTTCTACGCCTTTTACTTCGGAAGTTATGAAAATTCTCTATTTGTGGGCGTGGCAGTGGGCGGGCTACATAAATTTTTGTTCCTACACCTCTCATTTGCCTTAGGCAACCTATGCTGCGAATTTGAAGCTTCTACGCCTTTTACTTCACAAGTTACGATAAGCCCTTATTTTTGGGCTTATTTGTGGGCGTGGCTCGAGGAGGGCGGCGTCCATTTTTTGCCAGGATATGTCTCTTTTCGTAGTTTACCAGTACACCAAATATCAATGGAATGTGTTGACTGGTTCGCAAGTTACAAGCATTTTACTGAAAACACATTATATTCATTTGTGGGCGTGGCAGTGGGCGGATGTCTCCCATTTTTACTTAGGATCATACTCGGATCCCGATATACCTGTGTGTCAAATTTCGACTTGATTGGTCCAGCCGTTTCGGAGGAGATCCGACCACGGACGGACGGACAGACGGACAGACGGACAGACGGACGGACGGACGGACGGACGGACGGACAGACGGACAGACGGACAGACGGACATGTCTAAATCGATTCAGTTTTTGATCCTGATCATTTCTATATATATTTTTCTATAGCTCCGGAGCTTAATTCTCCCTGTTACAAGATTTGCACAAAACTAATATACCCCGCTTACGCTGGGTATAAAAACACGAATCTGAAATTATTATTATTAGTTACATATTTTTGGAAATTTGTTCGAAAAAAGTCCGTCTAAAGACGGAGCCAGGAATTAGAGGGTTAAATCCACAATATTCAAAAAAAATTGTTCTCCTGTTAAGGATTTCTCTAAACAGTGCTGCCTGAAGTGAAGAGTTTTCTTTAAAATTACGATCTATTTTCATTTATATTAGGGGTATTCACAAGGAAGGTGGAATTTCTTCGCAAAAAGTCGATGTCGGAAAATTTCCGATGAATTTCCGATTTTAACAAGCAGTCGTAATTTGTTGTTTTTGTTTTGCTTACAAATAAAATTTCCGACAGTGTAGACTTTTTGCGACACTCCCGAGCGTGTTACTTTTCGCGTTGTAATTTTGCAACATAAAATGGTGTTGCCAACATTTTTAAGCTTAAAAGCCTTTTTCCCCCTTTATTGGTTTATATTGAATAAGTAAGTAATAGTCATGTAAAGTTTTTATTATTGTTTAAATAAATATTTTCAAAATAAATTAACCCTTTCTTCACTGGGTTGCTCACAAAGAAACTTTTTACGATATTACAATTTTGCGATTTTCCGATTTTCCGACGTTTAAAATTTCCCTTGTGAATACCCTTATTGATAAAAAACGTAGCTAAACCTAAGATTTATGAAAAAAATAGAACATTAGTGGTATTCAAGCAACAGTGCAAACGCAGTGTGCAATATTTGCACTTGTCAATTTGCGTACAAAAAAAGCAGTGCAAATATTGCACACTGCGATTTGCACTGTTGCTTGAATACCACTAGTCATAGAAAAAATCTTCGTGAAGATTGGCAAGATCTGTACATCTGGCAGCACTAAACTAAATAAAGATTTTTGTCAGCTATTTGCTGATGCACATGTGAAAGTAAAATGGCTACAATCCTGCGTCTTTTGATCCAAATAAAATTGAAAAATTTACATTTGTGCTTTAAGGTGTTCCAAAAAAATTTAATTTACAATTTTGATAGTTGCAAGGAAAATAAATTACTTATAAGGTTACGACAATCAGAGCTCAAAATTTGATTCTTCTGCGCATGTACACTTGTGATGTATCGTTAAAAGCATTCTGATTTGTATAAATTATTGAAAATTATTGACAGATGAAATTTTTCAAGACAAAAAATGTAAATTAAAGAATGTACAATGTGTTTGCAGCATGAGGCAGGGAGGCCCATGGCACGGGCTTGACGGCCCCACCTTTCTTGAGTCGCGGTGCAAGCCGATTGCCCCAATCGAGTCATGCAGACTGGTAAATAAATGTTTGAAGCGGGGCCCGGCCGCGGGTTAATTGTGTGGAGCGTCATTTTCGACGAAATTTGGGCCGTACCCGGAAGTAATGCCACAGTGTGTCCAGGGTAGGAATCCCAACTAGAAAAAAGGGGAATGTTTTTTTAGTGGAATCACCACACACCCAGCAATCATGGATGCTAACAGTCCGAAAGCATTTTTGAATACCTCGCTTGCAAAAAAAAATGTGTTTGCAGCGCTGCCACTGACTTTCGAAAAACATACTACCAATTTGGAACTTACACAAAACCTGGTTTTTACATACTTGCATCGTCTTTAATATAATATATTCTTGTAAAATGATCAATTTAAAAAAAATTAATAACTTGAACTAATTTTTACAAAAATATTTTAAAAACTTTACGCAACTTTGTGGCAGCATCAACAAAAACGTCACAAATTCTCAAATAAAATTTAAATCTGCTAATGTCGTAATCTTATATTCTATCACTCTTGGTTGCACATGGGTTTTTTGAAAGCTTAAGGATTAAAGTATTTTTGGGAATTTTTCCAGGATTTTTTGTACCTAAAAGGCGTAGACATTGCGCTTTACGGATGTTCCCAAAAAGTCTTGCTTTCCTGAGTCTCTTAAGTAAAAACAAGATTTTTTGGAAATGTACATTTCATTAATAATTAGCTACAATAACCCATCAGTTCTCTTAATATCTACTACTACTACAATCATCGGAGTTTCGAGACTCCTACCAAGAGGTCACAAAAATACTCATCAATAGAAACTTTAATCCTTAATGACATATAGCAATTTCCACATCGCACAGTAGTTTAAAATCCAGTTTTTGAGGAATTTAATCAAAATTTCAACCGTTTCATTTCGCAAAACCGAAAATGCCATTTGATTACCAAAAGTTCCATTAGGTTACAATTGAATAAAAAGTTGCCCGGTGGAAACCAGGTTTTAGGCGAACAGCTGACAAAGTCATTGTTTTGAATTCTCTGTTTGTTGAAGTTTGATGTAGTGAAAGAATGCTTAAATTAGAAAGCCGTAGAAAGAGAACAAACGTAAAAGAAGTTTGTATTAAATATGGAAAATATCAATGAAGGTATGGAGATTTGGAATATTGTTTTAGTTTGTGAAAATAGTTGTCTCAGTTGGGGTATTGCGTTGTTTAAATATGTTGTCTTTTATACACAAATTTGTAAATAATTTTTGTGTTCAATGGAGCTGATTTCATAAGGTTTCAAGGGGTTCCACGACATATATATATTTTCTGAAAGGGTATTTTGTGTGCTTTTACATGAATGCGTCCGTTCAAGTTCGCTGCTAAAATTTCACTTTATTTAGTAGGAGAAAGGCTAAAAAATGTCGATATTTCCAAAATTTTGATTGAGAAAAAACATGACCCTACTGTGGCCGATTTTGATGAAATTCTCAGGGTGGGTTTATAGTGTTATTTTTTAGGATTGGAAATTTTAAGGAGTTCCGACAAAAAATGAAAGTATTATATAAAAAAAACTTTTTGGGGTGTATGGGAGGTGGGTGGTGGTCGTGGCCGATTGTGATGAAATTTTCATATTATATTAATATTATATTACCAAGAGAAACACATGTGCGAAAATTTATTGCTCTACAACCACTCCTTCTATTTTATTCCTCAAAAACTGGATATTAAACCACTGTGCATCGTCGCAACACTTGCGTGAGTAATTTTAAATCCCGAATTCACGAATGCGGTAGAAAGTGCTTTTGTTTTTGAATACTTTCTTTCAGATCCGCCGGACTTTCATATTTATCAAAATCTCCAAAAGGCAATCAGTGGAACTACTATCGAAATATGGATATTAGCCGCATTTTATTTTTTTTTACACTGAAATGGTACACATATGGCAATGGACAGAAATTCCTGCAAGTATTCTATACATGCAAATACATGATCCAGTTTCAATCAAAAGCGCCGTTGATTGAAATTAGTTCCATATACTTGCCTATGTTGAATTCTTGAAGGAATTATTGCGAATGTAATTCAGCGCCATTGGAAACCAGGCTTAAAAAAGACTTTTCAATTAAAAAATTGTTTTCTTTTTAAATTATTTCAAAATATTTTTTGAAAAGACATTATTTTTTGTGTTTGTCTGATCTTTCGAAAAAACACCTGGCAAAATGGTTTTTCCAATTAGCTTCGGTGAACCATATTCATTTCCCATTGTTACGAAATGCGCACAAATCTCTTTTCAATCGAATCAAATCGCATCTGCTCGACCATAATTGATTCCCTTGAGCATCAAACAGTAAACATCACGAAAGCGCTCGAATCCTATAAGCTCGGAAGGAACGCAACTATCGTCGGTTAGTTCTTATTTAAGCACAATAGAGCAATGTTGTCCATTCGGAAATCGCTGATAATATATCTTTTGATAACTTTGAGTTTTTCCAAACCCAAAGCTACCGTCGATGGGTTTGGGGTGAATTTAATAAAAGTTCCCGACGACGATGTGTCGCAAGTGGTGTGTTCCATGGCATTTCTGCAAAAATACTTCAATTCAGGCGAGATCCTATCCGGATCGGTCATGTATATGAGCTTAACGACGGCCTCAATGCATTTGCAGAAGAGATTGCTGGAAGCTATACACGCCTCCGAGGATTATCCCTGGACAGTTGTCATACGTTATCCGAAAAATTTTCAATCCAACTGGGACTCGACAATTGTGCTTCACGAGAAGCCGCAATGCTATTTTGTTGTTATCGAAAATCTCGAGGAAGAAGATTTAGAGGATATATTCGATGATTGGAAGATAACTTCGAATTGGAATCCGATCGCACAGTTTGTTGTGTTTCTCGCTTCAGTTGAGGAAACCGAAGATGAAATGACCGAATTAATGGTGGAAATTTTATTAACTTTCATGCATCGGAAAATTTATAATGTTAACGTGTTTGGACAGCATGAGCAGGAGGGTTATTATTTCGGAAAGACTGTATTCCCGTATCATCCTGATAATAATTGTGGAAATCGAGTTATTTCCATCGAGACTTTGGATGTTTGTAAATACGATTTGGGCATGAAGGATGACGATGAGGAAGATCGATTTTATGATGAAGATTTTATGAACGATGACGATAATGGATGGAGTGGCAGGGATGAAGATAATGACGGTAATGATGGTAATGAAGATGGCGATGAAGATGAGAATGTGGTGAATGTGAATGTGAATGAAGGTGACATAAAGGATAGCAATAATATCGACGATGAAGGCTATGATGGGAATGGAGGAAGCGCTGATAATGGAACTAACATGGAGAGTGATGATAATAATTACGGTGATGGAACCGATAACTCTGAGAGAAATGAAGAGGGTGAAACACAAATCGAGGACGATGATAAAAACGACTATGGAGAAACCGAAAAATCTGAGGAAAATGAAGAAGATGAAACAAAAATGCAGGATAAAACTGAAGAAGGAGACCGCGAAAATTCTGGGAGAAATGAAGAGGACGAAACAAAAAATCCGGAGGGTGATAGAAATGAAGAAGGAGAAAGCAAAAATTCTGAGAGAAATGAAGATGACGAAACAAAGATGCAGAAAGATGATAAAAATAAAGAAGGAGAAAGCGAAAATTCTGAAAAAATTGAAAAGGATGAAGCACGAGTCGAGAAAGATGATAAAAACGATGATGGGGAAACTGAAAAATCTAAAGGAAGCGGAGAAGACGAAACAAAAATGGAGGAGGGTGATAAAAATGAAGAAGAAGGAAGCAAAAACTCGGCGGGGAATGAATATATTGAAACCAATATGGATGACAACAACAATGCTAACGATGAATACAAGTCGTATACAGAAGATAATGAGATTGATATTGAGGATAGTAGAAACAACGAAAACGAAGAGGATAATGATAACAAAATCCAAGCTCCTGAAAACCGTAAAAATTTTGATCAATATAAAAATTTTGCTTTTGCAGAGCAGAAAACAAACCAAGACTCGAATTCTCTACAAAAAGTCAAAAGCAGTTCCAAAACAAGAAAACCTCAAAAATGGGTCCAAAAAGACAACGGAGAAGATTATGACTCAAAGGCAAAGAAAATCAATTTGTGGAAATCGAAAATTATAGATAATTATTTCAAGTACAAAAATAATAACTTCACCCCGTCCACCAGTCACAAAATCCTTAATGGAAAAATAAATGCTGAAGATGATACAAATCGTCAGAAAAATCAATACCACTTCAGGCAGAGCAAACAAAAAATTACGAAACGAGCTGTTGAAGATAAGAAGGGGGAAAATTCAGTAGAAATAAAAGTTTAGGCAGAAGCTTTCTAAGCAAGGTGCTTAATAGCGGCTTAGATATTAAGAGTAAAGTTAAAATACTGAGAAGAGCGAAAGTTGAAAACTTACTCCACGAGTACGGAACAAAATTTCAAACAGATTCTTTGGAACTAAAAGATCCAAGTCTACTGAAAAGTATGCAACTAATAGAAAATCAAACAACTGAACCTTCTGCCCAAAATGACGACAAGGAGATCAACAAAGTTCGACTGTTCTTTGAGGAGTTGTAACGAGCACTTTTCTGGGATAAATTCCCAAAAGATTTGAACGGTTGTCCGGTGGCAGCTGCCTACCGACCATGGGAACCGTATATTTTTACAAGCAACTCTGACACCCCACAAGACTATCCCAGTGAAAATGAAACCTTATTGGAAGGTTACGTGGACCTCGAAGCGGACTCATTTGACGGCATAAGCGATTATAGCAACAAGGAGCCGACAATTCAAGCTAAAAATCAGGAAAAAGATTTCAGCGGCATTGAATATAAATTACTACAGACCATCGGTGAACTTTTGAACATCCGGATTGATTTACTCGTCGAGAATACCAATGTGTATCATCTTTTTCAACATCTCATCGATGGGTGAGTTGGAACAGACTTTTCCTCCGAATTTTCTCTTTTACTCATTCATTCATTTATTTATTCGTTCCAGTGAAACTGAAATGATCATCGGCGGACTGGATGAGGATCCAAGCATGAGTCAGTATGTCTCATCCACCATCCCATACCAGCAGGACGATCTAACTTGGTGTGTTGCAAAGGCTCGCCGTTCGTATAATCTTTTCAATTTTCTCGAAAGTTTCTCGAAGTCTGTGTGGCAAATTCTCTTGTTGTATAACATAATTAAGATTATGGCAATTCTTGGGGTACAACGAACCTTAAGGTTGAATTTGATATCCTTCAATACGTTTTGGAAAATTGCTTTTCGTATGCATGGCACTTTAATAGGCCAATCCATACCGCCAAATCTTAATTATCAGCCTTTGAGACGAGTTATCTGTTGGAGCTTTCTTATGGCACTCCTGTTTATAAACGCCTATCAGAGCTTTCTAGTTAGTACGCTGACAACACCGAAAAGTGCCTACCAGATCCATCGCGTTGAAGAGATCTACGAACATCGAATGAATATTAAAGGAAGCACGGACAATGCCCGCCATTTGAATAAGGAAGGAAAGGTAAAGCAAAAGATTCTTTTTTCCTAGAATATTTGTACTCTGCGAAACTGTATCCGGGAGATGGTCCCTACATACAATCCATGTGCTGTTGTAATGGGCTTAGTATACCTACCTACTCTACGATTTCCATAAAGTAAGCTACTAAATCGATCCCAAATTTTCTTGTAGATCTTCAAGTACATACGCGAACAGTTCAAAATGTGCTACAACATCGAGGAGTGTCTGACGGAAGCCGCTGGAAATGAACGCCTTGCGGTTGCCGTTTCTCGTCAACATTATTTCTACAATCCACGTATTCCACGTGACCGGCTCTACTGTTTCGATCGGAATGAAAATGTTTACGGCTATTTGGTGACCATGCTATTGCCGAAGAAATTCCATTTGCTCCATAAGATCAATCCCGTTGTACAGCATGTGATCGAATCGGGTCATTTGCAGAAATGGGCACGTGACCTGGATATGGGGCGGCGCATACGAGAGGAACGCAATAAGCCGCACGAGGATAAAGTTCGTAGTCTAACATTGGGTCAGGTATCTGGTACTTTCATATTCTCTGGCGCTTTGCTGGGCATAGCCTTTCTGGCCTTCATGCTGGAATGTTATGTGTTTCGGCTAATGACCAGACGACGGCGAACGCGAATAAAAATCATAAAATTCCTCCATCGACGATTCTAGTTGCGCTAGCGCTTTGCACGAGACCCGAGCACTTTCAAACAATTCGGATGGGAAGAATAATTTCAAATGGATATTTTATGGATATTTTTTACTTTCGAAAACTTAAGAGAGGCATGCAATTTAAATTTAGCACCAATGTGGCCGTGTGGTAATCTCTCTCTCTCTCTCTCTCTCTTTCGCTGTCTCGCTCTTTTTGTTTCTGTCAGTTCGTCTGTCTCTCTTTCCTACGCGTGGGTGCCACTGAAAAAATGGTCTCTTAAAAGAAAAGATCGAACATAAATGGAACGCAACGCAGACAAGAGAGAAAAGTGGGAGAACCAACAACGCCTGTCGATGTGATTCCAAAAATAAAAGTCAAAGGCATTCAAAATTTGAATGAAAAATCGGTTCGTCTTCATATTTGGACCTGCATGCGTTTCCGAGCAAACTCGGAGAGTAAAATAAAGAGATAAAAAAAATTCGAATAATGTAAACAAAACGAATGGGACAATCGAAATGATTAAAAGACGTTTTTTTTTTTTGAAAATCTCGCCCGATTCCACATCCATCCAACACGCCTTCGAACCGAACTAAACGCTTGAATTGTATTTCTGTAAAAATTTATAGTGCGATACGTCTGCCTTCTTACAATCGTTTTCGTATCTTTCAGATACAAAATGCTATGCAAATTTATTTTTAATAATTTTTTGGCACAAATTCAGGCATGCATTTATGAAAATATGCCATAATTGTTCTTTAAACAAAAAAAAAAAAAATAAATAAATAAATAAAATATATTTTTATTTGTCGCTGTCGCTTTTAAAAAAAAAAACTTCGAAGAAAACATATCAGTTGCAGTATTTTGTTTTATATGTAGATATTTTTAACACTCGAAATACATACATATGTCGAAATGACTTTTATTTATTTTAGCTCAATTTTTATAATAACTTTAAATAAGTTTTTGTTAAATAAAATAAAAAATTAAAATAAAAATAAAATAAAAAAATAAAAATATATAAATGAAAAAATTAAATAAATTGAGATGGAAAAATCATTTTTTATAGAGCTTCAACAATTTTCATCTCTGGTTAGTAAATTTTTCCTGTTCATAACAGATAAATCAAAGTGCTTTCATCTTTTATTCTCTCCATATATAAACAAAAGAGCCGGGCCGGATGATATGGGAGAACGGGTGATTTTCCATTTGCAAGACATCATTCAGTGAAGACACCTTTTAATTCCAGTTATCTTCAAAACTCCTGCACATATGTATTCAGAGTGACTACTTTTGTTAAGTCGTTTCTTCCGAGGTTGGGGTAGGCCTTTTTTGTGGTTTATTATTTTGTGAACTTTTCACAAGTCAAAGTAACTTAGAAATCTCCCTCTATAAATCTGATTTTCTTCTACAACTAAACTTAATCTTCCTCTATTTTATTTTTAGACAATGTCCCAAATAAGTGTAACGTTGGCTGTTAACTTTAGGTGGCTGCCAACTTGAGCCGCATATCGACCCTCGGTGATGCCGCCAGAGAAGGTATGACTCACTAATTACCCATTTGATAAAGACAATCCCAAGAAAATAAGGATGCGCCTAGTAGCCTCGATCTTCTCCTAGTCATCAAAGATTATTAAAAGCCTTACTACAAATTCTTATAGCTACGTATTTTCCTAATTTGGTTGTTCCCCTCTAAATGGAATGTTATCCAGGCCCAAGAAGAAAAGTACCGAAAATTTAATTCGGTAATTGGTAATTGGTTTCCCAAAGTAACGGAATTTCGGCGCAGAAATATTCAGCAAATATTCCACACATCTAAATAAATGAAATCAGTTACAATCAAAGACGCTGTTGATTGAAATTTGTTCTGTATGATTGCATGGTTTGAAAACCAAGCACAAAAGGCAAGCCGAACACAAAAATAAAATATAAATTTTATTAATAAACTAACTTTAAATACTGAAGAAGACTTGAGTAACGTTCGATTTGGAATAGAGAATATTGCCATTATACCTCTCCTAGCGCAATTTTCTGTTGCAATGATCAGCAACCGATTTGTCTATGAAGGCAATTGGACTTAAAAGTCAATTCGATTGCATGTCCAATCACATTTCGGTCTTAAGATCCAATAAATATGTATAAGTATTTGAATACATTTGTATATTTTCGTATTCTACAAAACATTATGAATAAAGTTGCTCGATTATCTGGTTATTAGAGCAGGGTCAAGACTTTGATATTGATTCTTGCAACTTTTTTACGTAAAATGAAACTGAAATCCACCAACTACGAATCTTAGTTCAATGAAAATGAACTCGATTCTTCGCCTTCGATTTGTGCATTTTTTATTCTAGAGCTATTAACTTTATTATTGATACTTTTCGATACTACTTATTTTATGTAGGTACATAGGCAACATATATAGGTATATAAAATAATCGCGCATTTGAACAGATTTCCGGCGAACATCGACTTTTGCTATATTTTAACATTCCTGATGAAAATTGAATACTTATATTAAAAGTTGTGATAGTGTTCCTTTTGATGGCTTTTCTGATCATTTTTCCTTTTTTATACCGTTCATCTATTAAGAATTTTCGACAACTACCGCCAAATACTGGTATCAGTTATATCTACATTTTTTAAGGGGATCTAATTCACTTGCACGGTGCAACACATGAAATGCAAACAAAAGCTTGACTGTAGTTGTTGAAAGTACTTGATAAATGTAGCAAATCTCCATACTTGGTTTGAATGGATTGGCTACAGGTCGATATTAAATCGATCTCGAAAACTGTAACGAATTTTTGATATGATAACGTATATTAAATCGATGATAGGACACTCAAATAGCGAGATTCTGCCGAGGGCGAATTCAATGTGCGTTCAACATGTTCATCGTTCATTTTACGCGACAACAAAATTGGTTTGAGGGAGAGGGACGCATGGGGAAGATAAAAAAAACTCTCCCATACCACAAACCACTCAAATACACAAAAGTACAAACCGATTTAGAGCAGAGAGTTCGCTCTCATGAGAAAGCAAATCGTCTCAATCGTCTCTTCACAAACAGACAAGGCGAAAATCTGCAAAAAGTACACAACGTCCAAATAAAAATGTACGTATGGCTATGGGCGCACACACAAATTCACACATGTCACGCAATCGACGGACAAGCGCGGGACTGCCGAATAACAATCAGAATGAAAAACACTTCTCAATAGAGCTGGAGAAATATCGGAAGGTATATTTTAAAATTTAAAAATCATCATCACCATCATCATCACCAACCACACCACCATCATCATCACCAACCACACTACCATCATCATCACCAACCACACCACCATCATTATCTCCAACCTCATCATCACCACCAACATCGTCAACAGCATCAACACCATCATCACCACTATCACCATCATCTACATCATCATAACCAACCCAACCACCATCATCATCATCACCATCATCACCATCGTCACCACCATCTACATCATCATAACCAACCCAACCATCATCATCACCATCACCATCAACACCATCAACACCATCGTCACCATCAACACCATCATCACCATCAGCACCATCAACACCATCAACACCATAATCACAATCACCACCATCATCATCAACACCATCAACACCATCAACACCATCAACACCATAATCACCATCATCATCGCCATCATCATCATCATTACCATCTTCCTTACCATCATCATTATTACCATCATCCTTACCATCATAATCATCAACACCATCATAATCATCATCACCACGATCACCATCATCTACATCATCGTAACCAACCCAACCACCATCATCATCACCATCAACCCCATCAACACCATCAACACCATCAACACCATCATCGCCATCATCACCATCATCACCATCATCACCATCATCACCATCATCACCATCAACACCATCATCACCATCGTCATCACCATCATCATCACCATCATCATCATCATCATTACCATCATCATCACCATCATCATCACCATCATCATCATCATTACCATCATCATCATCATCACCATCATCATCACCAACTCCACCATCATCATCACCAACCTCACCATAATCATCACAAACCTCACCATCATCATCACCAACCCCACCATCATCATCACCAACCTCAATAACACCATCATCAACACCATAATCATCACCATCATCTTCACTAACCTCACCATATTCATCACCATAATCAACACCATCATCACCAACCTCACTATCATCATCACCAACCTCACCATCATCATCATCATCATCATCACCACCATCACCATCAAAGTTGTAGATTTAAAATTGTTTAAAATAGTATCATATCTGATCATGTATTTTCTCTTATTACTTATAAAAAAAAATTTGGCTTTATTTATTGGATGCCATTAAGCGCCAATACTGCCATTCTTGACAACATTCTTGACAATAGGAAGCTGCCAACATATTTTTTAATAACACAACATTGAAGCACATTTTTTATGCTCTTAATTATTCTAAATGATCATAAAATAAATAAAACAAAGGCATAAATAAGAAAAAAAAATAAAAAGTGATAGATTTAGATCTAGCGTGGTAGATCTATCATCAAAGTGGTAGAACTCCGAGCACTGACAGGGATTGAAAATTTTTATGAAATTGATTTTGAGAACTTTGCAATTTTAATTTAAAAATTTAAGTATAGTTATTATTTTCTATTTTATAGTTATATTAAATATCGCAAAAAAAATACAAAATGAGACCTATTTTCTAACTTTTAAATTAATAAGTCTAAGGGGAGGGAGTTTCAAAAATCGTCAAAAATAGCGTACGTGATACTTGAATGGTCCCTTTTATGTGTCTACATAATGAGTGATTTCTTATGACTTTATCACGTATAACTATCGTCCGTAAATTTTTACTTTAGGTATGGCCGTACCTTGCAAAACGTTTAATATTTTATTTTCCTGTCTACAACAAAATCTTAGTCATATATACGGCGAGAAGGACTGCAGTAATAACTGATCCAAAAAAGCCCCATTTATTGGAATCAGATTGCATAAATTAGAAAATTTTAATAATTTTTCACCACTTTTTGCCATCTCTGACTCTTAGCTCCTTAGGGGGTTCGAATTTTATCAAAGTTTTGCAATTTAAATGAAGGAAAACTGAAAAGGAACCTCTCCGTCAAGCACATTAACTGTACCCAAGTGCTTTCTGATACCATTTTGGTACTACAAAGTTACAATTTTATACTAACTACTTGCTTACACTCGATGACCTGAAAAATGTATTACAGTGCTACTCCCAGTTTGTCTAGTCTATCTCCTAACTTCTCTTATTTGGACACAATTTCAGGTTTGATGGACTTTTTAAATATGATTAAAGCAAATATTTATACAAAGAACCGGAAATAAGACGCAAGAAACCTTAAAAAGGTCACAGCCCCCAGGAAAAGGCGAATGCCAAGAAAACAGAAAATTCGATTCGAATGAAATCACGAATATTTTTGAAATCATGAAATTACCCACAAACATTCATTCAATAAACATTGTATATAAGTTCCTCTTTTTTATTTTAAGATGCACATAAAAAAACGAAAGAAGAAATTTAATTAAAGGGTCCACATCAATCATGGCATGGGAAATATGCATTCGCTTAGCGTTGGGCACCAACATTTGTCATTTCCCGAGCAGACGGCAGTGAGGTGAATGCATCCTTAAATGGTTCGCCCGTTCGTTCGTTCGTTCGCTGGGTTAATTGACAACTACAAATGCATAGAAATATGATTTGATCATATTTTTCATGAGATTTCCGAAATGATGCTCATACAATTTAAAATAAATTTATCTTTTGTCTTCGAAAACTTATGCTGTGCGACGTGACGCACATTCTTTCAATGATTTTCACGTGTATTCGTGTATGCGATAGCCACCGCGCCTTTAATCGGAAAAATTAACGAAAATTATTTTTCTTCTTTTTCTTTTTTTTTAATTATTTTCTACTTTTTCTATACAACAACAGCAATAACAACAGCAAAAAACTGATAGTATTTACATAATATTTAAATATAAAAAATATTGAAGATTTTCAACCATGCCATGTATGGGATGAGAGATGGCAGCTTGTGCAAACAAACAAAAAAAAAACCAAACAAAATTGATGCGATTTTCTTTTGCTCTTCAATTTTTTCAAATTTTCTTTTCGAAAATGCTCTTCAAAAGTTTCGGAGAAATTTTCAGCTGGCGCTTGGAGAATTGCTAATACCAAACGTTATTTCTATTTCGAAAGCATTTCCAAACGAGATCACCCAATGCATTCATTCGTTCAAGAGAGAATGGCAAAATTATATATTTGCTCAAACAAATCTTTGGCGGAATAATTCACTCTACGTTCGGATTGTCCTCTTAGATGCATTTACTGTTAGTGGGAAGAATAGACTTGAGTTAACAGTATTAGATCAAATTCCAATGCACTTAAGAGCTTCAAAAAGGTCTCAAAAATTTTCATATTTTTCTTATTTTTTAAAAGAAGCAAACAGGTATCTAATTTCATCGTTGTCAAAAAGGTAGTGAGATGTAAGGGTTGCAGCAACGAATGCCTAAACTCATGAGTTTATTTCTGAATTTAAATACCCTAAACTCAGTTTAAACTCACTACTAAAGTCTACTTAAGGTACTAAATTCAGTTTAACGCAATAGTCTGGAAACCATATAAGGCACCGAACAACCATCTCTTTCTTCTCCATATGCCATTATATATCACAAAATAGTCAAGCACAATGTTTCTCTAGTCTAAACGCAATCACAAAATTAAAGCTACCAGATTCATCATTGGTTCATCTTACAGCTGTTGTCCTAAGAAGCAATACTTGGCTTACGTTATAACAATGTTAAAAATTGAAGGAAAAACTACTTTGAAAACTTTAATGATCGCAACAAAAAATCGTTAGAATTCGCGCTAAAATAGCTTAGCGCTAAAAAGAAGTTTTCGCGTCGCGGGCCTTCCAAAAGCGCTAGATCTAGCGCGAAAAGCGCTAAGTTGGCATCACTGCTTAAATCTATGTCTCGTTAAGTCCGAGGGCTGATTTAAAACAAGCCATGGTAGTATTCGTGGGAACATGGAAGGTACAGAAGAAGACTTCAGGGCGATGACAATATCACATCTTTTGTTCTCTTTGTTCGTCTTCGACTTAACTGTACTGTTCTCCTACTCGACTGACCTTATAGCAAAAACACACACACAATTTTTTCACAGCAGGCACGCATGTTTTACGATGATGTAAACTTAGGTGGAAAATGTCCGATCGTGCAAGGGTTAAGGTAACGAAAACAATGAACACATAAAAAAAATGCTCTTCAGGGAGATATTTCTTAAGCCGCCGGAATGAACCGTGATCATTTTCCCAATCCCCTTTGTAATTCCCCATATTTCGAGGGGGGCTTGAAGCCCCAAAAGCACCCTCCGAATACACTCATAGTTCCCTTTGATGGTATTCGCCCTGAAAACAAATTTCCAATCAGTATTTCCCTCCAAATGCAAAACTACCCCGAGAAATGGTACTTTTTTCAAAAAATTCCTACAATTCTCACTGAATTCATGATTTCGGAAAGGTATATAAAGCAATGAATTGAAGAAATTCTCAGTCATCTCAGTAGAGCTGGAGAACTATCGGAAGGTATATTTTAAAAATTAAACATCATCATCACCATCATCAGCACCAACCACACCAGCATCATCATCTCCAACCTCATCATCACCACCAACACCGTCATCGTCACCATCAACACCATAATCACCATCATCATCATTACCATCATCCTTACCATCATCATCATCATAATCATCAACACCATCATAATCATCATCACCACGATCACCATCATCTACATCATCATAACCAACCCAACCACCATCATCATCACCATCAACCCCATCAACACCATCATCACCATCAACACCATCATCTCCATTATAACCATCATCACCATCATAATAACCAACCCAACCATCATCATCACCATAAACACCATCAACACCATCATCGCTATCAACACCATCATCACCATCGTCATCACCATCATCATCACCATCATCATCATCATCATTACCATCACCATCACCATCATCATCACCATTACCATCATCATCATCATCACCAACCCCACCATCATCATCACCAACCTCACCATAATCATCACCAACCTCACCATCATCATCACCAACCCCACCATCATCATCACCAACCTCACCATCATCATCACCAACTTCAATAACACCATCATATTCACCATCATCAACACCATAATCATCACCATCATCTTCACTAACCTCGCCATATTCATCACCATAATCAACACCATCATCAACAGCATCATCAACACCATCATCACCAACCTCACTATCATCATCATCATCATCATCATCACCACCACCATCAAAGTTGTAGATTTAAAATTGTTTAAAATAGTATCATATCTAAAAAATTGTCAAAATCGCCCTTACGTAATTAATGGACAGCCCCATATCACAAAAAAGTATTTATGAAAGAAAAAAGTCTGAAACCATCGATAGTATCGATAGTGCTATCGATAGTTTGCGAACACTAGCTTAAAGATTTAAGTCTTTTTTTACACGGTTTTTTTTTACACGGCTTCTTCTGGAACCAATCTACCGTGTAAAAACAGACTTAGGTGTAGTTATTATTTTCTATTTTATAGTTATATTAAAAATCGCAAAAAACAAAAAAAATACTAAATGAGACCTATTTTCTAACTTTTAAATTAATAAGTCTAAGGGGAGGGAGTTTCAAAAATCGTCAAAAATAGCGTACGTGATACTTGAATGCTCCCTTTTATGTACATAATGAGTGATTTCTTATGACTTTATCACGTATAACTATCGTCCGTAGATTTTTACTTTAGGTATGGCCGTACCTTGCAAAACGTTTAATATTTTATTTTCCTCTCTACAACAAAATCTTAGTCATATATACGGCGAGAAGGACTGCAGTAATAACTATCCAAAAATATCCAAAAAAGCCCCATTTACCACCACTTTTTGCCATCTCTGACTCTTAGCTCCTTAGGGGGTTCGAATTTTATCAAAGTTTTGCAATTTAAATGAAGGAAAACTGAAAAGAAACCTCTCCGTCAAGCACATTAACTGTACCCAAGTGCTTTCTGATACCATTTTGGTACTACATAGTTACAATTTTATACTAACTACTTGCTTACACTCGATGACCTCAAAACTGTGTTACTGCTACTCCCAGTTTGTCTAGTCTATCTCCTAACTTCTCTTATTTGGACACAATTTCAGGTTTGATGGACTTTTTAAATATGATTATAGCAAATATTTATACAAAGAACCGGAAATAAGACGCAACAAACCTTAAAAAGGTCACAACCCCCAGGAAAAGGCAAATGTCAAGAAAACAGAAAATTCGATTCGAATGAAATCACGAATATTTTTGAAATTATGAAATTACCCACAAACATTCATTGAATAAACATTGTATATAAGTTCCTCTTTTTTATTTTAAGATGCACATAAAAAACGAAAGAAGAAATTTAATTAAAGGGTCCACATCAATCATGGCATGGGAAATATGCATTCGCTTAGCGTTGGGCACCAGCATTTGTCATTTCCCGAGCAGACGGCAGTGAGGTGAATGCATCCTTAAATGGTTCGCCCGTTCGTTCGTTCGTTCGTTCGCTGGGTTAATTGGCAACTACAAATGCATAGAAATATGATTTGATCATATTTTTCATGAGATTTCCGAAATGATGCTCATACAATTTAAAATAAATTTATCTTTTGTCTTCGAAAACTTATGCTGTGCGACGTGACGCACATTCTTTCAATGATTTTCACGTGTATTCGTGTATGCGATAGCCACCGCACCTTTAATCGGAAAAATTAACGAAAATTATTTTTCTTCTTTTTCTTTTATTTTTAATTATTTTCTACTTTTTCTATACAACAACAGCAATAACAACAGCAAAAAACTGATAGTATTTACATATATATTTAAATATAAAAAATATTGAAGATTTTCAACCATGCCATGTATGGGATGAGAGATGGCAGCTTGTGCAAAAAAAAAAAAAAACCAAACAAAATTGATGCGATTTTCTTTTGCTCTTCAATTTTTTCAAATTTTCTTTTCGAAAATGCTCTTCAATAGTTTCGGAGAAATTTTCAGCTGGCGCTTGGAGAATTGCTAATACCAAACGTTATTTCTATTTCGAAAGCATTTCCAAACGAGATCACCCAATGCATTCATTCGTTCAAGAGAGAATGGCAAAATTATATATTTGCTCAAACAAATCTTTGGCGGAATAATTCACTCTACGTTCGGATTGTCCTCTTAGATGCATTTCCTGTTAGTGGGAAGAATAGACTTGAGTTAACAGTATTAGATCAAATTCCAATGCACTTAAGAGCTTCAAAAAGGTCTCAAAAATTTTCATATTTTTCTTATTTTTTAAAATCACTATAAAGAATATTCAAGCCTCCGAAACCCGCCAATGTCGCCCTTCTTAAAAACAAAATTTTTTTTATGAGTTTATGATTATGTTAAGGACCTACCAAAGGATATTTGTTTCTTATTCCACTAATGACATCCCCCTTTACAAACGAGACCATCTTAGAGGGACTTTCGATGAAATGGGGTACTCGCTAGTATGTAGTTATTTTTCTACTGCTTTTTTTTCGAGGCTCTTTTTACCTTATTGCAAAATTCTTGTCCCATTGAATAGTAAGAGACCAGTGGCATTCACTCCTTGCCAGTCTGATTTCTGGTCTGTCTATCTTTATCGCAAGCCCGCAACAAAAGAGTCACAACTCAAGAAAACGTAAAATACAAAAATCGTCTCAGTGTCAGTCAAAGCAAGAACAAAGGTATGACGGTTTTTTCGGCTTTTTATAAGGACATGTTTCAACATGTGCAAGTACAAGAACATTTGATAGTTAGAAGTTGGTTAAAATGAAAGTGGACTTTACGAGGAACCGCGCCTTACGTTGTGCACTTACCTTCATAACAAAAATGGAACGGAATTTTTCGTGTAGGTAGAATGTTCATCATTAATGGAGCATGGTGATTATTTTCCATTTCCCGGGGAATTCAATTCCCCCAACTGATTTCCCTTTCTCTAGATTGAGGAAGAATTTGAATTACCTCTAGAGCTAACTGGCGATATGCATTCTCTATTAAATTAATTCAATTTCCCTCTCAATCTAGGAAAAAGGGGAATTAATCACTTCAATTTCGATATTGAATTACCTTTCCCGCGAAAGGGAAACCAATCATATACCCGTTTACTTTAATTTCAAGTTATTACATGTTTTTTGTTTGTTTGTTGTTAATTGGTCATTTTACAAGAATCTCTTATTTTAAGGAATATGTAGAAACCAGGTTTTGTGAAAGTTCGAAATTGGTAGTATGTTTTTCGAACGTCAGTGGCAACGCTGTACACACATGAATTCTTTAATTTAAATTTTATGTCTTGAAAATTAACATCTGTCAATAATTTTCAATAATTTCAACCAATCGGAATACCTTTAATGCAACGTCACAAGTGTACATGCGCAGAAGAATCAAATTTTGAACTCTGATTGTCGTAACCTTATATTCCATCCTTGGGTCAGAAATATTAAAAAGAGATGAAAATATCGTAAAAAATTTTTAGATTTTTAAAATTTGCAGCCACTAGATGGGGTATTTTTTTTTATTAATTAGTAATTACCTATGACAACTACTTTTTGGAAGTCCGTGGGTAAAACTTTGTCATAGATAGGAAAACAAAATATTGGACGGTTTGCGAAATGTAGCGATAAGAAATTGCGCAACTTATTTCTAGGCCACACTTTTTGAGATCGATTCAAAATCGATCTGTAGCCAGTCTGTCAAAACCAAGTACATGGATTTGCTACATACGTCAAGTACATTCAAAACTGCAAATTTTGGTTTTAATTTTACGTCTTACACCGTGTAATTCAAACACTTTTAGTGAGCACCGAGATTCGTCTTCGACCGTTCGCAAAGAATTTCAATTTACCATGTCATAATAAAATTCTATATCGTTTCAATTTTTCCTCCTCGCCTGCATAATACTCCTTCTCTTTCGCATCTCTCCACGAAGAATGATGAGTGAGTGCGTGGTTGTGACGCGACCTAATAGTGTTCGTGCATTTGTATTTGTTTGCTGCCAAAAAATTCTTATGGACTCTTCAGAAAATCCTATAAATATCAGATCCGTTGGTATCCAGCGTCACTCGCGATTCGAAAGCAAAAGTGTTAAAAGAAATCTTTCTTCTTCATTTCTATCTGTTGATCTTAACGGTTAGTAATCAGCATAAAAACGAATTCAGGATAATGCAGAAACGTTTTTCATTCGATCATTGAACTTTTTTTTTTCAAGTGTGCCAGTTAAGGATAGTGCAAAAGAAAACTGTTTTTAAAATTAAAATTCAAGAAAATTTTTTGTTGGAAAAAAAATTAATTTTGAAAAATTAATTGAATTGAATTAAAATTAAAATTAAAATTTAATTATTATTATTATTGTGAGTCAATTGATCTTGAAAATTAAAATTAATTCAAATTCAATTTTTCTTTGCCAACTCGAACGAGGATCAAAAGTGCGTATGGGAAAAATTTTTCTGAAGAATTTCAGAAATCTCAAGCCTCAAAAATAGAGTTTTTTTCTTAAGAAATTTTGACAACGGTGGTGCGACAAGAAGAGGTTGGAATAATGAAATTTTATTTTGCCTAGTAAAAAACCAATAAATAAAATTTTTATTTCGATCCTCAAGCTCAAGAGTCTGACCAAAATAATTGGGCATGAAAGAAAGGACCCAAAATTTTATCGAAAATAATAATTTAAAAAAAAAAATAGTTTTAAAAAACTTTTCCAAGTTCATTCATCGGAGGTCGAAACAATTTCGAGCACTACCGAAACTTTGAACCAGGAAAAGGGTTTTTTACTTGCGAAAAGAAAATTTCTTTAACGATGGAAAGTGATTTGTTTTTTACCACTGTGCACACCTTAAAAATTATGTCTAACCGATGGAAAAAGTTATTCCGCTGCATAGTCTCCCACCGAAATTGTTGCTAATTTTGAATTGTTTTCCTTCATTTTCATTTCTTCACACAACACCCATCCGTCGACGCCACCACAGCGACAACAAATTAAAGAAACCAATCCAAGATGTGTGATGATGAAGTAGCTGCATTAGTCGTTGACAACGGCTCCGGTATGTGCAAGGCCGGTTTCGCTGGTGATGATGCGCCACGTGCCGTATTCCCCTCGATTGTCGGTCGGCCACGTCATCAGGGCGTGATGGTCGGTATGGGACAGAAGGACTCGTATGTCGGTGATGAGGCGCAAAGCAAGCGTGGTATCCTCACGTTGAAATACCCCATCGAACACGGTATCATTACCAATTGGGATGATATGGAGAAGATCTGGCATCACACTTTCTACAATGAATTGCGTGTCGCACCGGAAGAGCATCCCGTCCTGTTGACCGAGGCTCCACTCAATCCAAAGGCCAATCGTGAGAAGATGACCCAAATCATGTTCGAGACATTCAATTCGCCAGCTATGTATGTTGCCATCCAAGCTGTTTTGTCTCTGTACGCTTCCGGTCGTACAACCGGTATCGTCTTGGACTCCGGTGATGGTGTCTCACACACCGTACCCATCTACGAAGGTTATGCCTTGCCACATGCCATCCTCCGTTTGGATTTGGCTGGACGTGATTTGACTGATTATTTAATGAAGATCCTGACTGAACGTGGTTACTCATTCACCACCACTGCCGAACGTGAAATCGTGCGTGATATCAAGGAGAAATTATGCTATGTTGCATTGGACTTCGAACAGGAAATGGCAACGGCGGCCGCATCAACATCATTGGAGAAATCCTACGAATTGCCCGATGGACAAGTCATTACCATTGGCAATGAACGTTTCCGTTGCCCAGAATCCCTATTCCAGCCATCGTTCTTGGGTATGGAATCTTGCGGTATCCATGAGACTGTCTACAATTCGATCATGAAGTGCGATGTCGATATCCGTAAGGATTTGTATGCCAATATTGTTATGTCCGGCGGTACCACCATGTACCCAGGTATTGCTGATCGTATGCAAAAGGAAATCACTGCCTTGGCACCATCGACCATCAAGATTAAGATTATTGCACCACCAGAGCGTAAATACTCCGTCTGGATTGGTGGCTCCATCTTGGCCTCCCTATCGACCTTCCAACAGATGTGGATCTCCAAGCAGGAATACGACGAATCCGGCCCTGGAATCGTTCACCGCAAGTGCTTCTAAACATTGTGACTTCTCGCTTCGAATCGCGTGCAACCTTTCGCCCGCTATTCAACTGTATTGTTTTTTTATTTATATTTTTTTTAAATTTTTACCTTAATTTTATCGTAAATTTTTTAATTAGTTTTTTTTTTATTTTAGCCATAAATTATGGCCCATAATTTAAAGAAAAAACAAAAAAAAAACCTAGAAAATAAAACAATTAAATAGTTCATTTTTAAAGAATTTCCTTGTAAAAAAAATACTTGTTGGCATCATTTTTGTTGCGTGTGGCGGCAAGGGGATTCCGCGGGGGCCTAGTGGAAAAAACTCTCCAGCGGTGAAATTTCTCAATTTAGTTGGTCTCGCGAGAGGAAAACCGATCGTGCTGCGGTAATAAAATTTCCATAAATGGCTCGTCGTTGGCGTCCCTTCTATTCTCCTCTATTCATCTATCTATCTCTTTCTGTCCTTCTCCCTGTCTCATTCCAAACAATTTTCATCATCAATATTACTGACGTGAGCTAAAAATACTCTCGTTCGCTCCGAAATACCCTGGCATATTACGTCGGCGGAGCGTCATTAGGTATAGCCATAAAAATACGGGCGTATTGCGTTTATTTTTAGAAGGACGCTCTTTCAACAATGTCAGTGTTAGCAATCGGCCCCTTTCGGTAGACCACGCATTTCCATATAAGGCAAAATATGACTCTCTTCGTTGCAGGCAGACATAAGACAACAAACGTCAGCTACGAGACTTTCTGCAAACCAAAACATAAAGGAGATTAGCACATCATTCGAATTTCTTGACAAAATCCAGAAATCTATGGAATCATGTTCACCCTTTTATTAATGCATAAAATTAATACTCGCTTCTCTCAACTATTTCTTGACCTCTTAAAATCGAACCGTATACAAATCGTTAAAAAGTCTCTTCGGGAAGCAGTGAAGGCGAAATAATGATAATTTCCTTAAACTCCCCGTAAAGAAACATTATAAATTAACTTGAGGACTCATTTGAGATTAATACATACATATAATGCAGAGTCGGGCAAATCGTTGCTCGCGAGTAATACTCATATATGTATGTATGTATACAAAAACCAAACAGTGCTGCCGAGCCCCTACAATTGAATCGAAAATATTACGATTTTCGAAAGTTTTAATACAATGCCATTTTTGATGTTCAATACTTTTTTAGGGAAATCAAATTTCAGCGAAATTTTGAGCTAAATACATAAGATTTTATGTTTATCAATGTAATTGATCACCTCAAAATCTGTTCTCAATTTTTGTTGTCATATTATAATTATTTTCGATTTATTTGAATTGTTGTTTAGAAAAAAGTATCAAATATTTTGATACGCTTTTAAAAATTGTTTGTGCCATTTTATTTTAAGTCAATTGCAGCCCTGACCAGCAATGACTTCACAAATTTGGCTTCAGTTGTGTCAAAGAGTATAGAACAACAAGAGATGTCATTTTTATATTTTGAAATTCACCCAGACCAGCAGCGAGAGGAAGCTAACTCAAACCTTCTTCAAATATATTATTATATTCTATTTGATTTCAAACGCAACGGATATTGATAGTTCAATTGGCTCGAGTGTCACTATTGAATTTGTAATGAGGACAAATTCCGCTTTTTTCAACATTCCAATTGATATTCGTCCCATAACCACTTTCCAGAATACCTGGTCCCATAGAATTCGGAAATTGGGTTCGAATCTTTGTGGGAATACCCTTCATATACTGGTAAAAGGTTAGTGACTTCGGTTATATTGAGCAAAGACCAGCTCCAAACAGCGGTCTTTCCAAATTATTTGGCTGCAAATAGCCATTTTCCAAATGGCACCAGCTACTTAAAGCCATTTTCCAGATGGCTCCGCCAGCTTTCCAGAGGCACCGCTATTTTTTATCTTTATCTATCAAACCTTCTTTTGTGTTCGATCCGGTCGAAATCCACACGATCCACACGAAAATCGCGTTTGACGCAACCTTTGGTTCGTTTTGGCTTTGTCAATAAACGGGACTTATAAATCGGTATGCATGCATTTATATTTAGAAGGTTGTGTGTATGTCTAGCGTTTTCAAAGCATAAAGTCAAGAAAATTTCTATTTTCTGATTCTCGTTCGGTTTCGTATATGCGTGATGAGTGTAGCAAACGAGCCGAAGTGCTTTATACGATGTCGTGCTTCTCTTCGAGTAGCGCACATTTTTTATATGGGTAAAACGAGAAATTTGTTTTGGTCTATCCGAACTCTATGCGCCTTAAGCATGAAACGATATATCGGTCATGAGCTTTGTTCTTTAATGATAAAATTTTTATGTTTTTATAATAAAATATCTATATTTAATTTTTCGAATATTTAATAAAATTGAATGTATTTCTTGTCTAAAAACCGTTTAGCGTAAAAAATTTATTTACGTTCAATTTGGTTTTAATCGTAATGAAAATATACAATATATCTTAAAACCACTTCTTTAATGTGGTTGAAAGGGTTTGAAATGAACTCACGTCGTTGTGATATCACGCACACACTCTACGCACAAACATGTGTCGGTTTGTTTTAAAAAATAAGCGTGCGTAGCTTAACTTGTAAGTTGGTGGCAAGTACCACCTCACCTGTTATTTCGATTTTATAAGAAATAAATTTTGCGTAAAAGTCAATTTTGTTAACTTTCAGGATACTTAGCGTCCATTGAGCTATTCAATGCAGATTTAGTAATGTCCTCCAGATCATAGCAAGAATTAAAACTTTAAAATTTTACGATTAAAACCGAAGTCGATTATGGTGTTTAGAGTTCAGGATGTAGGCTTATAACAAAAGTAGCTGAGTGTTGATTTTGTTGGCTTCAGCAGTACGTGGTAGAATATTTAAAAGGTCTTTACAAGGTTTTTTTTTTTGCTGGATCGCATGGAGGTTCGGAATCTTTAAAAGATACGAATTCTCCAAGTTCAGCCGCATGCACGATTCACTGTCCATTGTTATGACAGTGCCTACGTACTAAACCCTACCCCCTTCAGCTCTTCAACCATTCTTCCCACAGAATTGCTCTCACTATTTCTTCGTGGGGCTGGTGGCACTCTTGCCTTCTTTCATGTTATTGATGAAGTTTCCGGTCGCCACAGCATTTTCTTGATTTTCAGAATTTTCGAATAGAGACATGAATGATTCCTTCGATCGCTGTGACAGTAAAAATTTAAACACCACCAATCCTAACAAACACCCCATTACGAAAACAAATGGAAAAATTGAAAAAATTTGGAGAGTATTGAAATCCAGCAGTCGGACCGGAAAGAGCTCCAATATAAACGTGTTTGCTCCTGTTGGCCTACGCCTCTAGTTCAAAAAATATAAATAGCGTGACAATTCGTGAGCTCCATCAGTGCGTTGCCAGCAGTCGGACCGGAAGAGCTCCGATATGAACGTGTTTGCTCATGTTCGCCTACGACCTCTAGTTCAAAAACATATAAATAGCGTTACAATTCGTGAGCTCCATCAGTGCGTTGCCAGCAGTCGGACCGGAAAGAGCTCCGATATGAACGTGTTTGCTCATGTTCGCCTACGGCCTCTAGTTCAAAAACATATAAAAGCGTACAATTCGTGAGCTCCATCAGTGCGTAGCCGGCCGTCGGACCGGAAAGAGCTCTGCAATGAACGTGTTTGTTCATGTTCGCCTACGACCTCTAGTTCAAAAACATATAAATGGAGCACATACAAGGCTAAACGAAGGCTGAACGGAGGCTGAACGAAGGCTGAACGAAGGCTAAACGAAGGCTAAACGAAGGCTATACGAAGGCTATATGAAGGCTATACGAAGGCTATACGAAGGCTATACGAAGAATATACGAAGGCTATACGAAGGCTATACGAAGGCTATACGAAGGCTATACGAAGGCTATACGAAGGCTATACGAAGGCTATACGAAGGCTATACGAAGGCTATACGAAGCTATACGAAGGCTTTACGAAGGCTATACGAATGCTATAAGAATCTATACGAAGGCTATATGAAGGCTATACGAAGGCTATACGAAAAATACGAAAATATACAAGGCTATACGAAGGCTATACGAAGGCTAACGAAGGCTATACGAAGGTATACGAAGGCTATACGAAGGCTATACGAAGGCTATACGAAGGCTTTACGAAGGCTATACGAATGCTATAAGAATCTATACGAAGGCTATATGAAGGCTATACGAAGGCTATACGAAGGCTATACGAAGGCTACACGAAGGCTATACGAAGGCTATACGAAGGCTATACGAAGGCTATACGAAGGCTATACGAAGGCTATACGAAGGCTATACGAAGGCTAACGAAGGCTATACGAAGGCTATACGAAGGCTATACGAAGGCTTTACGAAGGCTATACGAATGCTATAAGAATCTATACGAAGGCTATATGAAGGCTATACGAAGGCTATACGAAGGTATACGAAGGCTAACGAAGGCTATACGAGACTATACGAAGGCTATACGAAGGCTATACGAAGGCTATACGGGCTATACGAAGGCTATACGAAGGCTATACGAAGGCTATTCGAAGGCTATTCGAAGGCTTTCGAAGGCTATACGAAGGCTACACGAAGGCTATACGAAGGCTATACGAAGGCTATACGAAGGCTATACGAAGGCTATACGAAGGCTATACGAAGGCTACACGAAGGCTACACGCAGGCTATACGAAGGCTATACGAAGGCTATACGAAGGCTATACGAAGGCTATACGATGGCTATACGAAGGCTATACGAATGCTATACGAAGGCTATACGAAGGCTATACGAAGGCTATACGAAGGCTATACGAAGGCTATACGAAGGCTATACGAAGGCTATACGAAGGCTATACGAAGGCTATACGAAGGCTATACGAAGACTATACGAAGGCTATTCGAAGGCTATACGAAGGCTATATGAAGGCTATACGAAGGCTATACGAAGGCTATACGAAGGCTTTACGAAGGCTATACGAAGGCTACACGAAGGCTACACGAAGGCTACACGAAGGCTAGACGAAGGCTACACGAAGGCTATACGAAGGCTACACGAAGGCTATACGAAGGCTACACGAAGGCTATATGAAGGCTATACGAAGGCTATCCGAAGGCTATACGAAGGCTACACGAAGGCTATACGAAGGCTATACGAAGGCTATACGAAGGCTATACGAAGGCTATACGAACTCTATACGAAGGCTATACGAAGGCTATACGAAGGCTATTTGAAGGCTATACGAAGGCTATACGAAGGCTATACGAAGGCTAAACGAAGGCTATACGAAGGCTATACGAAGGCTATACGAAGAATATACGAAGGCTGTACGAAGGCTATACGAAGGCTATACGAAGGCTATACGAAGGCTATACGAAGGCTATACGAAGGCTATACGAAGGCTATACGAAGGCTATACGAAGGCTATACGAAGGCTATACGAATCTATACGAAGGCTATACGAAGGCTATACGAAGGCTATACAAGGCTATACGAAGGCTACACGAAGGCTATACGAAGGCTATACGAAGGCTATACGAAGGCTATACGAAGGCTATACGAAGGCTATACGAAGGCTATACGAAGGCTATACGAAGGCTATACGAAGGCTATACGAAGGCTATACGAAGGCTATACGAAGGCTATACGAAGGCTATACGAAGGCTATACGAAGGCTATACGAAGGCTATACGAAGGCTATACGAAGGCTATACGAAGGCTATACGAAGGCTATACGAAGGCTATACAAGGCTATACGAAGGCTATACGAAGGCTATACGAAGGCTATACGAAGGCTATACGAAGGCTATCACGAAGGCTATACGAAGGCTATACGAAGGCTATACGAAGGCTATACGAAGGCTATACGAAGGCTATACGAAGGCTATACGAAGGCTATACGAAGGCTATACGAAGGCTATACGAAGGCTATACGAAGGCTATACGAAGGCTACACGAAGGCTATACGAAGGCTAAACGAAGGCTATACGAAGGCTATACGAACTCTATACGAAGGCTATACGAAGGCTATACGAAGGCTATTTGAAGGCTATACGAAGGCTATACGAAGGCTATACGAAGGCTAAACGAAGGCTATACGAAGGCTATACGAAGGCTATACGAAGGCTACACGAAGGCTATACGAAGGCTATACGAAGGCTATACGAAGGCTATACGAACTCTATACGAAGGCTATACGAAGGCTATACGAAGGCTATTTGAAGGCTATACGAAGGCTATACGAAGGCTATACGAAGGCTAAACGAAGGCTATACGAAAGCTATACGAAGGCTATACGAAGAATATACGAAGGCTGTACGAAGGCTATACGAAGGCTATACAAAGGCTATACGAAGGCTACACGAAGGCTATACGAAGGCTATACGAAGGCTATACGAAGGCTATACGAAGGCTTTACCAAGGCTATACGAATCTATACGAAGGCTATACGAAGGCTATACGAAGGCTATACAAAGGCTATACGAAGGCTACACGAAGGCTATACGAAGGCTATACGAAGGCTATACGAAGGCTATTTGAAGGCTATACGAAGGCTATACGAAGGCTATACGAAGGCTAAACGAAGGCTAAACGAAGGCTATACGAAGGCTATACGAAGAATATACGAAGGCTGTACGAAGGCTATACGAAGGCTATACAAAGGCTATACGAAGGCTACACGAAGGCTATACGAAGGCTATACGAAGGCTATACGAAGGCTATACGAAGGCTATACGAAGGCTTTACCAAGGCTATACGAATCTATACGAAGGCTACACGAAGGCTATATGAAGGCTATACGAAGGCTATCCGAAGGCTATACGAAGGCTATACGAAGGCTATACGAAGGCTATACGAAGGCTATACGAAGGCTATACGAAGGCTATACGAAGGCTATACGAAGGCTGTACGAAGGCTATACGAAGGCTATACGAAGGCTATACGAAGGCTATGCGAAGGCTATACGAAGGCTATACGAAGGCTATACGAAGGCTATACGAAGGCTATACGAAGGCTATACGAAGGCTATACGAAGGCTATACGAAGGCTATACGAAGGCTATACGAAGGCTATACGAAGGCTATACGAAGGCTATACGAAGGCTATACGAAGCCTATACGAAGGCTATACGAAGGCTATACGAAGGCTATACGAAGGCCATACGAAGGCCAAACGAAGGCCAAACAAAGGCTATACGAAGGCTATACGAAGGCTATACGAAGACTATACGAAGGCTATACGAAGGCTATACGAAGGCTAAACGAAAGCTATACGAAGGCTATACGAAGAATATACGAAGGCTATACGAAGGCTATACGAAGGCTATACAAAGGCTATACGAAGGCTATACGATGGCTATACGAAGGCTATACGAAGGCTATACGAAGGCTATTCGAAGGCTATTCGAAGGCTATTCGAAGGCTATACGAAGGCTACACGAAGGCTATACGAAAGCTATACGAAGGCTATACGAAGGCTATACGAAGGCTATACGAAGGCTACACGAAGGCTACTCGAAGGCTACACGAAGGCTACACGAAGGCTATGCGAAGGCTATACGAAGGCTACACGAAGGCTACACGAAGGCTATACGAAGGCTATACGAAGGCTATACGAAGGCCAAACGAAGGCTATACGAAGGCCAAACGAAGGCTATACGAAGGCTATACGAAGGCTATACGAAGGCTATACGAAGGCTATACGAAGGCTATACGAAGACTATACGAAGGCTATACGAAGGCTATACGAAGGCTATGCAAAGTCAAAAAGACATTCATGAAAATACTCTTGAAAAAAACTCATGAAAGTGCTCAATTTTGAAAAGAGTATAAATAGCGTGACAAAACGTGAGCTCTATCAGTGCGTTGCCGGCCGTCGGACGGGTAAGACCTCCGCAATAAACGTGTTTGTTCATTTTCGCCTACGACCTCTGCTTCGAAAACATATAAATGGAGTGCTATACGAAGGCTATGCGAAGGCTATGCGAAGGCTATGCGAAGGCTGAACGAAGGCTATCGAAGGCTACACGAAGGCTACACGAAGGCTATACGAATGCCATACGAAGGCTACACGAAGGCTATACGAAGGCTGTACGAAGGCTATACGAAGGCTATACGAAGGCTATACGAAGGCTATACGAAGGCTATACGAAGGCTATACTTGGGCTATATGAAGGCTACACGAAGGCTATACGAAGGCTAAACGAAGGCTAAACGAAGGCTATACGAAGGCTACACGAAGGTTTTAAGAAGGTTATAAGAAGGCTATACGAAGGCTATACGAAGGCTATACGAAGGCTGTACGAAGGCTGTACGAAGGCTATACGAAGGCTATATGAAGGCTATACGAAGGCAAAACGAAGGCTTAACGAAGGCTTAACGAAGGCTTAACGAAGGCTATACGAGGGCTATACGATGGCTATGCGAAGGCTATACGAAGGCTATACGAAGGCTATACGAAAGCTTTACGAAGGCTAAACGAAGGCTATACGAAGGCTCCACGAAGGCTACACGAAGGCTACACGAAGGCTACACGAAGGCTACACGAATGCCATACGAAGGCTACACGAAGGCTATACGAAGGCTATACGAAGGCTATGCAAAGTCAAAAAGACATTCATGAAAATACTCTTGAAAAAAACTCATGAAAGTGCTCAATTTTGAAAAGAGTATAAATAGCGTGACAAAACGTGAGCTCTATCAGTGCGTTGCCGGCCGTCGGACGGGTAAGACCTCCGCAATAAACGTGTTTGTTCATTTTCGCCTACGACCTCTGCTTCGAAAACATATAAATGGAGTGCTATACGAAGGCTATGCGAAGGCTATGCGAAGGCTGAACGAAGGCTATCGAAGGCTACACGAAGGCTACACGAAGGCTATACGAATGCCATACGAAGGCTACACGAAGGCTATACGAAGGCTGTACGAAGGCTATACGAAGGCTATACGAAGGCTATACGAAGGCTATACGAAGGCTATACGAAGGCTATACGAAGGCTATACGAAGGCTATACGAAGGCTATACTTGGGCTATATGAAGGCTACACGAAGGCTATACGAAGGCTAAACGAAGGCTAAACGAAGGCTATACGAAGGCTACACGAAGGTTTTAAGAAGGTTATAAGAAGGCTATACGAAGGCTATACGAAGGCTATACGAAGGCTGTACGAAGGCTGTACGAAGGCTATACGAAGGCTATATGAAGGCTATACGAAGCCAAAACGAAGGCTTAACGAAGGCTTAACGAAGGCTATACGAGGGCTATACGATGGCTATGCGAAGGCTATACGAAGGCTATACGAAGGCTATACGAAGACTATACGAAGGCTGTACGAAGGCTATACGAAGGCTATACGAAGGCTATACGAAGGCTATACGAAGGCTATACGAAGGCTACACGAAGGCTACACGAAGGCTACACGAAGGCTACACGAATGCCATACGAAGGCTACACGAAGGCTATACGAAGGCTATACGAAGGCTATGCAAATTCAAAAAGACATTCATGAAAATACTCTTGAAAAAAACTCATGAAAGTGCTCAATTTTGAAAAGAGTATAAATAGCGTGACAAAACGTGAGCTCTATCAGTGCGTTGCCGGCCGTCGGACGGGTAAGACCTCCGCAATAAACGTGTTTGTTCATTTTCGCCTACGACCTCTGCTTCGAAAACATATAAATGGAGTGCTATACGAAGGCTATGCGAAGGCTATGCGAAGGCTGAACGAAGGCTATCGAAGGCTACACGAAGGCTACACGAAGGCTATACGAATGCCATACGAAGGCTACACGAAGACTATACGAAGGCTGTACGAAGGCTATACGAAGGCTATACGAAGGCTATACGAAGGCTATACGAAGGCTATACGAAGGCTATACGAAGGCTATACGAAGGCTATACGAAGGCTATACGAAGGCTAAACGAAGGCTATACGAAGGCTATTCGAAGGCTATACGAAGGCTATACGAAGGCTATACGAAGGCTATACGAAGGTTATTCGAAGGTTATTCGAAGGCAATACGAAGGCTATACGAAGGCTATAGGAAGGCTATGCGAAGGCTACACGAAGGCTAACGAAGGCTAACGAAGGCTACACGAAGGCTACACGAAGGCTACACGAAGGCTATACGAAGGCTAGACGAAGGCTATACGAAGGCTTTACCAAGGCTATACGAATCTATACGAAGGCTATACGAAGGCTATACAAAGGCTATACGAAGGCTACACGAAGGCTATACGAAGGCTATACGAAGGCTATACGAAGGCTATACGAAGGCTATACGAAGGCTTTACCAAGGCTATACGAATCTATACGAAGGCTATACGAAGGCTATACGAAGGCTAACGCAGGCTATACGAAGGCTATACGAAGGCTATACGAAGGCTATACGAAGGCTATACGAAGGCTATACGAAGGCTATACGAAGGCTATGCGAAGGCTATACGAAGGCTATACGAAGGCTGTACGAAGGCTATACGAAGGCTATACGAAGGCTATACGAAGGCTATACGAAGGCTATACGAAGGCTATACGAAGGCTATACGAAGGCTATACGAAGGCTATACGAAGGCTATACGAAGGCTATACGAAGGCTAAACGAAAGCTATACGAAGGCCATACGAAGGCCAAACGAAGGCCAAACGAAGGCTATACGAAGGCTATACGAAGGCTATACGAAGACTATACGAAGGCTATACGAAGGCTATACGAAGGCTAAACGAAAGCTATACGAAGGCTATACGAAGAATATACGAAGGCTATACGAAGGCTATACGAAGGCTATACGAAGGCTATACAAAGGCTATACGAAGGCTATACGATGGCTATACGAAGGCTATACGAAGGCTATACGAAGGCTATTCGAAGGCTATACGAAGGCTATACGAAGGCTATACGAAGGCTAAACGAAGGCTATACGAAGGCTATACGAAGGCTATACGAAGGCTATACGAAGGCTAACGAAGGCTATCGAAGGCTTTACGAAGGCTATACGAAGCTTAAGAACTATACAAGGCTTTAGAAGGCTATACGAAGGCTATACGAAGGCTATACGAAGAAAACGAAGGCTATACGAAGGCTAACGAAGGCTATACGAAGGCTATACGAAGGCTATACGAAGGCTATACGAAGGCTATACGAAGGCTATACAAGGCTATACGAAGGCTATACGAAGGCTTTTACGAAGGCTATACGAAGCTATAAGAACTATACGAAGGCTATAGAAGGCTATACGAAGGCTATACGAAGGCTATACGAAGGCTAACGAAGGCTATACGAAGGCTATACGAAGGCTAACGAAGGCTATACGAAGGCTATACGAAGGCTATACGAAGGCTATACGAAGGCTATAGAAGGCTATACAAGGCTATACGAAGGCTTTACGAAGGCTATACGAAGTATAAGAACTATCGAAGGCTATAGAAGGCTATACGAAGGCTATCGAAGGCTATACGAAGGCTATACGAAGGCTATACGAGCTATACGAAGGCTATACGAAGGCTATACGAAGGCTATACGATGGCTATACGAAGGCTATACAAGCTATACGAAGGCTATTCGAAGGCTATTCGAAGGCTATTCGAAGGCTAACGAAGGCTAACGAAGGCTAACGAAGGCTATACGAAGGCTATACGAAGGCTATACGAAGGCTATACGAAGGCTATACGAAGGCTATACGAAGGTAACGAAGGCTAACGAAGGCTATACGAAGGCTTACGAAGGCTATACGAAGGCTACACGAAGGCTACCGAAGGCTAACGAAGGCACGAAGGCTATACGAAGGCACACGAAGGCTAACGAAGGCTAACGAAGGCTATACGAAGGCTATACGAAGGCCAAACGAAGGCTATACGAAGGCCAAACGAAGGCTATACGGAGGTATACGAAGGCTATACGAAAGCTATACGAAGGCTATACGAAACTATACGAAGGCTATACGAAGGCATACGAAGGCTATACGAAGGCTATACGAAGGCTAAAACGAAGGCTATACGAAGGCTATACGAAGGCTATACGAAGGCTATACGAAGGCTATACGAAGGGAAAATATACGAAGGCTATACGAAGGCTAAACGAAGGCTATACAAGGCTATACGAAGGCTAACGAAGGCTATACGAAGGTTATTAGAAGGCTATACGAAGGCTATACGAAGGCTATACGAAGGCTATACGAAGGTTACAAGGCTATTCGAACTATACGAAGCCTATACGAAGGCTATTCGAAGGCTAACGAAGGCTATACGAAGGCTATACGAAGGCTATACGAAGGCTATACGAAGGCTATACGAAGGCTATACGAGGCTATACGAAGGCTATACGAAGCTATACGAAGGCTATACGAAGGCTATACGAGGCTATACGAAGGCTATACGAAGGCTATACGAAGGCTATACGA
>CM035807.1:27071483-27241953 GCA_020466095.1 Chlorops oryzae | reverse complement strand
TTATAGCCCTCGTATGGCCCTCGTATAGCCCTCCTTATAGCCCTCGTATAGCCCTCGTATAGCCCTCGTATAGCCCTCGTATAGTCTTCGTATAGCCTTCGTAGAGCCTTCGTATAGCCTTCGTATAGCCTTCGTATATCCTTCGTATATCCTTCGTAAAGCCTTCGTAAAGCCTTCGTATAGCCTTCGTATAGCCTTCGTGTGGCCTTCGTGTAGCCTTCGTGTTGCCTTCGTATAGCCTTCGTGTAGCCTTCGTGTAGCCTTCGTGTAGCCTTCGTGTAGCCTTCGTGTAGCCTTCGTATAGCCTTCGTATAGCCTTCGTATAGCCTTCGTTTAGCCTTCGTATAGACTTCGTATAGCCTTCGTATAGCCTTCGTATAGCCTTCGTATAGCCTTCGTATAGCCGTCGTATAGCCTTCGAATAGCCTTCGAATAGCCTTCGAATAGCCTTCGAATAGCCTTCGAATAGCCTTCGTATAGCCTTCGTATAGCCTTCGTATAGCCTTCGTATAGCCTACGTATAGCCTTCGTATAGCCATCGTATAACCTTCGTATAGCTTTCGTATAGCTTTCGTATAGCCTTCGTATAGCCTTCGTATAGCCTTCGTATAGCCTTCGTATAGCCTTCGTATAGCCTTTGTAAAGCCTTTGTATAGCCTTCGTATAGCCTTCGTATAGCCTTCGTATAGTCTTCGTATAGCCTTCGTATAGCCTTCGTATAGCCTACGTATAGCCCAAGTATAGCCTTCGTATAACCCTCGTATAGCCCTCGTATAGCCCTCGTATAGCCTTCGTATAGCCTTCGTATAGCCTTCGTATAGCCTTCGTGTAGCCTTCGTATAGCCCAAGTATAGCCTTCGTATAGCCTTCGTATAGCTCTCGTATAGCCCTCGTATACCCCTCGTATAGCCTTCGTATAGCCTTCGTATAGCCTTCGTGTAGCCTTCGTATAGCCTTCGTATAGCCTTCGTATAGCCTTCGTAGAGCCTTCGTATAGCCTTTGTATAGCCTTCGTATAGCCTTCGTATATCCTTCGTATATCCTTCGTAAAGCCTTCGTAAAGCCTTCGTATAGCCTTCGTATAGCCTTCGTGTGGCCTTCGTGTAGCCTTCGTGTTGCCTTCGTATAGCCCTCGTGTAGCATTCGTGTAGCCTTCGTGTAGACTTCGTGTAGCCTTCGTATAGCCTTCGTATAGCCTTCGTATAGCCTTCGTATAGCCTTCGTATAGCCTTCGTATAGCCTTCGTTTAGCCTTCGTATAGACTTCGTATAGCCTTCGTATAGCCTTCGTATAGCCTTCGTGTAGCCTTCGTATAGCCTTCGTATAGCCTTCGTATAGCCTTCGTATAGCCTTCGTATAGGCTTCGAATAGCCTTCGAATAGCCTTCGAATAGCCTTCGAATAGCCTTCGTATAGCCTTCGTATAGCCTTCGTATAGCCTACGTATAGCGTTCGTATAATCTTCGTATAGCTTTCGTATAGCTTTCGTATAGCCTTCGTATAGCCTTCGTATAGCCTTCGTATAGCCTTCGTATAGCCTTCGTATAGCCTTCGTATAGCCTTCGTATAGCCTTTGTATAGCCTTTGTATAGCCTTCGTATAGCCTTCGTATAGCCTTCGTATAGCCTTCGTATAGCCTTCGTATAGCCTTCGTATAGCCTACGTATAGCCCAAGAATAGCCTTCGTATAGCCCTCGCATAGCCCTCGTATAGCCCTCGTATAGCCCTCGTATAGCCTTCGTATAGCCTTCGTATAGCCTTCGTATAGCCTTCGTATAGCCTTCGTGTAGCCTTCGTATAGCCCAAGTATAGCCTTCGTATAGCCCTCGTATACCCCTCGTATAGCCTTCGTATAGCCTTCGTATAGCCTTCGTATAGCCTTCGTATAGCCTTCGTGTAGCCTTCGTATAGCCTTCGTATAGCCTTCGTAGAGCCTTCGTAGAGCCTTCGTATAGCCTTCGTATAGCCTTCGTATATCCTTCGTATATCCTTCGTAAAGCCTTCGTAAAGCCTTCGTATAGCCTTCAAGAATAGCCTTCGTATAGCCCTCGCATAGCCCTCGTATAGCCTTCGTATAGCCCTTCGTATAGCCTTCGTATAGCCTTCGTATAGCCTTCGTATAGCCTTCGTATAGCCTTCGTGTAGCCTTCGTATAGCCTCAAGTATAGCCTTCGTATAGGCCTCGTATACCCCTTCGTATAGCCTTCGTATAGCCTTCGTATAGCCTTCGTATAGCCTTCGTATAGCCTTCGTGTAGCCTTCGTATAGCCTTCGTATAGCCTTCGTAGAGCCTTCGTAGAGCCTTCGTATAGCCTTCGTATAGCCTTCGTATAGCCTTCGTATAGCCTTCGTATAGCCTTCGTATAGCCTTCGTATAGCCTTCGTGTAGCCTTCGTGTAGCCTTCGTGTAGCCTTCGTATAGCCGTCGTATAGCCTTCGTATAGCCTTCGTATAGCCTTCGTATAGCCTTCGTATAGCCTTCGTATAGCCTTCGTATAGCCTTCGTATAGCCTTCGTATAGCCTTCGTATAGCCTTCGTGTAGCCCTCGTATAGGCCTTCGTATAGCCCCGTTGCCCTCGTATAGCCTTCGTATAGCCGTCGTATAGCCTTCGTATAGCCTCTATAGCCTCGTATAGCCTTCGTATAGCCTTCGTATAGCCTTCGTATAGCCTTCGTATAGCCTTCGTTACTTCGTCAGCCTTCGTATAGCCTTCGTATAGCCTTCGTTCCTGTAGCCTTCGTATAGCCTTCGTATAGCCTTCGTAAGCCTTCGTATAGCCTTCGTATAGCCTTCGTATAGCCTTCGTATAGCCTTCGTATAGCCTACGTATAGCCTTCGTATAACCTTCGTTTAGCTTTCGTATAGCTTTCGTATAGCCTTCGTATAGCCTTCGTATAGCCTTCGTATAGCCTTCGTATAGCCTTCGTATAGCCTTCGTATGGCCTTCGTATAGCCTTTGTATAGCCTTTGTATAGCCTTCGTATAGCCTTCGTATAGCCTTCGTATAGCCTTCGTATAGCCTTCGTATAGCCTTCGTATAGTCTTCGTATATCCTACGTATAGCCCTCGTATAGCCTTCGTATAGCCCTGGTATAGCCCTCGTATAGCCCTCGTATAGCCTTCGTATAGCCTTCGTATAGCCTTCGTATAGCCTTCGTATAGCCTTCGTGTAGCCTTCGTATAGCCCAAGTATAGCCTTCGTATAGCCTTCGTGTAGCCTTCGTATAGCCTTCGTATAGCCTTCGTATAGCCTTTGTATAGCCTTTGTATAGCCGTCGTATAGCCTTCGTATGGCCTTCGTATAGCCTTCGTAAAGCCTTCGTATAGCCCTCGTATAGATTTCGTATAGCCTTCGTATAGCCTTCGTATAGCCTTCGTATAGCCTTCGTATAACCTTCGTATAGCCTTCGTATAGCCTTCGTATAGCCTTCGTGTAGCCTTCGTATAGCCTTTGTATAGCCTTGTATAGCCTTCGTATAGCCTTCTATAGCCTTCGTATATCCTTCGTATAGCCTTCGTTCCTCTTAGCCTTCGTATAGCCTTCGTATAGCCCTCGTATAGCCTTCGTACAGCCCTCGTATAGCCCTCGTATAGCCCTCGTATAGCCCTCGTATAGCCTTCGTATAGCCCTCGTATAGCCCTCGTATAGCCCTCGTATAGCCCTCGTATAGCCCTCGTATAGCCTTCGTATAGCCTTCGTATAGCCTTCGTATAGCCTTCGTTCAGCCTTCGTTCACCCTTCGTTCAGCCTTCGTATAGCCTTCGTATAGCCTTCGTATAGCCTTCGTATAGCCTTCGTATAGCCTTCGTATAGCCTTTCGTATTAGCCTTCGTATAGCTCTTCGTATAGCCTTCGTATAGCCTTCGTATAGCCTTCGTAAATAGATACCTTCGTATAGTTTCGTATAGCACTCGTATAGCCTTCGTATAGCCTTCGTATAGGCCTTCGTATAGCCTTCGTACTTATAGCCTTCTTATAGCCTTCGTATAGCCTTCGTTTATAGCCTCTTTCGTATAGCCTTCGTATAGCCTTCGTATAGCCTTCCTATAGCCTTCGTATAGCCTTCGTATAGCCTTCGTATAGCCTTCGTATAGCCTTCGTATAGCCTTCGTATAGCCTTCCTATAGCCTTCGTATAGCCTTCGTATAGCCTTCGTATAGCCTTCGTATAGCCTTCGTATAGCCTTCGTATAGCCTTCGTATAGCCTTCGTATAGCCTTCGTATAGCCTTCGTATAGCCTTCGTGAAGCCTGCGTATAGCCTTCGTATAGCCTTCGTATAGCCTTCGTATAGCCTTCGTATAGCCTTCGTATAGCCTTCGTATAGCCTTCGTATAGCCTTCGTATAGCCTTCGTATAGCCTTCGTATAGCCTTCGTATAGCCTTCGTATAGCCTTCGTATAGCCTTCGTATAAGCCTTCGTATAGCCTTCGTATAGCCTTCGTATAGCCTTCGTATAGCCTTCGTATAGCCTTCGTATAGCCTTCGTATAGCCTTCGTATAGCCTTCGTATAGCCTTCGTATAGCCTTCGTATAGCCTTCGTATAGCCTTCGTATAGCCTTCGTATAGCCTTTGTATAGCCTTTGTATAGCCTTCGTTTATCCTTCGTTTAGCCTTCGTGTAGCCTTCGTTCAGCCTTCGTTCAGCCTTCGTTCAGCCTTCGTTCAGCCTTCGTTAGCCTTCGTTCAGCCTTCGTTCAGCCTTCGTTCAGCCTTCGTTCAGCCTTCGTTTAGCCTCCGGTCAGCCTCCGTTCAGCCTTCGTATAGTACTCCATTTATATGTTTTTGAACTAGAGGTCGTAGGCGAACATGAACAAACACGTTCATTGCAGAGCTCTTTCCGGTCCGACGGCCGGCTACGCACTGATGGAGCTCACGAATTGTCACGCTATTTATATGTTTTTGAACTAGAGGCCGTAGGCGAACATGAGCAAACACGTTCATATCGGAGCTCTTTCCGGTCCGACTGCTGGCAACGCACTGATGGAGCTCACGAATTGTAACGCTATTTATATGTTTTTGAACTAGAGGCCGTATGCGAACATGAGCAAACACGTTCACATCGGAGCTCTTTCCCGTCCGACTGCTGACAACGCACTGATGGAGCTCACGAATTGTCACGCTATTTATATGTTTTTGAACTAAAGGTCTTAGGCGAACAGGAGCCTTCGTGTAGCCTTCGTATAGCCTTCGTATAGCCTTCGTATAGCCTTCGTATAGCCTTCGTATAGCCTTCGTATAGCCTTCGTATAGCCTTCGTATAGCCTTCGTATAGCCTTCGTATAGCCTTCGTATAGCCTTCGTATAGCCTTCGTATAGCCTTCGTATAGCCTTCGTATAGCCTTCGTATAGCCTTCGTATAGCCTTCGTATAGCCTTCGTATAGCCTTCGTATAGCCTTCGTATAGCCTTCGTATAGCCTTCGTATAGCCTTCGTATAGCCTTCGTATAGCCTTCGTATAGCCTTCGTATAGCCTTCGTATAGCCTTCGTATAGCCTTCGTATAGCCTTCGTATAGCCTTCGTATAGCCTTCGTATAGCCTTCGTATAGCCTTCGTATAGCCTTCGTATAGCCTTCGTATAGCCTTCGTATAGCCTTCGTATAGCCTTCGTATAGCCTTCGTATAGCCTTCGTTACTTTTAGCCTTCGTTCCTTCGTATAGCCTTCGTATAGCCTTCGTATAGCCTTCGTATAGCCTTCGTATAGCCTTCGTATAGCCTTCGTATAGCCTTCGTATAGCCTTCGTATAGCCTTCGTATAGCCTTCGATAGCCTTCGTATAGCCTTCGTATAGCCTTCGTATAGCCTTCGTATAGCCTTCGTATAGCCTTCGTATAGCCTTCGTATAGCCTTCGTATAGCCTTCGTATAGCCTTCGTATAGCCTTCGTATAGCCTTCGTATAGCCTTCGTATAGCCTTCGTATAGCCTTCGTATAGCCTTCGTATAGCCTTCGTATAGCCTTCGTATAGCCTTCGTATAGCCTTCGTATAGCCTTCGTATAGCCTTCGTAAATACTTCGTATAGCCTTCGTATAGCCTTCGTATAGCCTTCGTATAGCCTTCGTATAGCCTTCGTATAGCCTTCGTATAGCCTTCGTATAGCCTTCGTATAGCCTTCGTATAGCCTTCGTATAGCCTTCGTATAGCCTTCGTATAGCCTTCGTATAGCCTTCGTATAGCCTTCGTATAGCCTTCGTATAGCCTTCGTATAGCCTTCGTATAGCCTTCGTATAGCCTTCGTATAGCCTTCGTATAGCCTTCGTTATAGCCTTCGTATAGCCTTCGTATAGCCTTCGTATAGCCTTCGTATAGCCTTCGTATAGCCTTCGTATAGCCTTCGTATAGCCTTCGTATAGCCTTCGTATAGCCTTCGTATAGCCTTCGTATAGCCTTCGTATAGCCTTCGTATAGCCTTCGTATAGCCTTCGTATAGCCTTCGTATAGCCTTCGTATAGCCTTCGTATAGCCTTCGTATAGCCTTCGTATAGCCTTCGTATAGCCTTCGTATAGCCTTCGTATAGCCTTCGTATAGCCTTCGTATAGCCTTCGTATAGCCTTCGTATAGCCTTCGTATAGCCTTCGTATAGCCTTCGTATAGCCTTCGTATAGCCTTCGTATAGCCTTCGTATAGCCTTCGTATAGCCTTTGTATAGCCTTCGTATAGCCTTCGTATAGCCTTCGTATAGCCTTCGTATAGCCTTCGTATAACCTTCGTATAACCTTCGTATAGCCTTCGTATAGCCTTCGTATAGCCTTCGTATAGCCTTCGTATAGCCTTCGTATAGCCTTCGTATAGCCTTCGTATATTCTTCGTATAGCCTTCGTATATTCTTCGTATAGCCTTCGTATAGCCTTCGTTTAGCCTTCGTTCAGCCTTCGTTAAGCCTTCGTTTAGCCTTCGTTCAGCCTTCGTTCAGCCTTCGTTCAGCCTTCGTTTAGCCTTCGTATAGTACTCCATTTATATGTTTTTGAACTAGAGGTCGTAGGCGAACATGAACAAACACGTTCATTGCAGAGCTCTTTCCGGTCCGACGGCCGGCTACGCACTGATGGAGCTCACGAATTGTCACGCTATTTATATGTTTTTGAACTAGAGGCCGTAGGCGAACATGAGCAAACACGTTCATATCGGAGCTCGTTCCCGTCCGACTGCTGGCTACGCACTGATGGAGCTCACGAATTGTCACGATATTTATATGTTTTTGAACTAGAGGTCGTAGGCCAACAGGAGCAAACACGTTTATATTGGAGCTCTTTCCGGTCCGACTGCTGGATTTCAATACTCTCCAACATTTTTTCAATTTTTCCATTTGTTTTCTTAATGGGGTGTTTGTTAGGATTGCTGGTGTTTAAATTTTTACTGTCACAGCGATCGAAGGAATCATTCATGTCTCTATTCAAAAATTCTGAAAATCAAGAAAATGCTGTGGCGACCGGAAACTTCATCAATAACATGAAAGAAGGCAAGAGTGCCACCAGCCCCACGAAGAAATAGTGAGAGCAATTCTGTGGGAAGAATGGTTGAAGAGCTGAAGGGGGTAGGGTTTAGTACGTAGGCACTGTCATAACAATGGACAGTGAATCGTGCATGCGGCTGAACTTGGAGAATTCGTATCTTTTAAAGATTCCGAACCTCCATGCGATCCAGCAAAAAAAAAAACCTTGTAAAGACCTTTTAAATATTCTACCACGTACTGCTGAAGCCAACAAAATCAACACTCAGCTACTTTTGTTATAAGCCTACATCCTGAACTCTAAACACCATAATCGACTTCGGTTTTAATCGTAAAATTTTAAAATTTTAATTCTTGCTATGGATCTGGAGGACATTACTAAATCTGCATTGAATAGCTCAATGGACGCTAAGTATCCTGAAAGTTAAAAAATTGACTTTTACGCAAAATTTATTTCTTATAAAATCGAAATAACAGGTGAGGTGGTACTTGCCACCAACTTACAAGTTAAGCTACGCACGCTTATTTTTCAAAACAAACCGACGCATGTTTGTGCGTAGAGTGTGTGCGTGATATCACAACGACGTGAGTTCATTTCAAACCTTTTCAACCACATTAAAGAAGTGGTTTTAAGATATATTGTATATTTTCATTACGATTAGATCTTAGATCTATACTCTTTGGTTGTGTATTGAATTTCATGAAGGTGGGTCTATGTTCGCATGTTTTTACATTTTCAGGTACACTGCGCAATTTTTGAAAATGTTTAAAACGGAATGGAAAAATAAATATTTGTTTTCATTAAATGAAACGGGAGCTTCAGAATGTTTAATTTGTAGACGTGAGATTGCTGGCAATCGCTTATTTAATATTAAAAGGCATTATGAGTCTTGCCATAAAGACTTTGATAAGTATCAGGGTGCAGATCGAGAGACATTAATTGACGAACTGCAATTAATTTCAAGCAATGGTCCTTCTGAAGTCGATAAAAATCCGATCGATAAGGCATCGATAAAAGCTTCTTATTGCGAAATCCGTCAAGAATTAATTAAACTTCAAAATGATTTATTTTTGCCCATTGAAACAGGCTTGGATTTTTGGAGAAATGTGAATATTTCCATTTATCCAAAAACTGTAGATTACATTTTGAAGTTGCATTCAATGTTTGGTACAACATATTTGTGTGAGAGTGCATTTTCTTTTATGAAACTCATAAAATCAAAACATCGAAGTCAATTATCCGATGCGCATTTGACGGACTTGTTACGTATTAAACTCTACAATAGCGAAATAAATCTTAATGATTTGGTAAACACAACGCAACCCGAGGAAACATAATTTTACGCAAGTGAACGTACAACTCAATCCCTATTTATACATATGTTCCTTCATCAGCGCAAAAAACAAATTTAACACACGTAACATTTTTCTTTGCCATTTACAACACAAAATTTCGCTCAGTGCCGCTACGAACACAAACGTGTGGCTAAAAGTGTTAGTGTGCCCGACTCTATATATTATATTATAATGTTTACCATATATTACTATATATGTCACTCTCATAGATTTTGGGCGGGACATTTCGCGCCAGTTAGAAAGAGATGTTACTCGGCAGGCAAAAAAAGAGCGAGAGAGAAATACTTTTGGTGAGTACCTCTGTGCAAAATGCTCACTTTGGTGGGTACCCAAGACCGTGGTGGGTACCCAAGACCGTGGTGGGTACCCAAGACCGTGTTGAAAAGAGCCAAAAAAGAAACGGCTCCTGAGTGACATATATAGTTATATATGATGTTTACATTTTACCATTACCCTGGATTGGTGTCCGCTATTTTCTCTCTTCGAAAATTTTTTCATATTATTGAAAAAAAAAAAAACATTTTAAATACGAAGTTGTAATTATGCAATGGTATTTAAAAAAATTCAGCTGGGCCGAAAAATCTTGAAGCATATTATTTGGCGGCTGTTCTATGAACTTTATCGATATTTTGGAACGAATTGCATACTTTTAGGCTTAAAATGCGTCTTAAGTCATTTACAGGTACACACGAATGATCATCTTAAAACAGCCTTTGGTACAATAAAAGAAATGAAAAGAATTATATTTGCTGGTCGATCGTTTCTTTTTAACCTCGCCGAATATGATGTATTTGAAGTCTACGCGCTTTAAATGGAAAGAAGTTTTTAAAGCTTGCATTCGAAATAATTATTTTTCGAGGCTGACACAATTTTTGGGGGCTATTTTTTTTTTGGTAGCGAAAACATATTCCAACAGCTGATTGAATCAGAAAGTTGCAAAAAGAAAACATTTTTTTCTGGATTATATAAAGGTATACGTGTATTTATATAATTCTGAAATGATAGTCTATACATTATTTTTAAACAGCACCATCCGAATAAGCACGAATGTACAAACACAGGTAACAAAATATAGTAAAGGTTAAAATAGTCAGGGTAATACTAACTTCGAAGTGCGAAAATACCTTAAATAATTCTTAAGTCCATAGATACAACGTTTAAAAAGGAATGCATCATAATCTTAAATAAAATACAAAGTTTTTCATTTTTGTTTGTATGAAAGACAAAGTATAGGGAGGAATATGTAATTGGCTAAGTTCGGATACAGTCTCAAGAGGGTGGAAATAAGAACAAAAAAAAAAAAAAAAAAACTGCGCATAGAATAATATCAAAGCAAAAGGTTTTTCATAAATATTGATAAATGTTGATAAAAGAGCATTTAATGCATTTTAAAAATTTTTGTTTTTGTTTCATTTTTCGCTTTGATCGACAGACTTTTTGTTGATTTTTTATCTTTTAAGTACAAATACGAAAAATTCTGCATAAAAGTCATGCAAAATCTTCAAAATGGATCATCAGTTCAAGTGTCGCGGAAGACGCGTTTTTAGATGAACAAGATTTTTTTTAATACTTAAATTGGAAAGGGCACTTTTCTTGATCTTTTATCTACTAAGGCACTGATGTTTACGTTTAAAGTCTTAAGTTAAATGCAAAGAAACCAAAAATATTTAAATACATCCTTACAATACCGCAGACTAATCACAAAAAAAGAAAAAGGCAATCATTAGTCACACTAGTCTTCGATTCGTACTTCGGCCCGTGATAGTCTGTTTTTCTTACTTGAAGGAAGTCCTCTTCCAGCCTGATCCTCAGAGGGATTTTCTAAAGGAGTAACAGCTTAAACAAAGCTCCACCGCCATACAGTCAAAACTGTCTATAACGATTCTTAAAGACTGTCCAGTCTTAAATTTTGCTATATTTAGAAGGAATTCATAGAGGAAGAAAAAAAAGTGATAATGTCATGAAAAACTATGTATAGATTCACGATAGAGACAAGTTCGATATAGAGGTTCTCGTTACGGACAATTTTGACTGTTGTATGTGAAAATTCTACATACTTGTTTTTGTTGAATATCACTCAGTGTTGCCAGGTAGCTCCCCCTAAAACTACTCCTTAACTCCCACCAGATTCAAAATGTGCCCCCTAAAAAGTATTATATTCGAAATGCAAAAAAGTAATTTGGAAAGAACAACAATAAATTTGACAGATTTTCTATATCAAACACTATAAACTTCGCACATCATTTGTTTATACATACGTATATTTCATAGCTTAAAATAAGAATTTTCTTGATTCACGAAGAAAAATTTGGCCCCTATTTGGAAAAAAAAACGTAGCAGCCGAATAAAACTGTTTTAAATGCACCACTATCTTGATCAGTGTTGCCGAATCATACCAATGGATTCAAAAGTCAACTAAATTGTATTAGGAAAACCTTTAAATTTTCGTCAATCAATTGTAGCATAGTTTGTCATTCAAAATGTGCTTCACGAAATCTTGATTCACGAAAGTAGTTTTTTGATTCACAAATGAAATCTTGATTCACATTTTCTGCGTGAAAAGGGCTTATTTAAGCTATGGTATATTTACATATCATAAACCCTAAAATTCGCCTAGGAACATTTGTTTCCCTAAACATGCCCTAAAAATTTGTCCCCCTAACGACTCTAAATAGCGAAAAACCCCTAAATCTAGGGGGAAACCCCCTAAACTGGCAACACTGATATCACTGTATATATATTTAAAATTGAGTTCAAATATTTTTAGTTTCTATGCATATATAAATACCTCGATTTATGTCTACTCGATTAAAAGTAGTTCTTCGTTAAAAAAAAGATCAAATTCTGACTTCATAGAGATAGATTCAAAGTTCGATTTATGTCACCACGTTTTAAAAGCGATCCGACATTTAAATCAAGGTGAATCGAGGCCTTGCTGTATATTTTTGTTGTTGTATTACTTCGTTTGTTTCTTCGCTATTTTTTTTTTTTAAGAATATATGTTGTCAATAAATCGTAAAGTTTATCAATGAATACGCTTAAAAGTAGGTATGTAAAATAATCACTTAAATAGTTTACAATTGCGTTGTTATTACGGATTTTCGTATTATTGCTGGCTCTCTACCTTTCGGAGCCGAAACTACTTCAGATGATACCAGCCATGGTGAAACCATATCATTAGTGGACGGAATGTGATTGGAATGATTATTCGAGTGCTGTAAAGTTATGAAAAACAATTTTGTTTTTATTTAAAACTACAACACATAAAGGATATTCACACATGTCTCAAGACGAAAAATTTTTATATAAAGAAATTCAAATATTCAATAATGTTAGCGAGGAAAAACTGGAAGTTTTTCGAGACTAATGTGAATACCCTCATTAAATTAGAATAATAATAAAATTACGAACATTTTCTAATTGATATATCAATATGGAGTGTTTTTATGGGTCTGTTTGATTTATCTGGGATTAGTTTTTTATTTTTCAAAGCTTTTTTTTTTAAAAAAAGACTGCATTGGTTAGAATTTATGACTTCTTCAGGTTAAACAGGACGTGTTATTAAGTTTCTTATAGCTTTTTCACTTCAGAAGAAATTGAAAAAAATTCGGGGGAAATTTATGAATGTTTCTTAATCTTTTTTTTTATGTAAAATTCAAATTGGATCATTTCAGTAAAGCAGATAAATTACACTTTTGATGCAAAATTGAAGAATTTATTCCCTCAAAAGTGATGCTCTGTCTTCAAATTGTATGAACTTGACTCATCCACACTCTTGGAAACATTCGACTCAATTGGAATTTTGTAGCGATTTCTAGTCCAAACAGAAAATTGTTCAGTCTCCATAACTACAAAAATGCAATTTAGTCTACGATGATCAATTTCAATTTTAATGTACAGAAAACGAGATTCATGATGAAAGTGATTCTAACTAAAATTTGAGAGCGTGCAAGGATATAAACAGTGATCGACTGTGAACATAAAACACAAAACAAATTGCAAGAACTTAGGTATGAAATCTTGTAACGAAAAACACTTAACTCGGAAACCACAAAATATATAGGAAAATAAAAAAAATTAAATACAAAATTATTGTGCAACCTAATCTCTACACCAACCTTTTCGTCGTTTATTTCTCTAACGTTATCCACTTGATCAGATCTCACCGTTTGCTGTTGTTGCTTTTTCGCTTCGGATTGTTTTCGTTCTTCTTCGCTGAGAGTTGAAAACAGCAACGTTCCGACCGAAACAGTCGGTTCAGTTTTGTTCTTGTTATCGGAATTTGCACTTCTAGGGCCGTTATTGTTATTTAAGCTATTTATGAAAATTTCATTAATCAACATTTCCGCTGCCGACGATGATGACAATGACGGTGGCCCATTAGATTCCGATAAAGAACGATTTGTTGTTGCGGTGGAAGTGATCACTTCATTGCTTGTAGTTGTTATTATTGATGAGGATGCTGAAGCTAACGAGTCGGTATTCGAAAGCGTTTCTGTATTCGTTGTGAACGAATTCGAAATCGGATCGAATTCGGATATAAAAGCGGTAGTGCTACTGCTGCAACCAATGTTGTTTGATGTTGTTGCCGTAACACCTCCAATAACATTTGTATGCGATTTTTGTTCAGTAATGCTTAATGTCAACTTATCACCACCCTATTGCAACATACACAAGCGTAAATGAAAAGCAACAAAAACAATAAGCAGGAAAAGATGAACACAAAAGAATGGAACAAAAATATTAAAATCGAGCTTTTTTGTTTTTCCAATTCAAGCTTAATAGACGACGGCACAAAAAATTAGATGCAATGAACGTTTCCACTTACCACTGAAATGTATGTGGCATTAAGAGAGCCCGCTATGTTGTCACTATGCGGTATGAAGTTGTTATTGTTATTTATTGGGGTATTGAATCCGTTATTGTTGTTACTGCAAACAACTGAAGCAGCCGCTGGAACAAACATTTGGTTCGTTAGTTTAGCACCCGCTCCGGCACCGTTGGAATTGGAAGCACTGCTAGTACCAAGTTCTTCTTCTACACGTGCTTTAAAAAATATTGATGTTCATTAATATTTACATAAAAAAAATTTATCGAAAAGCATAAATTTTATATATATATATATATAGGTATATAATAAATCAAGAAATAAGAATGTTTGGATTTTTAACATTTATTTCAATCGCTTTATTTGTATATTGCTCTATACGTATTTCGGCGAATTCGCTTCCGCCTTCATCAGGATGATTCCTAATTCTTTAATTAGAATTCTTTAATTAATTAAAAAAAAATCAGTGATTATTGAGGGAAATATGCTAGGTAAGCATCTTCAAAGGTGTATTTGGAGCACTAATCATGGTCCGCCCATTCTGATTTATGCATCAATTTAAAGGGGAAGAACTAAGCTTTATTTCAAAATTAAAAAATAAAAATAAAAAAATGACGTCTCTCCTAGAAAATCAAGAAATAAAACAAAAATGCCAAATTTTCCTCATTTACCGTTATCGAAAAATTTTTTAAGTATTGTTTTCGAAAAGTTCAGAAAATTTTTTTAAGAAACATTCGAAAAATTTTTGAAGCGAGGCGATTTTAGCCCCATTGTAATTCAATGAAATATGTTCTTCGAAGCAAAAATCTAAACTTTGACACCCTGTATCTCGGCAACCTGTGATTAAAATTTACTCTGTTTTTGCACATTTAACGTACTTTTACATCTTAACAACTGTACCAAGTTTCATCCAAATCGGGGAGAAAAAATTTTGCCGGTGGTACACTTGACGTGTTTTGCCCCAGATATGGGAATCCGAGATATTATTTTTATTTGGTATCATTTTTGGACTATTAGCTTCACACCTCCTGAACTACCAAATTGAAACACATATGTATATTATAAGCATATTTTTTCTTCTCCTTGTGAAGCCATCAACATCTTTGTTTCTTACCTTTGAGTATATTGCATTTAATGTGTCCAGGTGGTAGCGCATTTCCAGAAACGTTAGCTACCTTAACTTGATTGTTCGGCTTATCTTGCTGTGCATTTGATAAACGCTTTAGAGTTTCCGTATTATGCTCCATATCAAATGTTTTATTGATCGTAACTCTAGGATTATTAAAAGAAATAATAAATATTCCATTAAAACCGAATTATCCAAAACACACAAAGCATCGAGTGAAACCTGAAGATTATATATGGATTACTTATAATCAGGCTTCACTCTTCTCTCCTATATGTACCTGATACTGTTTGCATCGTTTATAGCTTCAGTAGCTAACACTGATGGGGACGGATCTTTAACAATGGATTTTAATAATGAATCTAGCTCTTTATCTTTATCCGATAAGCCACTTTTAATGCTGTACAATGAGACAAACATACAAATTAGTTACAAAAAATATGCGAAGGGGGCGTCCATTAATTACGTCAACATATTTTCTCCAAATTTGGAATCGTTTTGCTTTGCAATTAAAGCTTTTCGTTATATCCTTACAAAATGTTAAAAATTGTTTGTGCAGCTTAGGCATAACGAAGCAAATACACAAGACGAAATTTGACGTAAGAATTTCAAAAACCCCCTCCCACCCCTTGGTGAGATTTGCTGAGATTTTTCATGACTCTCTCCCCACCTATTTTTGTTGACGTAATTAATGGACGTCCACTAATGACAATAAAGACAAGGTACTCATGACTACATATTTCATTTATGAATAAGCAGTCTCCACTTAATTGAACGACAAATGTTCACTTTGTACGAATAGTTAAAAAAAAAAAACTGGATAGCGTTTTTGTATTTCCACATTTACAGCTGTTTAAGCTTTTACAACTTTGGTTTCAATTAAAGGACAACTACTGTATACAAATATGACATCAAGCGTTATTGAGCCAATCAATTTTTAGCTTTTTAAAACATAAACAAAAAAAAAAGAGTTTTTCAATTACCTCAAACCCGAACTAATCGAAGCCTTTCCAAATGAGCCATGATGCGTAGAATTACTTCGGAATGGATTCGTACTTTCGAAGTATCTGGTCGGAGTCGGAGGCGGTGGTTCATTTTCCAAGCTAAAAGGCAAAGGATTAAATTAATTTAAATAATAAATTAAATTGATGTTCACAATTTAAGTCTTACTTTACTGTCAAACCAGCTTTACCAAATGAACCAATTTTACAGTAAGCCGGATCGTCATTGCTCGAATCTGATTTCATTGAACAGCGTCCTAGTGAAGCGAAAGGTTTACTTTGAACACTGGAGTTCGTAGAAACCGCACAAGCCATTTGATCATTTTGTTGCATTGTCAGTGGTAATGGCGGTGGTAATTCAATGGTCGGTGTTATTGGTAAAATGTCTGGCACGATATTTGCAATCAATGGTACAGTTTCATTTGCCGCTGCATTAGAAGTTGAGGCCAGAGCAGAAGCTGCATTGTTTGCTGCATTGCGCGCAGCTTCTTGATTAAGTTTCTGCCTTTCACGTAGTAAATGTGATTGTCTACTTGCGAAACGCTGCGATGGACGTCTCTCGAACTGCACCGTTCTACGAGCACGACTTTGCTGTGTTGTTTGAAATTCCGTACGGCCAGAATAACGGAAACGTGAACCCATACGGAAGAAGTTTTGACGTGCAGCCGGACGGCAACCTATAAATAATGAATTAAAATTTTTTGAAGAATTCTTCCAGCCCCTACAGCAAACTCTTACGTAAACGAAAAAATGTATGATGCTCGACGGCACATTTCCATAAATGTTTACAAGCCTTTTCATTATACAGACGAAATACGAACGTATGTTCCTGTTCACGGCCTTCATCATCGTCTTCAATGACTATTAGTGTTAGTTTCTTCTTTTTAAAATCCAACTTGCTTATTTTCGGCCAAAAGAACAGTCCTATTTTCTGATCACGTTCGAATACCAAAATACCAGTTGGCGTCAAGCCAAGATGATACTCGCAACCGTCTTTGCCCTAAAATATTTCAATGAAAATATATGAAAATATTATGAGAGTTTTCTTGTCTTTTTTTTTGATACTTTACCAAGACTGTATGCATATCAACTCCATACATTTCCAGCCATTTAGCTTTATTCAAGTAAGCAGTTTCCGCTTGGGCTGGTGTTAGGCCACGACAAGTTTTATATTCATCCAATATGGCAATTTCAAGATCCTCCGTTTGATTCGGCACAAAACGGAATTCAGAAACTGTTGCTGCGCTATGCACCTGATCATCATAATCACCAAGTTCGGCTAATATCAAAAAAATAGCAATAATTATAATGATATTCCTAAATGTATAGGTATTAATCACCCACATTGCAAAGCGAGAGCACAAAGTTCCGTTGCCTTATCATCGGGACAATCCAAACGGCCTTCGAGCAAATCTTGTTTTAATTGCAAAAAAAATAAATATCGCGTCAACTCTTCACGCAACGTATTAGGTTCTGAGGAATAAAATTTAACTCTCAAGCGAAAGGTGAAAGGTGGACCAACTGCAAAATAAGGTTTTCGATACTTGGAAAAATTGTATGGTTTAAGAAGAATTCCGACTTACTTTTGACCTGTTTCTTAATTGGCTTAGTTGGATCGAGCCAATGTTTTACGTGATTCGCATCAGTGTATTGCAAACCGAAATAATCTTTTTCAATAATGTCCAAAGCGTAGAAAACCTGCTCGTATAGGTAACTACCCAATGCTTTTTTCTGGCAATAAGATCATACAATCAGTTTATACAACCAAAATAAATGAAATTCAATAGGTTTTACTTACGGACAATTCGATAGTCAGTTCAGTTGCATCCAGAAGTACAACAATTGCATCTATCTTATTCTTATTTACTGCTATGCGTCTTGGTTTTATTTGATTTGATCCTACGCCTTCTCTTTCACTATTGGAAAAAGTCGTTTCATTTCGTACTTTCCTTCGGCTTAAGAATCGCAACATTTTCGACGGAATTCTTCATTCAAAGCACTTGTTGTTGAACTGCCTTTGTTGCAATATTATTTATTTCATTTGCAATTAATTAAAAGAAATTAAAACATGATTTCTACCAATTTTCTGAAAAACCGCAGCATATTAGAGCTGGAAAACTGTCGATTGCACAATCGATTGCATTGGTACGCTACCCATTGATCTTTAGGGATTCCCGCTACTATCTTGAGTGTAGTAACGCCGAATGCTTGTCAAGCATGTGGGAAGGATCAGTAAATTCTGTTTGACGTTGCATTTACACAGGTCAAGCTTAGGCCCACCAGCTGCTCTCGTTGCAGCCTCGCCGATTTTCAACTTAAACTAAGAATGCTTCATCAATAATGGATCAGAGATATACAAAATATTAATTTTCGCTACGTGTTTGACCAAAAATTCAAATATTTTGATTTTGCTTGTACCATTCACATAATATTATCACTTATACAACCTCACAAGCTTGGCAAGAATTTGATGTTTCTATACTTAACAATGCCTTCATAGAACACGATTAAAATATCAGACCCCAAAAATTATATTACCTTTAATTGTTAACCTCGATAATAAGTGTTGCTACCAATGCGCGAGCCATTTTTTCTCGCTGAACATTGAATGAACGAAATTAAGTATTTTGACATGTTCGTCCATGTAAACACAATCAATTTTTGTATGACACACTTTGCATGCTAAGCTCGTGAGCACGTATGACCGTATAAAGGGCCCCTAATTAGAGATGCAACAACGCGAAAAAGAAACATCGATGTATGGTCTGCATCCCTATAAGTGAAGATTCCTTGCAGGAATTGGGAATAGTTAAGCTGTAGCACCTTGCTAGTTCCAACTCCACCGGTACTAGATCTCCTTTATACCCCTTGCCAATGTATTATTCTGTTGAAAATTAACATTGCGTGTGGGCTAAAAATCACCACTTCCCCTGCAAGTATCGTTTTACTAGTGCTGTGGAAACCAATCGGCAAAAATATATTTATAAAAAGAGCAGAGTTTTCAATATTTATAAGAAAGACAGAGAATTAGTTAATTTTTGTTTTATTATGCATTAGTTACATTTAAATTTGTTAAAAAATACTAAATGAATACAAAAAAGCAGAATTAAAACCAAATTCATGTAATTTTTTGAAATTTTGAAAGGAAAATAGATAACTTATAATTATATAATATATCAAATTTCTAGTTAGTTTTTTGTGTGAGATGAGTCTTTACAATGAAAATGCACTTTCTTTTTATAGCAGTGGTGCTCTCGGGAGTGAAACTGCTAAGCCTTCGTCAAAATAACCGAAGAAGCAGCTTTTTCAAGCAACTCCCCGTAGGTTTCGACTCAAAATACCGCGCCTACGATTTTTGACGCAAGCTCGCACTATCCGATTCCACAAAATGGCGCCTTTCCTCTAAAACCACATTACCCATTGAATTTGTGCCTTAACCTTATGTTTCACTAATTATGTTAGAGCTCAATAGGAAACTCTACCCACTTTGGCACTAGTTCTTGAGTTCTGATGAAAGCACTAGTTGCCTTTAACTCATTGGCTCAATGTTTACTCGAGGGTTGAGACAAAATTTTTTAAGGCTTTATTATTCGACCTCTGTTGATTTTAGTTTTGTTCGGTCGGGCTTAAGGGCAAAGTTAAAAATGTTATTCTAAAATGTCGGAACAATTACCTCGAATTACGGACTTTGAAATTCAGGAGAAGTTGGGAGTTGGCAGCTATTCAACGGTTTTCAAAGCGAAACACAAGGTAATTAACACTTAACGAAGACTGTATGTCGCACATGTACTTCAATAGTGTCGCAACTCAAAAGTTGCAATTTTTCCAAAAAACGCAGTTTAACCGATGTAGTCTGGCCTCATTTCTATGACAAAGAGACTGACATAACTGTTTTTTGCTCTGATTTTCAATAACAAAAACGCTACAATGAGTATGTATGCGATTAGATAGATATGTAGGTGACCTGTGAATACATTTCTTGCATTAACCGCAAATTGACAAATTTTGAGTTGTGACACTATTGAAGTACATGTGCGATATAATAATTAAAGAAATCAACAATAGCTAATCTCTAATATTTTAGAAAAACCGTACATATCATGCAATCAAATACGTGGAGATGTCGACATTATCATCCAGTTCGCGAGAGAACTTAATAACTGAAATACGTTTGTTACGCTCCCTAAGCCACAAGAATATAGTAACACTCCAAGATTTCTTTTGGGATGAAAAGTATGGAATGGTTAAACTTTGAAATTAATCCCTTCTTATTTATATCCTTTGATCTTAGAAATATATACATTGTTCTTGAATACTGCAACGCTGGAAACTTATCCACATTTATACGCACAAAGAAAGCATTGCCGGAGGAAACTTGTAAATACTTTCTACGCCAATTAGCTGCAGCCGTGCAATACATGCGCTCCAATGATATATCCCATTTTGATTTGAAACCACAGAATCTTCTTCTGCACCGCAATGCGAATGTTTCGCTTAAAGTTGCCGATTTCGGGTAAGCCTATCATTATCTGGAAGACGAAGTTTCTAATAGTTGATGTCTTTCTTTTCCAAGTTTTGCGCAACATTTGAAACTGGGTGAAATTAAATGAGCAACTGAAAGGTTCTCCACTCTATATGGCACCGGAAATTGTACGGAAACATCAGTACGATGCTAAAGCAGATCTTTGGAGCATTGGTGTTATACTCTATGAATGTTTATTTGGAAAAGCCCCATATACATCGAAGTCAATTGAAGAGCTTCTTCTACGGATACGAACCGCCGAAAAGATTGTTATACCACCCAATGCGCGGATAAGCCATGAATGTCGTGATTTATTGCAACGCCTGCTAGCCCATGATCCTGCCATGCGTATTTCGTTTGATGATTTCTTTGCACATCCATTTCTTGATCTCAAAACGTTTCCAACTGAAAAGGTTTAGCATTGAAATTATTCTTTACGCGATGGTCAATAATTTCATCGATTTCAATTTCATAGACATTACAAAAGGCCATTGAATTGGTTACCAAAGCAGTGGAATACGATAATGAACAGAACTATAAAGAAGCATATTATATGTACTGCACTGCCCTCAAATATTTTGTACCACTTATTACCGATGAAGCGGACGCAACCAAGCGCATGGCGCTTCGAAATCGTGCTTTGGCATATTTGAAACGAGCAGAGGAAATCAAAGATGTTCTCATTGAAGAAGAAAAACGAAAGATTGTTGCTAGACAAAAACAAGGCTCGACAGCTGAACCTCAATCGGGGAATAGTATTACTGATGCTCTCGAGCCCGATCAACGTTTTAAACAACTTTGTATAAAATACAAAACAAACAATAATTTTTATAGCAATATTATTTTTTTTAAAAATTGTAAATTTTTCAGTTGATCTCTCGCATTCGAGTCCTGCTCTGAAATCTGCACTCGAAATTGGACGACAGGGTGAAATGTATTTGTTTGAGCGGAAATTTAAGTCAGCGTTGGATGCGTACACCTCTTCACTTGGAATTTTAATTCCATTTCTGAACGACGAGCCCAAAGGAGAACGGCGGAACTTGATATTGCAGCAGGTAAAACGATTAAAGTAATTTGGTTTCCTCCCCGATATACATATTTCGAGTGATCAGAATATATTGTGATAATTTAATTAATAGGCATTTTCGCCATAACAAATTTTTTCGATTGCCAACAATTGCATTTTTCACTATAAGTGGAAAATGAGGGACCCAAAAGCCCAAATATTAATTACAAATTTTCTTTACATAAAAACAATTGTTTTCCTTTAAGATGGACTTTTGGATGAAGGAAGCTGAGAGCATCAAAAGTATCTTGTCAATTAAGGAAATGGATGATGAGCAAAAAATGTCCAAAATGGTACGAAGCTGTTCCATACAGTAAAATTTTTTCAATAATTTATTATATACTTATATATATGTATATTAGTGTTGCAACGGCTGTAAATTTTTAGCATTCGCGAATGCTCCAGCAATTGTTTTTCAGAAATTAATTACCTTCTTAGTTTTGAAACCTTTGCTCAAATGATTGAATACCATTAATGTTTTAGTCACGTTGATTCTCGGATTAAAGAAATGGTGCGAAATTGGAAGTCCTAAACGGCGTTTTAACCATTATTTAATGATTATTCTGTCCATCATATTCGCAAAATATTTGTTGCAACACTAATATACATATATATATATTATGCGCGACCAATAAGGGTAAAATGTATTCTAAATTTTAAATGAAACAAAACCGAAAACATTGAGCACTGCTGTAAGTTTTATAAATGCAGCCATTTTTTTAACGATATTTGTTATATATTTATACAAAACAAATCAAAAAAAAAAATTCAAAAACAAGAAATAGCTCTCCAAAGAAATTTTATCTAGCAATGCTTAAGCAGTCTTATCAAAAATATTACACAGTAAATTAACACCTGAGCATCTTAGTAAAATTTATATAGCTTTATGTTAGTAGTTAATGATGCATGGTGGTGCATTCAAACTACAAAGTAGAATGTAGATGTTGTTATGAAAAGCTCTTATACAAGTATCATAAATGTTACACCGTCCTTATACTTGTTTCCAAAAGTATGTGAACATCATTAAAATTTTCGATTTAAGAAAATGTTTAAGGGCGGAATTTCTATTTGTTTTAGTGACTAAAAAAAAAAAATTGATGTAGTTGCAAAATTTCTTATTTTCTTGCTTATTTATCACTAAATTTAATAGTTTACACAATAACTCTTTTCAAAAAACGCTATCTTATAATTACTATTCTGTTATGCATGACACATCACAAGTTATAACAGCAGAGCTGTAAGTTTTTAAGCCCTATAACGAAATTCATCAGCAGTTTCTAGTCGTTAAAGTATACTTCTTGGTAGAAGTGGAGTCGGAAATGTTTATCTTTTTGGCTAGAGACTGCTTCCGAAAACATATAAAAATTGATATTAACGCGTCAAATTTCGAAGATGACGTCAAAAATAAATTATTTTCGTTTTAAAAGATTAAATGTATTGTACTTCTAAAATACTATTGTCTATTTAAAAAAGCTTTAAATATTTATTTTTCTAATTTTAAGAAGAAACTAATAACAATCAGCAAAAAATCAAAATAAAATTCGTATTCGAACATCAAAGCAATATATGTGTAAAAAAAAAAAATGTGCGTCCTTAAACAATTTTTCTGTGTTAACTCAACATGTATACGCTTTTTATTGTTAATTTATTTATTTAATTTTTTTATTTCAGTTTTCTTACCTCGGAGCATTCCGTTTTCAAACCGTTTGCAAAGTTTTATATTTATCAAAAGACCTGTACAGTTTTTTAAGTTTAGTTCTTAAAAGGTTTTTAAGAGGTGTATTAAGCATCTTTTTTCGTTGACTTTAATAATAATTTCAAAAATGTTAAAAATATCTTTACGTTACTATTTAAAATTGAAAAATTTATAATTATTTATAAAACAAAAGTGAATGAATTATTTGCGGTAAAAATAAACAAACTCTCCCAAAAATCTTCCCTTAAAATATCTTTTTCGATTCTTTAGAGCGATTATTTCGAGCTATAATGAAGTAAGCCATTAATTTGGTTTTAAGCTTATAATCCGAGATTTAAGAACTCCCCAAGAAGAGTCGCGGCCAGGGTTCCATTTTCTCCCGGCAAAAGTATAATTTCTGATCACAAACCTAGCGCATATTTGATTATTTCAATTAAAAAGGCGACTTACGCTAGTATGGACACGTCTTGGGAGCAAATGTTTACCCTGGGATGATAGGCCGGGGCACTTAAATACGCAAGAAGAAGAAGAATCAGAAAGACGACTCGAAAAATGTCGCTTTTGATGAAAAATTTCGAAAAATCCCAGCAAAAGTCATCAAGTATCCGTTTCAGAAATTTTCAGGGACCCAAAATAATAATTATTTTTGAATTTTGAATTTTAAAAATCGATATAAAATAATTTATATTTTAAAAATTAGTATTTAAGTGTTATTCTTAGAGTTTTATTTTTTGATCAAAAAAAAAAATTAATTCTCAAGTTTTATTTTTTGATCAGGAAATAACAATTATTTTCGAGTTTTATTTTTTACTCAGAAGATAAAAACTTATTCTAAGAGTTTTAGTTTTAACTCAGTAAATAAAAATTGCTTTTCGAGTTTTATTTTTTGCTCGGATGATAAAAATTATTTTTGGAGTTTTATTTTTTACTCAGAAAATAAAAATTTTTTTTCAAGTTTTTTGTTTTACTCACAACATTATGCAAACACAAGAATTATGCAAATATTTTTTGGATTTGAATTGTGGTTGCCGATTTCGCATCTGGCCTTTTTCATTTCCTCGTGTTCATCATCATCCGACTCTTCATCACTTTATCCTATTTCAGGCGTTATCTTGAAGAAAGTGGTAATATACTTATGCAAGAGTTTTATTTTTCTGAGTAAAAAAAAAAACTCAAAAACCAATTTTTATTTTTTGAGTAATAAATAAAAATCTAAGATAAATTTTTATCTTCAGAGCAAAAAATAAAATTCGAAAAATAATTTTTATTTACTGAGTAAAAATTAAAAATCTAAAAATAAGTTTTTTCTTCTGAGTAAAAAATAAAACTCAAAATATAATTTTTATTTCTTGATTAAAAATAAAACTCTAAAATAACTTAAATTTATTTTAAAATATAAATAAATACTCAAAAATATTTTTTATTTCTTAAATGTTTAATAAAATAAAATCTACTTAAAAAAACAACAACTATGTAATTTTTAAAATATAAAATTAAACAGTTAAATGAAGTCCCTGGAAATTTTTCAATTTTATTTTTAAATGTTTTATGATAAACATTAAAGAATCAATTGTATTTTTAAATAAAGAGAAAGGGCAACAACTGACCAGAAACTGTTCTAAAAGTTACTAAAAAAAAAAAAATTACGAAATGAAGTTGTAACTTATAAGTCAAAGAGTTTTATTATGAGTTCGAAATTCTGTTTCACTTCGAAAAACTATTCAAAAAAATAATTTTTTTTAAATTGAAATTAAAACAGATCAAACTTATTATTGTACGAAAATCAAGCAAACATCGATTTAAAGAAAATAAAATCCCCTTTTTTTTTAAAATAATCTCGAGAATATTTTATTGGTTTTTCAAACGCAACAGACTCTACTGAACTCGCTGTATGTGTCTACATGTTTTCGGGTCATAGTTTTTGAAAGCAATCTTTTTAAAATTTTAAGTAAACATTTTTTATTTCTAAAGCGGCTTTAACCTTCGGTTCTGCAAAGATCTCTTCAAGAAGAAAATAATATACGTACATATATATATTTTTATATAAAAACAAAAACCGAAACGCTTAAATTTTCATGTTCCAGCCTTTAAAGAAATAATTCAAGAAATATGGTTGAATTTGGGTTTGATTTGAAGCCATTGTTTCCGGATGAAATAAAAAAAATTTCGTGGCAAGATTTTTGTGAAAATGATTCCAATGGCGGACGAATAGCTTTACAGAAAAACCGTCAATTGGAGACCATAATCGATCACATGGGAAAACTGTCGGCAGCAGCACAAGATCTAAAAGAACCAATAACCACGGCAGATAAGATGAAGAAGCCCGATAATACAAAATTGTATTTAATGGCGGTGGAAAATCAAAATGAAAAACCCGCTGTAGTTGGACTTTTAAAAGTTGGCAAAAGGGACCTCTTTCTGTATGACGAAGGGAAACAGCAAAGAAAAGTTAGGCAAGTACCTTGCGTCTTGGACTTTTATGTTTACGAATCGTGCCAGCGTTCTGGATATGGAAAAAGGCTTTTTGAGAAAATGCTCCGCGAAGAGAATTGGAGTCCCAATAAATGCTCAATCGATAGACCATCAGATAAGTTAAAAGGTTTTCTTAAAAAACACTATGGCCTGGAAAAAACCATACCTCAGGGATATAGATTTGTATTGTATAAAGGTTTTTTCGAGGGTCTCAATGATAGAATTATCGACGAGGAAACTGAGTCGAGTATCCAAAAAGCTCAATCTAACACTCCCAATAAGGTGTACGAAGCTCCGCAGCCATCAATTTCTCTTGAACATTTCGGAGGCTGTTTGGATGTACTTAATATTGGATACAATGCTAAAAATCTTAAAGAAAACTGTACACTCCCCTATGGAATGGTTCAACTGAGGCAGGCGATTAACAAAAGATACTAAGCCGACTTCACACGGTTTGTGATGTTTGCTCATCGATAATGTTATTATTTGTGATTAATATCTTTTGGAATTATTAAATACATTACAGCGCTGGAGACCCACTCCCTTTATAATTATTTTAAATCAATAACTTGTCAATTATTACATATATAAAATTACGAAATATATTTTGAAACTTATTGCCATATTAACTGTTTCGAAGCTTTGCAAAAACAAATATCCAGGATTTGAAGTAAAAAAAATGTTAGCTATGTAATTCTTAGAAGTGCCAGTCGGAAAAGCCTTTTATTAAACAAATGCGGAGGCTCGAGAGAAAAAAGTTTCAAGTTTTTCCTGAGTCATTGACTTTCGTGTAGGGGCCGCTTAAATTATAGCAAAGAAGAAGTGTTGGTTGCGAATAATCGATGATGCATGACTATCGATTGTTTGTACTATGTCCTCGGTCAGACGAATAAACAAATTCTGCGCAACAATTAAATATGTTTACAAATACGTACGAAAGAAAAGATTTAAAAAATTTTTCGGTAATCTTACTTTTCCCCATACATTTAAATGAAGTGCTTTCGACACATGTGTCGTATATCTGACCCGGCACTATCCCTATCGGAATTTAGGAAATCAGATTGAAAAAAAATATATTTGACAATTAGTTGAAAAGCAATTAGTTGACATACCATACATAAACTTTAATATAATGTATTAAATCTGAATATATTCGATCTCTTCGTGGCGTAGCGCATAGCGATTGCGCTTAGCAATCCGAAGGCTGGAGTTCGAATCCTGTTGCAGACAGAAATAAGATGTGGAAAAATTGGGAATTGAAAGAGTCAGGTAAATTTTAAATACAAACTAAAGGAGAAAAGAAGCTGCCAACCATACCGTGAAGTTTGCCATCCTTTCTTCAAATACGTCATACACAAGCTCTTTGAAAAACTCCTTTAAGTTCCACTGAAACCTTTCTTTTTTATAATTTTGAATAAAAAGTTTGGTTGAAAGGATATTCCTCTAAGTTTTTTCATTATTATTTAAATGTTAGGTATATTATTACATACTTTACCACAAAAAAAAAAAAAAAAAAACCCTTGTCTGAACGGGGATTTGAACTCACAGACCTCGGATTGTTAGACAGACTGGAAAGAAACAACTTTGAAATCATTCAAAGAAAAATTAAAATAATATCAATTTAAAATAAACTGATTTTTAACTAATTTAAAAGATATCCAGATTCAGACAATTGACTTTGCCGTAGGACATCGCCATGCTAAAAAAGTTAGTTTTCTCCATGGGAAAAAGTCAGAGTTTAAATTAATTGTCACTTTAAATCAATCAGTTGTTCTATTAATTTAAAATTAGTTGAAATTCCTAAAGGGATTAGAAAAAAGCGACTATCGATACTAAGCCTTACTACCGACCGACTACTATCGATAGCTTGATGACACCACTACCAAGTAGGTGTTGTCTTTTTAGGAATTAGTCAAGTTATTTGTTTATTTATTTTGAATATCTTGATTTTGAGTTTTAATAAACCGTATTAAATGTTTCTAACACAAAATAAAGCTGATAATCTTCGAATGAATGTGTTAATGCCTAAAATCTATTGAAATATTATAAAGAAAAAACAAAAACACTTTGTTTTGAAATTTCGAAGAAGCAACGCCCAAAAGCGCAAGTGTTAATTTGCTTAACTCATTTGAAGAATTAAATGCGCTTTGGATCTTAAGATAAGATTCTTTATATTGAAAAAGTTAATAGATCGGACGCATTTTAGAGTTCTAAGGCTTCAACATGAACTACGGAAGGAAAACACCATCGACTTACCGTTCGAATCCGTCTGTATATTCACATGCGACAGGACGGTTAGTGGTTACATATTGAAACTTGAAACCATTGCTTAATGCTTGAATGATAATTGCTTCTTTCAGATCTTCTACGAATTTGCATTCCATGAAATCCCGTTCTATGCGTTCAGTAAGGATTCCTTGGTATCAACGTCCGATTTTAAAAAATAATCAATACATCGACATTCAGAAAAGTGCTTTGCTCATTGGATTATTTGGTATTGTAAGTACAATATTGGCTTCTTTATATTGCCGTATAATTATTGATTTACCTTATTCTTACAGTTCGTTTCACTGTTTACCATTGGTACCTCAATTTTTGATATATATTGCTTGGCAATGGCAGCACCTGGCTCGACGCACTACGGATACTATATTATATCTTATGAATTCGTTTATGTTGGGAACAAACATGGTGAGTAATATTTTATATACCTATATTTTTTCGAACGTACAATTGAAGCGGAGCCGCGAATAACGTTGTAAGTGACAAATCTCACATTTTTGCAAATTTGCCATGCCATTCAGTACTTACAAGGCCACTTCGCTTCTTTCTGGTTCTGAATTCTTGAGAGATGTCCAAGATTTGACCAAATAAAAACATTTTTTTGGTAGCTGAAAGGGCTAGAGTATTATTGACAGCGAAAGTCCGAAAAATAGGTTCAAAAAATTTGTCGCTTACAACGTTATTCGCGGCTCCGCTTCAATTGTCTTGGGGACATTTCATAGTTATGATAGCAATACAATGGTGTGATGCTTAAAATCCATATGCGAATCAATATTATAACCAGACAAAAATATTCAGGGGTGTTATGGAAATCAATAGTTGTCAGAATCGGTTTTGAAACCATAAATTATTTGGTCCAGGGATCTTTATAATCGAATATGGCTTTTGGTAATGGCATCTTTATGTCGAAATGTTGCGCGCAATATTTCACGAAATATTTATATGCATTACTCCCATTAATCTCTTTTTTTTTTCTTATTCTTTCAGTTCGTAATATGCTCATCGTATTTGCCTTATTCTCTTTAGTTATGAGCATTGTAACACTATTTACTAGCATCTTGCTTGTCATTGCTTTAAGGAAGGTAAGTTTCAAAATAATAGAATACCGTTTACTTACACAACATGCATTGAAATTAAAGTTTAGGATTAATGCTTTAAAAAGAATATATATGTACATCACAAAACATATCAATTTATTACTTTCACGCTAATTCAAGTGGTTTCTTTGAAACTCATTTTCATGGAATTATTTATACGGATCATTAGTGTTTTTCTTCCAGGGCTTGTTTTTGATTTCATGAGTTCTTATTTATTTACACATTATACATCATTAAAAAACTTTCGCATTTATTTCAATTTCCCATAAACCACTCAAAAAAGCAACGTAAGCGCGGAAAGAAACTTAATCGTTTCTACATAATACCGGTACGATTGATCACACAACAAAATCAAAATCACTCATTTAATGTATTCAAAATTTTTACACTGCTCCGACACCCAACCGATTGGCATTAAAAATGTAAAAAAAAAAAAAAACAAATCCCAAACAAAAAGGCTATATTTTAATGAATGAATAATCACAAAGAATTTCTTTTATTTAGGAATATGAACGAAAAATCATACCATGGCTTTGGACATACGGCGTCTTTACAATTTGGCGTGCCTTGGCATTGATTTTCTTTGCTATTGTTAACGATTTGTACTTTGCGTACAATGTAATCTTGACACTCTTGTGGGTCATATTCGAATTGGTATCGATTTATGGTTGGTGTGTTGTCTACTCATTGTTCTTGGAACTTACCAATTTAACTAAACTTGAGGATCTAGCACATTTAAGGGTATGAGTCTTAACAATTTTACGCCGTCTTGCGTAACGTTCAATGATTTTTAAAAAAATTTTCAGATGGGCACAATGGCATCGCTACACAATTCAGCGGCGAACTCATTAGCTGGATCCCGTCCTACTACACCCCATAGCACGGTTTCTACGATGCCAGTTGGTTAATATTTAAGAATCGTCTTATTAAAAAGCTCACAACGAAATCGAATCCCGAACTTTTACATTTAGCGCTGTTCATCCGTCCAAATGATTTCTCAAATTTTAATAGAATTTTTTTTTTTTTTAACAATTTACTTATTACTCTAGTGTTTATACCTTGTTTTTTAACTTAGAAAAAAATATCCTCTCTCGAATACATATCGAATTAGTATTGAAGAGCTAAACAGGACCGATTGTGCCTTATATTTAGTACTAAAAAGTCTCACAAATTTCAAGAAGCTTTTGATAAAATATTTTAAGATTAAATAGCCAAGAAGGAGTTAAAACATTCCGTTTAAAACTTTTAAACACATCTACCAACAAAAATATTTTTCCACAGTTATAAGAAGATAAGTTTTAAACACGATTTTTGGACAAAGAACAAACACACGTATGTAGAATGTTTAAAAAAATCCGTCCATGGAAAGATTTTTACACCGATTTTTAGGTTTTAAGCGTTTGTCAGACGTTTTTACACGTATTTTATCCTTAAGTTAAATTTTTGAATGTTTGCAAAATGTATCACAATACACGATCCGTTCAAATGAATCATTATTTTCCTTTTCTAAATCGTTTTTTTTTTTTATTTCTTTCTGATAGCAGAAAGGTCCTTAAATTTCACGTTCTAACGTTTCTCTACGATATGGTTTACCCCTATGAATTAAGAAAGATCTAGACAAAAGTGTATGAATCAAAAAATATGGGAGTCGAAATTGCTTTTTCGGCTGATACAGCCTAAATATTCCCGTGGAATTTTTCCTAGCTGATTTTAGAAGAATTTTCCCATTCGATACTCACTGGTAAGGGAGCAAGAACTTCAAAAATTGTTATGCAAGTCATCACATTCTTCCTTCATTTAATTGGCCCTTAGAATAATATTTTTTCCGCGGAAATATTTTTGGAGAAAAATGGGAAAATTCCTGGGGAATATTTTAGAAAATTAAAAAACTTTTTGCCTTAATTTTCCTTCCCACAACTGCTCCACTTGCACAATAACGCCACCATCAACAAGCACAGACCTTTGTCCCTTGCAATTAAATTATTCAAAACTTAATGAGAACTTCTTTCTCCATGTGTCTCATTCTGTATTCCGGTTCGAAAAATAATGCAATTTAAAGATAATTTCGAACAGTTGAAACCGTCCATTAATGCTTGGGGACCAAACCAATTCGAACAACTCTAAAATTTGGAATTTAAAGTTTAAGGATCAAGGTAGTCTTTGAAACGCAACAGAGGACGGCGTCACAAACGTGGATCGAAAATATCTGTCAAAGACGAATCAAATTATACGGCTACAAAAATATCAATTTTCTATTAACGAATACATTAAGACGCTTAAGAAGCTTATTACAATCGTAAACGAACGCATAAAGATTATGAACAAAAAAAAAATATAAATTTGAAAACATAGAAATTCGATAACTTAATTTATTATACTGAAACAGTCTAGTCCTAAAGCTTATAAATTTCAAAAATATGTTTAAAAATTAACTTTTAACATTTAAAACATCTTTTGGGGCGACTGGAGTAATTGCATTCGATAACTCAATAATAAGCGTATCCAATAGATCACGCAACTGACGCTGTGCAAACTCTTGCGGCAACGGCAAACGTTCCATTGCTATTTTGACGGTTGAACAAGGATTTAAGCCTGGACAGACAAGTAGTACGCCACGTATAAGGCATGCCATATTTTGCGCTATTTCACTTTGACATAAACGATGCTTTGGCGTTGGACAAGGCAACAAATTGATGCGTGAACATAAATCGGCTATTTGTGGTTTAGATTTTCCCAATGAGCTTCAATGTCTACCTCGGAATTAAGGGATTTTAATCCTTTGAACTGGAAATAAAAATTATAAATTTTTATACCCAGCGTAAGCGGGGTATATTAGTTTTGTGCAAATCACTTGTAACAGGAGAATTAAGCTCTTGCGTGAGATATAGGAAAAATTATTGAAATAGATCAGGTCAAAAACTGAATCGATTTAGATCATGTCCGCTGTCCGTCCTCCTCCGAATGTCAGGATTTCACTCCGAAACGGCTGGACAATCAAGATTCGAAATTTGCACACAGCGTATATCGGGATCCAGTATGATCAAGTAAAAATGGGAGACATCCGCCCACTGCCACGCCCACAAATGAATATAGATTGTTTTCAGTAAAATGCTTGTAACTTGCGAACCAGTCTCAACACATTCCATTGAATTTGGTGTGACTGGTCGAAACTACGAATAAGGGACATATCCTGGCAAAAATGGACTGCCGCCTACCTGAGCCACGCCCACAAATAAGCCCAAATTAAGGGTTATCGTAACTTGTGAAGTAAAAGGCGTAGAAGCTTCAAATTCGCAACATAGGTTCACCAAGGCGAATGAAAGGTGTAGGAAAATTTTTTTTATGGCCCGCCCACTGCCACGCCCAAAATGAAGATTGTTCGTAACTTCCGAAGTAAAAGGCGTAGAAGCTTCAGAATTCGCAACATAGGTTCACCAAGGCGAATGAAAGGTGTAGGAAAAATTTTTTTGTGGCCCGCCCACTGCCACGCCCACAAAATAAAGATTTTTCGTAACTTCCGAAGTAAAAGGCGAAGAAGCTTCAAATTCGCAACATAGGTTCACCAAGGCGAATGAAAGGTGTAGGAAAATTTTTTTTATGGCCCGCCCACTGCCACGCCCAAAAATGAAGATTTTTCGTAACTTCCGAAGTAAAAGGCGTAGAAGCTCCGAATTCGCAACATAGGTTCACCAAGGCGAATGAAAGGTGTAGGAAAAAATTTTTTGTGGCCCGCCCACTGCCACGCCCACAAATAAAGATTTTTCGTAACTTCCGAAGTAAAAGGCGAAGAAGCTTCAAATTCGCAACATAGGTTCACCAAGGCGAATGAAAGGTGTAGGAAAAATTTTTTTGTGGCCCGCCCACTTCCACGCCCACAAATAGAGAAGCAAAACATAGTGCGCTCATAATGTCGGGACGCTGGGTATTTCAAAGTCGGGCTTGACCGACTTTAGCTTTCTTACTTGTTTTAATTAGATTTAAAATTAATTAGAATTAAAAAACAAAAGAGCATTGACTTTGAGATAATCAAATTACCTTTTCATTTATATCGATAAAATCGAGAAAGATTTGACCCTGATTTGACCAATTTGGTACTTTGACACTTTTATGAAGTTCAGGATCATCGAATTGGCTTAGTAATTCGTGCAAGTAGTCCAAGTTATCTAAATTAAAAGAATTTAAATTAATCCTGACAGCTTAAAATTACGAGTATAAGGAAAATCGGATATTGACATACCATTTAGAACCGTATCGGGTGATATATATTTGAAAATGATCTCATGCGCCAAGGACCATTGTTTTGCTCTCAATAAATACTTGGCCTGCATATGACGATTTCCAATAGCTCCTGCCTTAACAGCTTTAGCATAATCAATCCATTTTTCAGGCACGCCTAGATTATTGATGACGAACTTTTCCTTTTCATTTAAGGCAACATCTGCCGAAACACTAACGTAACGATAAAGCATATTTTGTACAGCAACTTCACGTTGATTACGCTCTTTGATATGCAGTAAAACGAATATAGACCATTCCCAGAGATCGTTATTCTCGAGCTGTGTTGCAAAGCCAACATGTAATTGACTTTCGCTTAACTTCGAACAATGTCGATATCCCAAAGCTTCAAGAGTTTGTAATAGAAGCCAACTAAAAGAATAATTAAAAATGAAATTAGGAAAACTTTGTAACCATACAAGAAGTTTGATTATTTTTTTTTTTTACAATCACCTCAAACGGTAGTCCATAGGGTCAGCCGTGTGCGTTGCAGGATTTAATAAACTCTCTAAGGGATGACTACGTTTCGAATACAGTTGCAATAAATGATATCGAAGATCGAACATGTTTTCTTTTCCATTATATTTTGTCCTCTCGAAATACGTTGGCATCGGAGGTAACGCGTAGAATTCCTCAGCTTGAAATAGTCGTTCATAAGCCAAAACGGCATCAGTTATTGATGCTGTTGGTGAGCTTAGGTACCATAATTGTATCTAAATAAATATAAAATTTGGTATATTATCATTATCAATAAGTCACATGAACAAGTCATTCAGGGTCATAGTCTTAAACCTAGTTTAAACTTTTTGAAAATATAAACTTTCAAATGGTAGTCCTCAGGAGAGTTTATTTAAGCCAGGTTTATTCATTTTATATGAACATTTTTGAAAAATTCAAATATAGCAATGGTATTTAGTTGGGTTAAGCTGGCATGAAGACTAAAATAATAAGTTCGAAAATTTAAGCTTTCGAAGTTCTTAAACCGAGTTCAAGACTACGACCTTCAGAGAGAGAGAGAGAGAGAGAGAGAGATAGATCCCACATAATATACTGTATCTCTTAAGAATAACTGGACCGTGAGCTCAAATCAAAAATGGAACTTTTCAAAATTCACTTACCGCTAAGACTTTCAGCCAGTTTAAACCCTCGATAATATTAATAGGGCCATGTGAAGAGCTCATAAGTGCCACACCCGCTACAAGCATCATCAATTTTAAGCGATCGATGTGCATGAATTTATCAATCTTCTCACTATACCATGCGGCAAGTTGATCTTCCATCAAACGACGAGCGGTTGGACCGCCCGACAATTGTGCCAAAAGTAGTGAAAGCATTCCATCATCATTTTCAAAAGCAAGATCACAAGCTTCATTGACTTTATGACACATAAGCAAGTCTAGCATATGATCCAAATAAGTGTGCTTTGAAATTTGCTTTTTTAGCAAGTCCTTATCGAGCAAAGTATTTTCTAGCCATTCGGATAGCAAATTGCGGCGAAACATTATAGCTCCATGGGAATTCGTTTCGAAGCGTTCCAACTCTTCTTCCTCGCCCCAAAGTGCCATACAAAGTGACCAAACCGAAACGGCATATTCTTCGAGTGGGCTTAAATTGATAATTTTGATAGCAGCATCTAAATGATGCACAATCAATTCTGTTCCTAGGTGCGAACGTATCCATGGACATTCACTTCCTTCAACATCAACTTTCAAGGAATTCCGTAACTGAATGCGTAAATGTTCGACAATGCTTTGCTGGAAATGTGGATAGTGCTCACGCGCTGATATTTGCACATGTTGTAATATAGCCGCCGAGTAATCATTTAAGCCACGCGATTTGAAAATTATTGGTGCAGCATCGCTCAGATTTTCAACTACAATGACAAGAAGACGTATCAGCAGTGCACGTGATAGAAAAAAATCCATAAGAATCTTTAAAGCTTACATATTACATCCTGTGAAATATTATTTCGTGTTGTTGGCACAATCAATGTACACTGTGGTCCGAATGATACTTTAAAGCGTCGAGCATTGTGCAGTCCCAAGTCATAAGGCCAACGTCCTTTGAGTGGATAGGCAATCGATTTTGGAAATGGAACTTGTGCAGCTAAAGATTTCACGAGTGCAACCTTAGGTTTAACGATGAAATCTGGCAACTTTTTTTGTACTGGTGCTTGATTTAAGTTGACAAACCCAAAAGCCAATTCACTTTCTGGTGCAGGCGAGGAAGCCTATAATGATATACATTTTGTTTTTGCATAAATATCTATAAATATTAGGTATGAGTTCTAATAAAATGATTACCTCTGTTCCATCATCACGTAATAAGCTCATCATTGAAGCCGATGTAGAGCCTGCTGGTGAGGTATCTCCACCATTTATTTGTAATTCATGTTGACTTGACGCCGTTGAAAGTCCGCTAAAGGGATGCAAAACCTTTCCTTTCCTACCGCTTGTCAAATTTGAAGATTGTGGTAGTTTAGCAGCATTTTCTCGTACATTGTATATATCTAGATCATCGGAAGCTGTAGAAGAAAAATTGGTCAAATTGGTTAGAACCACACTTTTTTTCCAAAAACAAAATTTACCAAAATCATCGCCATAGAATAATGATGCCTTCATTAATTGTAATTTATGTGCATCGGCTCCTGTTTCTTTTGCTAAAGCAGCTGTAGGACTTGTATAGCCAGGTAAGTACATATTTCGGGAACGTTCGAACATTGCTGTATAGTCGTGGCTAGCATTTTGGAAGTAATCTAGAAGCAAAACTTTAATCCGTCATTCATTATATTAAACTAAATAAAAATTTTTACTTACGCGTCTTATCCATAAGCATAAAATCAGCATGATTATCATCCATAACCGGTGCATTTGCCATTCCAGTAGTCAACGATTTTGGATCTAACGATCGTGCGGCGTCTTCGGAGATCTGAAATCCAAAAAAAAATAATGTTTTCAATTGCATTGTTTCCACCGAATACATTTAGATATGTATGTTTTATTAACATCGCGTTACCCAATCTTAATAGAATTTAAAAACTTTGAAGCTACGTAAAACATACCCTTTGAGCATTTTTAAGTGAAGCCATTGTCATTCGCTCAGCCGTATCGATTCCATCTGGAACTGAAAGCATCTTGCCGCCACCTGGGCCCACAGTAGCCATTTTTGCCTTCTTAGGGATCTGTTGGTACATTCTCTTCTTCATCGCTATCATCGAGTCCGTATTTCGAGAAATGTTTTACACGAAATACCCAACTGCCAGTTTCCGGACGATATTCAATGAACCGAGTATCGTTTTTATCGCATACTCTTCGCAATTTACCTTCCCAGTCCATTTCAGCAAGTCGTTGAGGATCTTTAATAGGTGCGTGCACTGTTTTATCTAAAGGCCAAACTTGATCGAGTGTCACTTGCGCTTCACGATTAAGACCGCAACCGACTGGTGGTTTATTATCATCATCAGGATAAACAATAATCTCTTTATTACGAAAATGTACGATTTCATCTAAATTGAGATTGACAACATCCAATTCCTTGCCAAAGTAAACGTTCCCATAACCTTCGCGACCCACTGTAAAGTTGGGAACAATACATGTTCCATTTTCGTGAAGATACGACTTCAGATCATCCAAAGATGGTATAGTATAATAGCCCACACGATTAAGTGTTATACCAGTTGGATGCTCGTCATACTCGATTTGAATATCTTGCGATACTATTGCCGAACGATCTTCAACTCCCGAAGATCGACTTAAAAAGGTACTTTCACTGATTGTTTCAGAGAAGCTAACGGACTTTTCTTGCCGCTCGCTAGCTTCTGGGACCGTTGACATCGATAGCCTTGCTGTAGGGCCAGCAGCCGATTGTTGTTTGTACGTTTCGATGGGCTTGCGTGGAACTAATTCAGATACCGTAGTATTGAGTGGCTCTGCCGAATCATTAGCATTTCGTAATAACTGTTGACGTATACGTTCTGAATTTGTTGGATGAAGCCAAGATTCTCTACGATTTGATTCATCTTTATTGTTTCCATCCAATGGGGCATCCGTAACGTTGTCTTTATTTGAACTGGAATCCTTTGTGGCCAGTATTTCGCCATTGAACGATTCGTTTCGTATCGCAGATTCGGACGATGCATTGCCACCACCACCACCACCACCACCAGCAGTACCAACAGCAATACCAGTGCCAACAAGAGATGTATTTGGAGTTGAAATATGTCCATTGGAATTATTCGCATCTGTTGCTCCCACCAATGAGCTATTTTGCTTCGGTTTGATGATCAATCTTTTTGCGCTTGGCTTAAGACTGAAACGTTCAACGCTAGCGTCATATTCCTCCAGACCATCGAAGAGTGATTTCTTAGCCATGGCACTGCCAACAGGTTTGATCTTAATAGTACTTGGACTAGATTTGGTCGAAATTTTAAATTGGATTGCAACACCAGCTTCAATGATAGCTTTTTGCGCAATAGGATCGGTTGCACGTGTTGCATCCGTTTCATCACGTTTGAGATTTTTGAAAATTGAATCATCTCCATAGGGCGAAGTCACGTTTGCTAGAATTTGTTGATGTATTGACATGGATTGCTGTTGTGCGGGGTCACTACCAAGGCCGCCCATTGTATTACTCATTCCAGATAATGGATTTGTACCGAATGCGCCACCCATTGTGCTATTTGTTGCACCGAATGCACTTTGTCCACCACCAAAGAGACCGCCGCCCAGTGTGTTCGTCGTTGCACCTAAGCCAGTGCCAACGCCGCTAAACAAACCACCAGGCTTTGCAGCTGCATTACCGAAAAGTGAGCCGCCAGTTGTATTAAAGTTCAAAGTTGGTTGAGATGTTGGTGCACCAAAGCCGGAAAACCCACTTGTTGCTGGTTTATTCATATTGGAACCAAAGAGCCCTCCACCCGTTGTATTGGCACCAAGTGAAAAATTTGAGAATCCTGTATTAGCTTGCGATGTTGCACCAAAAGCCGGTGGTGCACCAAATCCAGTTGCCGGCTTTGCACCGAACAAAGTACTGCCACCAGCTGTGCTCGTTGCTGTCTGGCCAAATCCACCGAATCCACTTGTATTCGCAGTTGGGACAGCGCCCAAGCCGAATGCCGATTTTGATGGATCATTCGCCGGAGCGCCAAAGAGGCTTGGCTGCTGTGTTCCGGCAGTTGTACCGAAACCACCAAAACCACTGCCAGCTGTTTGACCGAAAGCAGGTGCTGTACTAGCTGCGGGTGTTTGCGCAAATAGTGAGGGTGGAGCTCCGGGAGCACCGAAACCTGGTTTCGGCCCGAACGGATTTGAAGAGTCTGTAGTGGTTGCTCCAAATGCTGTTGGAGCAGCGCCAAAAGGTTTCCCCATGAAACTATTCTGCTGTGTTGCGCCAAATGCAGAAGTAGCTGGCTGCCCAAATGCCGAACCACCAAAAAGTCCCTTGTTCTCCATTGTGCCGGTCGCAGTCTGTCCAAATAGGCCCGTTGTTTGTTGTGTAGCGGCACCACCGAAAAGACTCGTTCCCGGTGCTTGTTGAGCAGGTGCTCCAAAAAAGCCGCCTGCTGTCGAAGTGCCCGCCTGTGGTCCTTTGCGTTGCGCTAGATAATCTTCCCAGCGTAATTCTTCAAAACATTTTCCCTCGTACTCCTTCATGGCCGTAATGCAATGTTGCTTCGTGCTAACATTGTTCGCTTGACCTCCCTTCATTAGTGTGTCAGTACCAATGGTTGGTTGATACTTGGCAATCGATGTCCCGGCATTAGCAGCAGCTGCTGCCGGTTGACCGAATGCCGTTGTTACGCCTCCGCCGAACATTGTCGACGTTTGTGGTGCCGTCTGCCCGAATGCCGAAAATCCTGTCGTTGGAGCTCCAGATACTGCAGTCGGTTGTCCAAAGAGTGACGTCGTTGGTTGAGTCGCCGTTTGTCCAAAGCCGCCAATGCCTCCAGGCTTTACTGCAGCTCCAAATGTTGTTGTCTGCCCAAAGAGAGAACTAGTATTCGGTGCCGTATTCGCTCCGAAAATTGAAGTATTTGGTTGCGGCTGCGAGAATCCTGAATAGAATCAAGTTTATTTATATATTCTTTTTCTTTAATTCCAATAGATAATATATATAATAATATTTTCAATTAAATCGAATCCCAGATAAATTCAAAATTAAACAATTTCTTTCTTCTATTCTCTGCTAACTTGATTCAACAAATACGATGCGATGATTAATTAAATAACGTACCTCCGAATGTCGGTTGTGCGCTCGTTGTCGCGCCAAATGCTGTTGATGTGCTTGCGCCTCCGAAAAGTCCACCTGGTTGAGGCTGAGCAGCAGTTGCGCCGAACAACGGTTGTGCCGGCTGGGCTCCAAACGTGGTTGGAGCGCCGAAGGCAGAAGTTGCCGATTTCCCAAATTGCCCGAATGGCGTTGTTGTTGCCGCACTGAAACTTCCGAATCCCGTGCCCGTTGTTGCGGCCCCGAAAGGCGCCGGTTTTGCTCCGCTACCAAACATTGTTAGCTAGCGTCGTTTTGCCACGCAATTGAGATTTGTTCGATTTACGCAAATTATGTGAGGATTTCGTTTTCCGTTGCAATATAGTTCAACTCGTCTCGCGCTTTTTTCATAGAGCTGGAAAATAATCGATTCCATCCAAAGCACTATCGATGGCTTCACACTGTCGATAGTTTCTCGACAATCGGACTATCGAAGGTACTCATAATGCTATAAACAGAGTAATGTCATGTTCAGACGGCATTGTGAATTAAGTAATTGGCTCCATGAATTACGAATGCGAATAACCGTGTTCAGACGAAGGATTCGTAATTCATTTTGACAGCTGCCATATTGTTTGTTTTGTTTTTCATTTCAATTGTTCGCCGTCGTCGTTCGTCGAAAAAGAATGGAGAAAAAGTGTGAGTAAAATAGTTTTATGAAAAAAAAAATATATTGAATGGTAAAATTTGTTATTTTAATTGATATTAGCAAGGAAGAGCGCGAATAATTGGGAACAAGCTAGCGTATGCGTATATTCGTTTTATGTCGGTGCTTAAAATGCACACGGTTATTCGAGGCTGCCCGCAACATAGCGATTTTCGCCGCCTCAATATAGAATAGATTTAATTCTAATGATTTTAATTCTAATGGTAGCGCCGGACATTGTCGAATAGCAGAGTTGACACATCAAAAGCACATATGGATTTGTAAAAATTTTTTGTACTTTGTTTTTCAAAGATGAGAGTTTTTATTTAGTAAGTAGAGAAAGATGTGCGAAAAAATGTGGCCGTTGTTCGTTAAATGTGCCAGAACAATCTGTGCTTGTCTTTCTTTCTCATCCATTCAAATAAGATGCTTTCGAAGTATATTTCGTACGTCTGAATTTGGAATATCAAAGCAAAATATTTCAGTGCTTGTCCGATGGTATGGATCCAGAGTCTGGAATCCAGACTGAAGCATATTGTGAGCTTTTCTGCACTTCCCCGTGCGTTCCTAAGCATCAAAAGAAATTTTCATATCGAAATGTTGTGCAATATGAATGTCGCCGTTCACATTGGGCAACAAATGAGCATCGACAAAGTTGGTTTTGAGGGCGAGGGACATTAGGATATATAGCATGGATGTGTTTTTCTCTCTTCTATCTGCATCCCTCACCCCAAAACAAATTGGTCTGTCCTGATTTGTCGCCTAATATGAACGGCGACAACCGGCTTTGGTGTTTTCAATGTCGATAGTATCGAGAGCTATCGATAGTCTTCCACCTCTATTTTCTCATGGACACTAGGGATGGGTAGATTTGTTCACCGATTATTCCCAAATCGAGAAAGAGCCGATTTTTCCCCGCTACATGTGCTTGGTCAGACGTAGTAACCAGTGATGCCAGATTTTATCGATAAAAAACCCTCATATATTGGAAAAAAACCCATTTTTCCCCATTTTCAAAAAATAAAAACCCACGAAAAAACCCAGAATGATTTTTTGAAAATATGGGCGTGCCGATTTCAAAATTGAACATTGGATTTAAACGCAATATTTCAATATTTTAATATTTTAATAAAAGTATCAAGAAAATAACAAAAAAAATTAAAGTAACTTAAAATTGTAGTAGTAAATGTACCTTAAATGTAGTGCATAAATTTCGATATAAAATTACCCATACTTTTCCCCATGTCACGTTTTTTGAGTGAGAAAACCCACAATATGGGGAAAAACCCACAATCTGGCATCACTGGTAGTAACATATGCTGCGCAGCAATTTAATATGGAACTTGTGCGGGAAAATGGCATTTTTATTTGTTATATATTTCGTTATCAATCTGCTCATCTCTTTCTTTCACATACAATCCAAAGAGATCGTTACGAATTTTGAAATTGAACTTCAGAAGACGAAAATCGAAGAATCAAAAATTGCACAAAAAACCATGAAATAAGTACAGAACCACACGTCTCAAACTTTTTTCGAAAAAGCGAATATAAGTACATGGGAAAGAAAGAGAAGCGCAGATTGATACAAACTAGGCTCTAGTTTTGGAGAAAATCATATGCGGATATTAAAAAATCACATCCGCAGATGCGGATGGTGAAAATCAAAAAATGGAATTTTTATTTGAAATTTTTTTTTTTTTAATTTTTGGCAATATTGGCTCTAGGGTCATTCCATTATCGCGGGTGCAACATTTACACGTATGTTTTAGTTTCATGTAATTAAATAAAAAACATTAAAAAAAAATATTCTTCAAAAGGCCACATCCTAATATTTTCATTGTATATTAGTTCACAAGTATTCTACGTTTCTAGATCAGAGACAAAAAACGCATAAATCTGTTTATTGTGATACAATTTATGTGTTATGCCTTAATATTTTTTTAGATGTATATTTAACAAACTACAGGAAATGAAAAGTGTTAACAAGAGAAAAATAAACAAAGAGTTATTCATTTTTATATTAATCGCGGGTGCAACCAGTCTTTTTTTCCGGTTTTGCAGAGCAATTGTACGAGGACATACAAACCATCGCAAAAATATCTTTTTAAAACAGAAATTTGGACAGTAGGAGTTTCAGGACATGCTCATCGTCATTATTCTGAAGCTTGAAAAGACGTTGATGGAGTTTCGTTATTTATAAATTCAGTATCTGAATCACTGTTAAAATCGAAAACGCTCCATCTCTTTTTAAGGGGTATTAAAGATTTTCTCTGATCCGAAACTGAAGGCACAGATATATCAGGATGCAGAGTTTCTTTTCGTATTTTGAGATTTGAAAGAGGCTCCAAGTCGTCATCACTCCAATCACTTTCTGTATTAGTGGGGCTTTTTGGCGACTTCAAAACCAATTTGCATTTAAAATGAGACCGTGAGATGCGCACCACAGAAATGCTACGAGTCTCTTCAAATTGGAAGAAATGTTTTGATTGAATGCTAGGTATATGTTTCAGCCCTTCCATTGTTCATCCAACATGGCTATCTTTTCATTAATTTCTATTTTTGCCACATATTTAAAGAAGATGTTCTTAGAGTGACTGCGAGCTAAATTATAAAATTCTAGGACACTGTTGACGATGGATTTCAGCTAATATTATTAGTCAAGGCATATCAAAATAACAAAATATGTAGCAAATCGCACAAGAAGGTTAAATGACAAACAGTTGCACCCGCGATCTGACATCAAAATCGCGGGTGCAACCAATTTAAATGATCGATTTTTTTAACTTGTCAATCACTACACTTTTAATCAGGGCGTGCAACCGGAAACGAAACCGTAACCGTAACCGATTTTAACCGGTTTATTTTCCTAACCGAAATAAAACCTAAACCGATATTTTCTTTTTTTGGAAACCGGTTCCCGAACCGAAACCGAAACCGGTTCGAAACGGTTTCTGAAACAATTTCTAACATCTTCCCCAAAATTTTATGATCGCTCATTAATGCGCCACATAAACATTCAATCTGACTGATCAGTCACCCGTATGCGTGTTTATGTACTCTTGCCTATACATTTCCCTTCATGTGTCGGTGTGCTGCACACGTGCTTTTTCACTAAAATAATTAACTGACTATTTCAGTCAATGTTTATGTGACTCTTAATCAATTAAATACCATGTTTACATGACCACTTGATACGTATTTACTCGACACTTTAAGACTATCAGTCATTTTTTGACCACCATAAAAATCGTGTGGCAAACGAAAGATACTTAATGTCCTTAAATTTTGGCGGGACTTAATTTGGTATGACCAGTTAAAAAAACGCATTTAACCACATGGCATAAAAAGCAAGATGCAATTTGAAGCTTTTGTTTCCGCCAAATAATAAATAGGTTTTACATTTACGGTCCCAGAGATTGTATCGAAACCTTTTTGGCAAAGCGAGGAAATGACAAGGCTTCCTGATGACACTTGTTATTTGCCAAATGTTTTTGTGGGCCGGTCAGATTTAGTGAATTTGTGTTTCGGAATACCATTGAATCTGGGAGTCAGATAATTGATTGAAGTAGAAGAATTGTCCGAAAGTTAAAAACACCCTTTTTCTCTTAGGCTTTCCTTACTTACCAAATCCCAAAATTTTGTTTTGGACAAACTTAGAATATTAAATTCTAACGTGTAATCGATTACAACTTAAAATTTATTCGTAATGTAAATGTCCATAAAGGATCCGAGGATGAATTCCAATGAATCTCAACTCGTCCGTTGAGTCTTATTTCGTACAAATTTTTTTACTGTATGCGGAAATGGAAATTTACATTTGGATTTCCTTGAATTAATGGAAGAAATATCCATTTTAAATTTGAAAAACGTAACCGAATAAACAAACCGAACCAATAACTTTTTTAGACATTCCTAATATTATATCTTTCAAACCAACACTTATCGAGTTATTTGTTGCTCTGAACTGATTTAATAACGTGTAAATGTCGTTTGTATCAACCCAAATTTAGTTTTGTGCTGTGAATGTCAATGGTCTATAAAGCGATCCCTGACACGGTACTGAATTGCCTACTGAATCCTGAAAGGTACAGGTGCGTTTGAAGTCTATATTTCGTAGTCAAGATTTTTTTTTGTACTGCAACGACAGTTGGAAATTTAACAATTTTAGGGTTTGCTTTGCAAGAGATTAATATCTTGAATTTTATCCGCGATTTTTAAAATCTTTGAAAAACCGTAACCGAAACGAAACGATACCGAAACCGAAATAACTTTTTTCAGAACGAAACCGTAATCGAAACCATAATCATTTCATAACCAACACCATAACCCGAACGTTATTTGTTTCGTTTGCACGCCCTGCTTTTAATAACGATTAATTTATGTTTAGTTTTGGTTTCTTCTTACTTTCACAAAGTTTCGGAATGTTAGCTCTTTATTTCTGTGAAAAAAGTAAGCTTTTACACTTTTTGTATCGCGGGTGCAACAAGTCAACAGTGTTTTTTAGGAATCAATAATGCTTAATAAATAAAAACACATATGTACATTTTTTCCAACGCGAGAATAAATTAATATTTCTAGTTCAATTTAGTCGGTAAAATGTAACCTCAAACTGTCGGCAACGGCGGTTTTGTGACAGTTTAAAAAGGTATAACTTTAAAGTTTTGCCAGGATCTTTGAATAGTAATATTTTCAATCGGGACCCAAAATAATAATTATTTTTGAATTTTGAATTTTAAAAATCGATATAAAATAATTTATATTTTAAAAATTAGTATTTAAGTGTTATTCTTAGGCCATTTGTACTGTTCGGTTAAATTTATCGTACGATATCCTCTCAAAATATTAAATTTCTACAATTTTTTTGTTTTTCGGAATGAAACTTTAATCAACAGTAAAAGGCCTTAGAGTTTTATTTTTTGATTAACAAACAAAAATTAATTCTCAAGTTTTATTTTTTGATCAGGAAATAACAATTATTTTTCGAGCTTTATTTTTTACTCAGAAGATAAAACTTATTCTAAGAGTTTTAGTTTTTAACTCAGTAAAATAAAAATTTGCTTTTCGAGTTTTATTTTTTGCTCACGATGAAAAAATATTATTTTTTGGAGTTTTATTTTGTTACTCAGAAAATAGAAATTGTTTTTTCAAGTTTTCTTGTTTTACTCACAACATTATGCAAACACAAGTATTATGCAAATATTTTTTGGATTTAGAATTGTGATATGCCGATTTCGCATCTGGCCTTTTTCATTTCTTCGTGTTCATACATCAACCGACTTTCAATCACTTTATCCTATTTTCAGGCGTTATCTTGAAGAAAGTGGTAATATATTATGCAAGAGTAATTTATTTTTCTGAGTAAAAAAAAAAACTCAAAAACCAATTTTTATTTTTTGAGTAATAAATAAAAATCTAGATAAATATTTTTATCTTCAGAGCAAAAAATAAAATTCGAAAAATAATTTTTATTTACTGAGTAAAAATTAAAAATCTAAAAATAAGTTTTTTCTTCTGAGTAAAAAATATAACTCGAAAATTAATTTTATTTTCTTGATCAAAAATAAAACTCTAAGAATAAGTTTTATTTTGAGTAATAAAATAAAACTAAAACATAATGTTTTATTTTACTGATTAAAATAATAAAATCTTAAAATAATACTTAAATTGTAATTTTTAAAATATAATTTATAACAGTTATGGTCCCTGATTTTCAAACGCGCCAATAAATTAAATATGGAGTTAAATCAAATATAAAGGTATTTAATATTAAAATTCGACTTTCTTCTTTGCCCTACTGACAAAAAAAAAAAAACAATTAATATCGTAATTAAAATATTAATATCGGAAATCGTGTATAGCGGAATCGCCCCCTAAGTTTTTTTTATAAATAGGGATTCGCCTATTATAATTATATATTTATTATATACATATATGTATTATAATCATGTATAATTATATATATCGACGACTTTTAGAGGACATTATGGCCAATTTCGTAATTATTTCGAAAACTAATGCACCAAATGGGCTCGTTGTAATACCACGAATAAAACAAAGAAAAAAAGAAACTGAAAAACCGACACAAACATCCACAACCTCAGCTAGGAGTCGAACCCAGGGCCTTTTGCTTCGTAAACTGGAGTCTCAACTACGGCACAGAGGCCGACAAATTAGCTAAAGATATTAAAATTACTTTGTGACTTTTTTATGGTAAAAAAAAAAAAACATTTTTTTTTTTTTTCTCATACAACAAGAAATATCTCTTTCACCATGCCTTTTTTAGGAAATCGGTTTAAAAGACACAGTACCTGTTGCAAACATTTTTTTATGGCCTGCTTCTTGTTTGAGGAAAGTCTTGGATCTGGGCGTTATTGATATGTACATATTATGAAATTTGTTGTCAATTATCTTTCTTATTATGGTATCATATTTTTTTATTTAATATCAAAACAATTTGAAACAAATTACAACTTTTATAACGCCTATGTGTGAAAAGTCATCAAGACGCAATAAAATTTGCAATCCGGCAAGATCCCATGTAGGAAATTACAAAACAGTTCAATGTTGTTTTTTCGTGCCCATATTGAATTTTTGGAATGTTAAGTAAGACTTGTAACATTTTCATGTCTTGCGAGTCGCGACAGAGAAGTAAAAATGTAGCTATGAATCACTGCGTCAGTCTTGAGAAAAGAATAAATTGTTCTTAAAAAAAAAAAAAATTAATAAATAAATACAGTACACTCGGGATAACGTCAACCCCCTATTCCGTCAACACCCCAAAACGTCAACACCTTTTTATTTACATTGACTATTCTAAAACGTCAACAAAACCTAAAAGCTCTAAAAGGTAAACTCTGCGTAATAGAAAATTTTAGCTGGAATTACGTATAGAATACAAATTCTCAAAATTTCTGGAACCTCCTTTTGTGCAAAAAATGTAGTTTTTGCTCTCTTTGTTCAGTTTTGTCTCGAAATTTTTGATGTTGCGCGTATAAAATGAGCTCTAAAAAACTCATATAAAATATTTTTTAAATTTTTACAATACAAATTTTAAACATTTGTTTGAATCAGATTATTGGTTTGTTTTAGTTTATACTAAAAAATCGTGTAAAACTATAGTCCCGACAATGTTTTGATCTAAAATGAGGATAATCATAAACGTCATCAATCTGGTAAACGTCAACACTCGCGGTTTTAATTAGTTGACGTTATCCCGAGTGTACTGTAAATAAAAATCTGTTGAACGGTGATTTTCATTTTCAACTTATAAGGCAACATTGAGATTGTTTTTCAAGAGCATTTCGAGGCAGACAAACAAGTCTGAAACGATCGTAGGTGGGCGATTATAGGAGATCGCTTTTTGTGCCCCCGAACTATGACAGTCTAGCAACTGAAGTGAGTGTTTTATTACGGAAAGTGGAGAGGCACAAAATATCGCGTCATTTTTAAAGCACATGAGATCTAACCCACAGCAATTTTGTTAATTTTTTCCCCCTCTTTGGCTATTTGGCTTTTGTCTATAAACAAGTGTTGAGCCACACATCATTCGGAATGAAATTGAAATTTTCGTATTTTAGAAACGCGGCTTAAGTCAGAGCGGCTAGTTTCATCAAGAATTTAACAGTGAAAAGTTCAAACGAGAAAGCGCGCAAAGCCAAAAAAACCAAAAAAGAGAGAAAAAAAAGAAAGCTTATAAAAAGTCGAAAAGAAAGAAGGAAATTATAAGAAATGCCTTTAAAAAATAGAGACGATTACATTCCAATTAAATGTGAAGGATGGAATGGAAAGTTTGTCTATGGAACGGGAACATCGAACAATGTCTCCAAAGTGCGACGTCAAAATCAGAATGTAACGAACACTCAAAATTTTTATGGCTTCAATACGGAACCGATTACTTTACCAACAACTTGGGATGGAACCTTCGTAAAAGGCGACGAGACTCGGATTAAACCCGATCGCAATCGCTCTGATGATTCGGAATATTATCCGTACAATAACGAGACCACCATACTTCCAACTACCTGGAGCGGTGATTTCGTTCTGGATCCCAACGATGTTCGTATCAAACCGGAACGAAATTACTCCGATGTACGAGATTATGCCGAGGCTAGCCGTTTTAAGGAGGTGAAATAAAAACGGACGTTGCAAGTCTACTAATTCCGATATTCCATACACTTTCGCCATGGTTCACCATTCAACTTGTGAGAAATGTTTAAGAGCACTCTTATCTTTTCACTGAGACACATTTATACTTCACAATTTTCGTTGTAACTTTTTTACACTAATACATAATTTAAAAAAAAAAAAAAAACAAAATGTCTGTTAATTTGGAAACAAAGAAGGTATCATTAATTACTAATTTCCTAGAGTGTCTTTCCTGAATAAATATCGTAGAATTTTATAGCGAAAGCAGGGATTAACGAAAGCAAGATTTAGGTTTGTTATTCAGAACCAATATGAGTGTGGGGGCGCTTTCCTCTTCACTCCTCACACCCCTTAATCATCAATCCACATCTACATACACGAAAGGCCTCATTCCCAATAAACACAAATACGATAACGAGTTCGAATCGAATTCGCAGAAGGAAATTTTCGCGATATCGCGCAATTATCATATTTTCTCTTCGATTCGAATTCGTTGTGCTTATTGGGTTACAACGAACAAGAAAGGAATGATTTGAATGTCTGAAAAGACACAAAAGAAGAAAATTATTTTGGGCAATAATTACGAGAATGATGTCATTCTTCTTCATTTTTAGAAACATACGTAAATAAAAAGATGAATATTTGAAAAATGATCGTGTAAAAAATCCCTGCAGTAATTCCTGCTACTCTCTAACTACTCCTCGACTAGCCACAAAAAAAACCAGGACCACTCTCCTTTAATTTGCCAACAAATGCTTTTTTTAACATTGAGCTCCCATTGCCAAATATCCACACCTCCGTTAAACTGCTCTACAAGTAGATCCCCTATGGCCAATTAGAGGTCAATTGTCTCATTTGTACCAGCTGGTCTAATCTTTTAACTACACTTCTTCTAGACCACTTGTTGCTGCTCATCGTCTAATCAATTCTCGTATATTCAATACCCTGCATTTTGACTAGTCATATAACGAGTAACCTCAGAGTACTCCTGTTTTGGTAGCTTCACCTCTTTATTGCTAGAGGGGTTCGAAAATAGCTTTGAATTCACACGAAAAATTAGTTATATATATATTTTTTTTTTTTTAAATTAAAATATTGACAAAGTTGTATGTTTTCTTATCTTTTTATACCTTCCAAAGTGCAATGGCAATGTATCCAATTGCCTTTGCTGGGACTTATCTTTCAAAATACATAGCGCTATTCAAGTTTAAAAAAGTTAAGGAAGCTTAAATAAAATTACGATCGCTATTTTATAATTATCAAAATTAATCCTTAGACTTAGGAGAAATGCGTAAATGTTCTCACACAGACTCTTCGGCTAATCTTAAAAAGATTGAAGAGTATTCAGCGATGTAGTTTTATAATTTTAATTTTTTTTTTTTTTTGAAAATTTTTATGGAACAAACACATATACATAGACGCGAAGTCATGTGCTGCGTAAAATGAAGATTTTTCATAAATTTAATTTTTATGTAGAAGAAATTTCCAAAAAAAGCCAGCTTACCAGGTCCAAGTATTCTTTAACTTTTTTGTTTATTTTCAAAATGAAGTTAAGGGGTGGTATGGACTTACTGTAGAATAAGTTAAAGTCTTTTACATTTGATTATCTGCACACAATTTTTAATGAAATATCAATATATATTGTAAGTATATTGTATATATTTATAAGATATCATCCAATATGTGGGTTAACCGATAGTGCGTATTTATATGCTTAATGTATAGATTTATTTGCACTCCTTGATCACAAAAACATAGAAATTTTCAATATTTTACTCACATCCCTGCAGGAAATGTCAATAGTGAATCTATACCTACTCTTTCTCTATTGGCCGCGCCAACGTCACTACTGACCAGTTATACCCGCCGCAATGCTTTGGCCTATTGACATTTTATCGTTGAGTGGGCATTGCATGTCAACAATTGACCGAAGAAACATTGACAAACTATTGACGCCGGTACTATTATGTAGACAAAAGGAGTACTGTTTCGCTTTATAAGGAGACACTTCGTTGACATGGTCAATAAAGATGAACTATACCTCTTGACAGTGCAGTTTCTTTAATGACCCCGCCTATAAATACTGTTGACGTTGGAACTAGTTCTCTTGTCTATATTGACGTCAATATAAACATGGGGCCATATGGCGACAGGCTTCCTGCAGGGATGTTTTAATTTAAAATCAATTCGAATCGTATATCTTCACCTAGAGTCTAGATTCTGAAGAGGATATGGCCGTATATAGGAGTTTCGAATGGGACCCTAAATAAAGGAGCAGGCCATCCCAAGCGACACAACTTGTCTTTAAACGGTCTTCAAGAGCGCTCAGAGACTAATTAATGAGAGCTTATGCTCTCAGAAAAGCTCTTTGAGCGCTCTTGAAGACCTTCTAAAGACTAAAAGGACGCAAAAAGGCGGGGCTTAGGGGCCTTATGAGAGTTTTTAGAGACTTGACAAAAAATCAGTTTTCTCTCTAGGAAGTCTTTGAGAACTCTTTGAAAGATCTTAAAAACATCTTTAAGAGTTCTTTGAAAGACTGAATTATGATGTCATCGTCAGTCAGTGTGCGTGACAGGGACGCAAATATGATCATACGTTTTATAAAATATATCCTATTTCTTTTTCTTCAAGAAGAAACACAAAAGACGTCCTAAATATTCAATGTTGGAAATATTTTGAACCCAAAAGGACATGTGTGAAGATTATAATGTAATAAAAAAATATTAAAAATTGTAATGAAATATCTCGATTATTTGAACTTAAAAATGAAAACGGAGATCAGTTCATCGGCAATATTATATATTCTACCCCACTAAATTTTCACGCGCCTTTAAAATATTATTGTTTTGTAAAAATTTTTAAGTTTAAGAATCGTTATTTTTTTAATTTTCTTTTCGTTTCTTTTACATTTTATTCTGTAATAATAGAAAACTTATTTCATCTTTTCCCTTCTTAATTTGAAATCAACATTTTCATAAAGCATAAAAAAGTTTTAGTTGATTGTTTAGAAATTAAATCATGCAACTTCGTTCCAAAAAGATGGCGGATTTCCAAATGTCTTTTGAAGACCTTCTGAAAAGTTAAACGTCTCAATAGTGAGCATACATATTTAGAGTTGCAACAGGATTTTTTTTGTTTCAATCTAAATAACACCCCTGGTAAGAGTTGCATTTTTATTTTGCTTTTGTTATTTCTGTTCTCACTTGATAATGTCAACCCTGCGTAAATGATAAAAATCTCAAAAACAAGCAATAAAATGTAATGACTCACTACTCCTTCTCAATAAGTTCTTTGTAAGAGTTTCCAAAGACGTGACGTCACTGAAAATCTCTGAAAGGTCTTTATAAACAGGATTATAGAGGTCTACTCTCACAAAGCTCTTTAAAATGTGTTTTGAAGAGTTTTCCTAATATGAATGTGTTACCTCTTTGAAATACCAATATAAGAGTTTCCGAAGAGTTAAAAAAACGCTATCGGAAATCGGTCTTCGGACGCTGTTCAAAGAGTTTATTGAGAGCTTTCTAAGACATCCGATTTTTGAAGTATTCTAAAGACGTTTGAAAGAGTTTTTTGAGACAAGATATTTTTTAAAGTTTTTATTATACTTTTCAGAGAGTTTTCAAAGACATTAAGTTTTTCAAAGACCTTCTAAAGAGCATTCAAAGAGTTTTATGTGTAAGAATACTCTCCAAATTTGATATCTGTGTCGCTTGGGATTAGACATATGTATATCAGGTTCTTGTGAAAAAAAGTCATCCAAGGTAATCTAACACTTGTGCTTTAAAAATTATTGAACGGCTGCGTTCTGTCGTGTCCACTGTTTCTCCAATCCATACATTTTTTTTTGCCTTGATTTATTAAATAAGCGGAAAAACAAATTTTGCTCGCGTTAAATGGTTTTATTAACCCTTTATTGCACGAAGTATTAAAAGTGTGGAAAAAAAATATAAAATAATACATATTTATATATGATTTTATATACTGAGCTGATCGAATCACGGCGATTAATTAAGTTATGTTACAGTCAATAAGAACTAATTGGCCCTTAATAGCTTCAATATTGAAAGAATTGATTACGTCGGACACATTTGAGGTCGCCGATTGCAAACAAAAAATTGACTGCAGTTTTTGAAAGTGCTCGGTAAATATAGGAACCCCATATATTTGGTTTAGTCAGATTCTCGAAATTCCGTTTGTAAATCGATTTCAAAATAAAGGAGAAAATCCCTTTTTGGCTGGACTTTCAAAAAAAAAAAAAAAAAAAAAAAAACAGCACAGTTTATAAATTACTTTCACAGCTCGGAACCATTTGCGTTGGATTGAAAAATTTCGAATATATTCATATTATAAGGGAGTTACATACTTTCAAAAAGTGCAGTAAATTTTTTGTTTACATTTGTGCGTGTCTTGCACAGTGTAATATATTTCAAATGAAAATAATTCTTTTGTTTTTCAAATAAAATATTTTTAATTAATAGGTACTTAAGAACAAATGTGCTTTAGATTAAGTTCTAACAAGATAAAAAGGCCGATAAGAAACAAACGACGGAAGGAAATTCTTATCAAACTAATTAAGTATTTTTAACTACCAATGCCGGTGTTGTCCGGGGATTTTTTAAGCAATAAAATCAAAATCTGAGCTTCTTGCAGTTCGCGTTGTTTTAAGAATTAATATTATTTGAAGAGATTACGATAAAGTTTCGTGCTCGCTCGACTCGAAAGCATATAAAAAGAAGTACTTCCAGAACTCAAAGGTACACTGGCGAACGAAACTCCGCAGAAATGGCAACTAAGAACTGGAATATTTTGAGCCTTCTTGCGGTGTTGCAAGTACTTCTGGTTCTTGCACAGGTAAATATTCCATAATTTATATATTCAATTGCACAAGATCATCGTCTGTTTATTTATGAAAATTTTTTTGTTTCTTCGGGTTTTGTTTTTTAGGCAGCCGATATACCGGCAGGTAACATAACAAACAGCATAGAGGACTATTATAGGGGAAATCAGAGGACATTCGACTCCATACTTGTTAGTTTAAACCAGAGAATTACCGACTTGCGTACCAATTACAACAATATGTTGAATTCACTATCATACAACAAACAACTGATCGAAGATCAATTGTTGGATAATGATCAGAATTTGTATGCACTCTCGTTCCTGGACGATCAAAGGAAATACTGCGTACAAAAGTTCTCTGCCCAGGTGGTTACCGTTGCATCAGTCCGAACAACATATACGAACTGTTTGGCCGTTGCGAACAATGCACTACCCGGCATCGTTTCAGCGCCATCGACGACTTACACGAATCTCTATAATTGGTATAACCAAAACTATATGCCTGGCATTACTAATTGCATCAAGCAAAATCCTGCATATCAGAATCAAACAATTTGCATTGCCAATTTCGTAAGTTTCCAATAGATCTTTTAACCCATTAAGCAAATGAATTGAACAATTCTTTTTCGAACAGGTCACAGTATACATTAACAACTTCAACGTGAATGAACGGACATTCAACACTCAAATGGATGCCGCGCGTTGCGCATTTGATTCTCAAGTTCGCATAACAAACGAATGTGTCTTCTCTGCCATTAACAGTGCTACATCGTCCATTGCCACGGTGAATCGTTTGGTTAGCGATTGCGTCGCCGGAGTCGGATTGTGTCCAGCGTGCCCGACAATTCCACAGTGCTCAAATACTGTCGCTGTAACTGCTAGCAGTTTGACCTTCACGAATGACACTGTAGCCAATCCTTTCAAGGGATTGAGCAGCTCATCCGATTGTGTTTTGGTTAATTTCAAAAAGTAAAATATAACAACAAATTGAATAAAATGTTTCAATTATGAACAGTAATAAAACATTGCGTGCATTCTATATCTTTCGAAAGCTTTGGATAGTTCACTTTGTGCAGCAGTCCCTTGAAGGGAGTTAGTATGCGGTTAAAGGAAGTAAAAGCAAAATAAGCAATGATAGTTACAAGTTTAAGTATTTAAGAAAAATACTTTGCATGCTTTCCCAGGTGGCGGATAGGGGTAAGACACCCAAAGTTACTGGGTGGAAAACAGAGCTATAGCCACTAAGGTGAAAACTCTGTCGCGGACCAACCTCCCTCTGGCAGAAGTGGCAATGATGCAGGGAGCTATACCGACGTTGACGAACGTCCCTGGCAGAGCTTCTCATGTCGGGAAGGTCTCTGCTGAGCGAATCATGGCATGGCTAGCTAATTAACTCCGAATGGCTGTCTAACACCTAAGCGTCTCGGGGAGCAGGTAGATGTTATGATCATCTACTGAGATACTAGCTAATCGGTCAGCTCTTTTATGGGAAGTGCGACAATCTATCAGACCGATGGACTGGTCTCAGGTAGGTCATGTCTCTGCTGAGATCAGTCCGTCGATTGGCTTGTGCGAGGGAGATGGACAACTCCCTGGGGCTTTAACATCTCGACCCGAACAACCCCCCAATTCCGACGTGAACAGCTGCGCCGAGGAAGCTTGGCTGAAGGGATGCATCCAGCCTTCTAGTAGCGGACTCAGGATACCGGGTGACCTCCTGTTTCAATTTAACCTTCCCAAGGTATGGGGCTCTGCCTTGGGTGACCAAATATTTTCCTTTTGAAAAAAAAAAACTGTATGGAAAACAGAAATCAAAAAACCAACCAAACCATCACGGAGTCAGAGGAAGAAGCTCTACTCCGTTCGCCGACCAAAGTCGGAGAAACTCTTGAGAAGAGGCTAGAAGCATCTATCAAGATCAAGGATGTATCGAACTCACCTACTAAGAGACATATGGTATCAAGTAGTGAGAGCGATGATCCGCCTGACGAAGTCACCCTGGTCCCTATGGACACAGGAGACATCGTGGCCAGGTGGTGCAGAGAATCCAAATTATCAATAAACCCCAAAAAGACAAATGTCATCATCTTTACGAAGAAAAGGAAAAGAGATCAATTCACGAAACCATTTCTCAATGGTGAAGAGATACCATTTGTAAACCAAGTCAAATACTTGGGGATAACGCTCGATGAGAAAATGACTTGGAATGCTCATCTTGAGAGAACAATACAAAAAGCCAGAGCGGCATTATGGACCAGTCGCAGCCTTATTGGCAGGGACTGGGGACTCAACCCGAAGCTTAGCCTCTGGATGTACACTTTTATTGCCAGGCCAATTATATCCTATGGTGCGCCATTTGGTTTAATAAGGCGCAGCAAAAAACTGCAAAGAACAGTCTCAGAAAACTCCAGAGACTGGCATGCATTAGTATATGTGGAGCCATGAGAACTACACCGACTGCGGCCCTTGAGGTGGCACTTGGATTACCTCCACTCCATCTCTTCATCAAGAAGGAAGCAATGATATTTGCGGCGAAACTCCTCTTGGCAAACGACGGCAAGCTAGGTAGACTATCCCAGTTAGGAAGGGAAATGCAGAAAGAGGAAGATTTAAGCATCACCATATCTGACATTTGCTCTCCTAACTATAATTTTAGTAGAAACTTTCGAATAATAATACCAGACAGAAATGAGTGGAATCGATGTAGACCCAAAATCGAAGGCGACTACCAACTGTGGTACACAGATGGGTCAAAAACCGACGAGGGGGTTGGAGCAGGGGTTTATGGAGTTAACCCCAAGAGAGAAATATTTGCGAACATGGGCCAAGATAACTCAGTATTTCAGGCCGAAATTCACTCGATTGAACTTTGTCTAAGGGAATATAAAGGAACAGCCACCAACGGTAAAAACATCTATATATTATCTGACAGCAAAGCAGCACTCCTTGCACTAAACTCCTTTAGATTTACGTCTAAATTAGTATGGAAATGTCTGATGATTCTCATTGAACTTGCATCCCTAAACAGAGTCACCTCGTTTGGATTCCAGGGCATAGTGGATTTGGAGGTAATGAGAAAGCTGATGAATTGGCAAGGAAAGGAGCGGCCGCAACAATCGTTGGGCCGAGACCATTCTCCGGTCCGTCATGGAGTTTCTTTAAGCTCAAAATAAATGAATGGCTTTAAAATTAGCTCAGACTGAATGGAACGATACTACTGGCCCCAGACAAGCTAGAGAGTTCATGCCATTCTTCTCAAAGGTCAGAACGAAAGAGCTCTTACTGCTCAACAGGACGACAATTCGACTTGTCACAGGCTTTTTACTGGACACTGTAGAGTAAACAAACATCTGTCGAATCCGGGCCTAGCCAGAGATGACAGCTGTAGACTCTGTAACGAAGAAGAGGAGACAGCGGATCACATTATGTGCCGCTGTGATAGTCTGGCGAGACTCAGACTCCGTTACTTATACCTCGCCTACCCCTCAACAATAGAGGTTGGTAGGGTATCTCCACGTGACATCGCGGCACTCGCCTATGGAATTAGAGAAGGGCAGTCACAATAATCCTTGTAGGATGCAGTGACATGGAGACTTGGTTCCCAACCCAACGCCAAATCTAATCTAGGGCTTTAAAGGTATAGCCAAACCAGATATTTAAAAATTTTGCTGATTTTTGGATAGATACTGCCTAAAATTAAGACAGAAAGATGGAACAAATGGTAATTGTTTAAAATTATATTTTAATATGTATTACCGTGGAAAAAATTTTTCCACAAAAAAGGAATTAAAAAAATTTAAACGCCACTTTCTGGCTACTTTAAAAAAATACCTCTGAGCATTGCTTTCACTAACAATATTGTTTTATTAGAAGGCAGCTTTTCGAGGTATTCAAATAAACGTAAATGCACGTAGATGCAAATATCATTGGGTGAATTCAGCAGACTCAACTGTTGAGCAACTGTTGGGTGAGCGAATATTCCCAACTGTTATTTTCGCTGAACGCTGTGCTCACTTCACTGAAAAGTATCTCGTATTTGTGCTGATTATGATGGGTACATGAAGTACATCACTCACAACATGAATTGGAAAAGCAATTCTCGCTTTCGATTCATTTTACTTTTTGAATCAGTTGTCTTTCAACATGTTGAGCAAAAGTAGCTAAATAAATTGTTGCCCAACAGTTGAGTCTGCTGAAAGCACCCATTGCTTACATTGCATTCATTCCCGCATTATAGTTATGAATTTCCCATTTATCCATAAATTTAGAAAACCAATGACTTATTTGGTTGGCTAAGGAATCAAAATTAAATAAATTATGTAATTAAAAAATTTAAATAAAAAATGAAAAATATATAATTATATGTTTGCGGTCGATTTCTTAGATGCCGATGAAATTTCATGAATTTTCTCTAAAAATATATTTTTTTAAGGTTCAAAGATCTACACTATTGAGTTTTCTTGGCCGATCCTAAAACTATGTACGAAAAAAGAGTTAGAGGGTTTAATTTTTTTTTTAAATTGCGACAAAGTTCGTTCAAATCGGATGATGCATTGTCGAGATTTGCTCAAAAAGGAGGCAATACCCCCTTGAAAAAAAAATAATTTGTACAGCCTTAATAAAAAAAAAAAATTATTTTTTACAATAGTGTTTTTTTCATGCTTAGAAGACCAAAGTCCATAATAAAAGTGCATTGATGTCCTGGAAATATAAAAAATTATGATTAACTTGTGTAATTTAACTCTATAATCTCTACGTCTACCTTAGGATGGCTTCATTTGAGTGATTTTCGTTCAAGCATCGTCCTTAAGGATAGGCAGCCATTTTTCGGATGACTTTTTCTTTCTAGTTTATTATTGAAGACACAAATCAAATTATGATTCGTACCCGAAAATTATTTCTGGTTCTGACCTTGTGAGGGTGTAATCTAAATTAATTTTTATTAACTCGACAACTGGAAAAAAGAGAAAACGATTTGAAAAAATCAACATTTTTGTGAGATAGACTAAATTAAATATTAACCCTTACACTACAATAAGAATACCCAAAACACTCTGTGTCGAGAGTATATTGCGTTTGTGTGGTTGTGTAATTCCCAGATCCAGTCGAGATATACCATACAAAATATATATAGAAATGATCAGCGTCACCAGGAGATTCGATTTAGACATGTCCGTCTGTTTTTATACAGTTTTCTTGTCTAAGGAGTTGAGCTATTTTTTTGGTATTGCGTGCTCACGGGGACATGAGTAAGATTAAGTTCGAGAATGAACCCGATAGGACCATTGTTAAGGGTAGCTTCAGTACTAGGGTCGGTCACAAAAATCCCAAAACTGCCTCAAAATCGGACTCTTTCGAAATGTTTCAACGAAACTTAGAGTTTGAGCGTATATTTAAGCCTCCGATTATAAATAAAAAAAATTAGAAAATTGGGCGTGGCAAACGGGCGGTTTTCATATAGAAATTTAACAAAAGTCGGTATATGGGGCCCCTTATGATCTTAAACACCTCTTGATATAAACAATTATTTCAACATGTGAGTCTGTGTCGGGTATTCTATTGTCAGGCTCGCCTGACTATAACACCCTTACTTGTTTTTTTTTATGTTTCTGTTGTTTATTCCTTAAGTTTTGAAATTTTTTCTATCAGGTGAAAAACATAATAAAAAAATCTGTTAGCGCAATTAACTAATCTTAATCAAACATAAAGTCGTCAGTCATGGTGACATTTGTTAATTTCTTAAAACGAAAATTTGAATTTTGTACGTAAACAATTTTATATGCAAAATGCAATATAAAGCAGGATAAATACAGGGGTTTGGGCCATATGCAGGGTAGGATTTTTGCCTCCAAAATACAGGAGTATTTTGTAAAATACAGGATAGATTCGATCTTTAGATAATACACTTCAAAGCTACGATTCCAGTTTTCACCTTAACATTGGGATTTGCAAAAGAGCGTTCCAATGAACTGCAATGGTCATGTCTATTTAGACCTGGCGATGTTTTTATAGCACGTTTTGTTTTTGCGCGCATACGCGGCCTACAGCCGTCCTAATACTTAAGATCATTCCAGGTTAATGTGTTGTTGACGAAGAAGCCAAGATTTTAGGCCTTATCTACGTATTTGATTGCAGAATCGTTGATGGAGATAGTTGGCAGAAGAGCGGTGTCGAAGGGTTTTTTTTTTTTGCAGACTAGCATACATTTAGATTTAATTGGGTTGATATTCAGTTTATTGGACCGTGCCCAAGAACTTACTCTCTACAATTCATCTTTTCAAACGTTGCCGCTGCCATAGATTTCGTTCTTGTCGCACGACAAATAGAGCTGAATGTCATCGGCATATGTACATGTGACAAGAAAACTTTTTAAGGGCTAGTGGGAATAAAAATGGACCTTACACTGTACCTTGCGGAATGCCTTTGTTTACTGGAAGCAGATCAGAAAATGACACAGAGCAAACGCATCGAGTTCTGCCGGACGAGTAGGACGAAATGAGCTTGACAGCTTCAGACGAAAGGCCATACCATTCCTTTAGCTTCTTGCAGATAATTTTGTGATCGAGAGACACAAACGCTTTAGTACAATCTAAAAAAAAAAAACAAGCGATGAGGACGAAATCCCGATTGACGGTTCGTTAGTAGCGACTTCGATATACAAAACTTATTCATGTCATCCAAACTTTATTTGACTTTTCATTCGTATCCTATCCTAAAGGTATGCTATACTTTTTTCTCAATTTTTCAACTATTTTGCAGGCTTTTTTTAACAAAAAAAAAAAAAAAAATAAATAAATAAAAATTAAAAAAATGGCGATACCTTGAAAAGTAGAAAAAGTAGCAGGCGTTTAACTTTGCTATCGGTAGAAAAGATGTATGTCTTTCATTTCCCTCAAAATAGAAGATAACGACTCATAAAGACAACATAAAGGGTGTTCACACCCAGCAGTAACGATTGTGAGGTCTGCCAATTTTTGCTTTGAAAATGTGAAAACATTATTTATCGTGTTTTAAAGGGTAAAAATTATTTTTGTGTGCTTATATGGGTATTTCCAAACGGACGTGACAGTTACTTCAGCAATTTTAAGCGCCGAATTGAAGAATGTGGGAAATGGTAATTTTGTTTCTTACTATTATCGCGCAGCTCTTCCGGACTTTTATACTTGACAAAATGTTATGCAGATCAGAAAGGCAATGAGATATGCTCGGACGTGACAAAAAGTTGACTTTTTTCTGGAAATGCCCATATGCACTCTTAAAGAGAAAAAACATTTACCGAAATCCAATTGAATGAGGCTTTAGGTCGAGGGTGTCACAAAAAAGTGCGGACATGCGTCCACATGGTGAACGATTTTAATAATATCTATGAAGAAATTTTGATATTCAATCATTGCACTATGGGCGGAAAGCCCAAAAAAGCGGCAAAAATATGAAGGACTCTTCCAACAAGAACGATTTTTTCGTTAATGCGGCTTTTAGGGTCGCTAATTTCAAATCTGGTGTCGGATTTTTACTAAGTGAATTTTTAACATAAATCAGCTCGAATAATATGGAATTCGTAACTTATAAATCACTACCCCAGCTCATAAATGAAATTTTTTAAACTGTAAAAAAAATTCAACTTTTTTTTGTTGATGCCATTTCTTCATCACCAATATGTCCTTTAAACTTTTAAGCGACCCAGTTCAAAACAGCATCTTTTTCTTTGTTGTTGTCGACCCAACATTGAGAAAATTCGAAATTTTTAATCGTAATTGATTCTGAAAAATTATAATTTTACAAATGATTGGCAAATATCTGCAGATATTTTTATGACCATAAGAGAGTAGATACTACAGCCTTTCCAAAAATATAAAATTTGTCGACAATCCCGTTACTTCTAGTTCACGAAACACAAAATTAATAAAAATAAAAAGTCGGAAAAGATGATACAGTTCAAAAGATTGCAGCACAAAAACGAAGGCAACTTAAATAAAGAGGAATTAATACTTCGCTCAACATACCTTAAGCAAAACTTTCCATTGTTAAAAACAATCAATCTCACAATACTTTTGAAGCAATGCGCTTTCGAATCAGAACAAAATTTCATGCGTACGAAATGTCAAAACGAAGAAAACACAAAACAACAGTTTTGACGTCCCGTAGGGCAAAAGAGTTGCCAGCTATTATATTTTTATAATAATTTTTTTCTTATTTGAAGTATCTTCAACTTATAGGAATAAAAATGAAAAAAAAAAAACAATAGATATAAAATGACTTTTTGGCGCATAAACTTGTCTTCTGAACCATAGTGCATTGATCTATGCAAATGATGTACTAATGCAGCTAATACCATTCTAATAGTTAAAAATACTGAACATTCATCAAATCAATCTAAGCGTAATCACGATTGTGTTGATCAGGCAAAACATGTGGTATTGATTTATGCTCACGTTTGTCTTATCTTGGATTTTTCTTGGAAAATCATTCAATTACAAAAAAAAAAAACAAAAAAACAAAATACATACAGTGTTAGACATTCTTATCGAATATGACGCCGATTTTAAAGATGATGATGATTCTGATGAGAACCTTTCAATCGAACTTCTGATCCACAAGAAGGTGATAAAAACTCGTGTACGCCGCAGCAATCATTAAATTGCGGACCCCCAGCTCATATCCACTGATGAATGAAATTATATTTTTATTTTTGGGATAAATTCGCAAAAAAAGATACCCGGTAAATTGGGAATCTTCCGTGTAATAAAAACGAAATGTAACAGTAGGGGTTTTCACATAAGGGGTATTCACAAAGGCGTGTTACAAACGTTGGAAAGTCAGAAGATCGGAAAATTGAGACTTCTTGAAAAATGTTTAACCTTTTTTTGTATTTTGCACAACTTTTTAAGCAGATAAAATGTTCCGATTTTCCGACTTTACTATTTTTCGACGCCTTTGTGAATACACCTATTGATTAAAGTTTGTTTGAAAATAAAAAAGAGTGGAAATTCATTTTTCTTATATTAAGGGTATTCACAAGGGGAATTTTAAACGTCGGAAAATCGGAAAATCGCAAATTTGCAACATCGTAAAAAGTTTCTTTGTGAGCAACCCAGTGAAGAAAGCGTTTATTTATTTTGTAAATTTAATTTATACAATAATAAAAACTTTACATGACTATTACTTACTTATTCACTATAAACCAATAAAGGGGGAAAAGAGGCTTTTAAGCTCTTAAAAAATGTTGGCAGCACCAATTTATGTTGCAAAATTACAACGTGAAAAGTAACACGCTCGGGAGTGTCGCAAAAAGTCTACACTGTCGGAAATTGTATTTGTAAGCAAAACAAAAACAACAAATTACGACTGCTTGTTAAAATCGGAAATTCATCGGAAATTTTCCGACATCGACTTTTTGCGACGAAATTCCACCTTCCTTGTGAATACCCCTATTGTCACTAAGCCGACGTGGCCGAAGTGGCTAAGATGTTGTAAATATGCCTGATGATGAACTCGTAGCTGGGTTCGAAATCGATCGCATCAGCTTTCAACTTTCCACTTTCGGCAATTAGAAAAACGATTTTTTTCAATTGCCAAAAAAAAAAAAATGACATTTCATAACAGAAATCTTTGGACCCTAGGCTCGAAGAATTCAAACCAAATTAAAATAAATTATTTCGAGGGTCAATGTTGTGTTTCGTAGGCAGTAGAGGGCATAAGAGGAGTCTCGATCGGTATCAGTGAAGAGGAAACTGCCGAACTCATTTTCTAATTAAATAAAACAAACTAGACATTAAACGCAAAGCAACTATAAAAACTATTTTTGAAATATTTTCGAATATCGTTTTTCTGTTTTTCGAACATACGCAAAATCGAATAATTTTATTGACACCATTTCAAATCGATGTCGTTTTTCAAATTCGAAATTTCTCAAAAACGAGTCGATTTCCATGACACTCCTGAGTATTCGATTAAAAATCATGCGTAAAGTTGTTATTCGAACGTTCGAATTATTCGATTAATTTCAATAGCCCTATGCATTATGTCATGTTGTTTGGAGTAAATTAGTGCTAGAGTGTGTGCCTATTCAAGATGCCTTCCAATAAGGAACAAGTAAGGGTGTTATAGTCAGGCGAGCCTGACAATAGAATACCCGACACAGACACACATGTTCAAATCATTTTTAACATCAAGAGGTGTTTAAGACCATAAGGGGCCCCATATACCGACTTTTGATAGATTTCTTTATGAAAAATGTCCCTTTGGCACGCCCACTTTTCCAATTTTTGTTGAACTATAATCGGAGGCTTAAATATTCGCTCAAATTTTAAGTTTCATTAAAATATTTCGAAAAAGTCCGATTTTAAGGCAGTTTTGTGATTTTTGTGACAGACCCTCCCAACTAGCAAAATAGTACCAAAATTGGTAATTTCTTACCTATTTTAGGGCAGAATATTTCTTTGCCCTGCCCTAAATAGGGCATAATTACGTCCGTACGACGTCCATTCGACGTAAGTGGGTAATAGAATGGAAGTCGTTTGGCGGTAATAATAGGGCATAATAGGGCATTTCGTCTTTAAAGTTAGGGCATTGAGAAGGCAGTTCGACCAAAATTAGGTCGAAACGAAGTCGAAATTACCAAATTCTAACCTAAATTGGGCACAGAATGAAATGAAAAGAACGAGACGAAAACGAAAGCAAAAGGAAACGACAGAAAGTGAGAGAGATATATAAATAGATAATATCTTATTCAGTCATACGTATTACTTCAATTCAACAATGAGCGAAAGATTTTCTATTAAGTATGTCTTATGAAATGAATAATAAATAAAATGTGGACTTGATTAAAAAACATTTTGCGATTCATAAAACCTTAATGTATATGCGAGCTTGGATTTATGGTGAAAGTGCTCCTTGTACTTCTTCATTTTTCAGGGGCCATCTCATTGATGTGAATAAAATAAATTTTTGTTAAAAAAAATTATTTTTCGTATAGAAAAAACAGGTGCAGAAGAAGAATTCGCAATCCGCCATTCGAAAGACATGGCGGAACATAAAATTGGGCCACAAAGTCGAGTTTCCTTTATTTCCTAACCTAATAGGGAAAATTGACTTTCAACTCTCGACCTATAAGTCGCATTTCCCTAATTAAGTATTTGTGCCTTCAAAGTCATGTTTCTTATAATAGCTTCTGCCCTAAAATGGCTTTTATAGTTATTTTTCCTTAAATTATCCCTGTTAAGGAATTTATTACTTATTTTTGCTCTAATAAGGCATTTAAACTTTTTTTTGCGACAGCCACTCACATGTATTGCTTACGCTCTTGCCTCAGTTTGACGGAAGCAGCCGAGCATGCAACATCGAGGGCGGGTATGCGAAAATTTATAGATTTTTCCGTCAATTTCAGCTCTTTTATGCTACTTCCAGCTTTCATTTGCGTTGCTTTCTGTTTTCAGTTGTTTGTGATTTTAGCAGTAATTGTTTAAGTTGGTGTTAGGAATAAATTTAATGTATAAATTCGTGGCCATAATTAAAACTCGCCGTGCTTCTTCGCGTTTAGAGTATGAATATGTTCCTCGCAATTGGGAACAAAATGGAATTTTATTCTGGCCGAATAAAAATGCATTAATTAAAACGCACACTTCTTATGCCCTCAACGGTGCTTTACATAATGGTCCTTTTAGGTCAAAATAGGGCATACGGTTTGTTTTAGCTTTGTGTTTTTCCTTCAGAGGCATTTCGACTTAAAAGTCGAATAATCAAGGCGTTCCGACTTACAGGTCAGAAAGGCAACAAAACTAGTAATTTTTTTTGACCTAATATCGCCGTAAAAGTCGAACGGACTTAATAGTCGAAATTAAGTCAAAAATTTGGTCCATATGCCTTAAAAAACTTACCTAATCTGGAAATCAAAGTTAAGGCACTATTAGGGCATTTAAGAGGGACTGTATTACTTATTTTCCACTTAAAATATTCTTTAAAGTCACATTGACTTTTAAGCCCTAACATAGGTCGAAAATAGGTAATTTTGACCTTGTAAAACTTACTTTGAAGTTAGGGCATTTTTAAGGCAGAAATTAAGTCAAAAATAGGTAAAATATAACCAAAATAGGTCGAATGGACCTAACGCTGGTTATATTTCCCTATTTTGCTTGTTGGGCTAGTACTGGAGGTACCCTTAAAAATGGACCGATCAAAGAAATTTTTTGGAAGGATGTTTAAGGCTTCAAAGGAAGTACAAGTGCCAAATTTCGTTCAAGTGCCATTTGAGTTTAGGGTGAAGGAGACAATTTTCGAAAACCGCCCTTCTGCCACGCCCACATTTACAATTTTTGGAAATAATATTACTCTCCTTTAAATATGATCAAATATCAAAATTCATCAAAATATCTTGAAAAACTTCGATTTTAGAGCAGTTTTTGTGATTTTCGTAACAGACCCTAGTACTGGAGGTACCCCTAAAAATGGTCCGATCGGGTCCATTCTCGAACTTAGTCTTACTCATGTTCCCGTGAGCACGCATACCAAATTTTGTCAAGATAGCTCAACCTTCGATAAGATAACTGTATACAGATAGACGGACAGACGGACAGACGGACAGACAGACAGACGGACAGACGGACATGTCTAAATCGAATCTCCTGGTGACGCTGATAATTTCTATATACATTTTGTATGGTCCATCCCGACTGGTTCTGGGTGTTACACACAACCCAACAAACGCAATATACCCTCGACACAGAGTGTGTCGGGTATAATGAATCGATTAAAATGCCTGATTTTCAGTAGCAAAGAAATACTCCGCATATTCAACATATTAAAACGTATGGAAGCAGTTACAATCAATACCATATGTCTGCATGTGCTGGCATTCCTGCGCTATTGGAAACCAGGCATTAACGAACAAACTTGTAATCCGAAGATACTAAATCTTCAACGGTATCGTTACTAAATACTTGGTTGGTTGGTTAGTTAGAAAACAGATTAAACGACTCGGAGTTGAACCCAGAGCCTCTCGCACCATAATTGGGCATCTTAACCAACTACGGCACGAAGGCCGATCAATCCATACTTACATATGTGCAAAGTCGACCATTTAATGTCTATGAATCCATATGAAAACGACCTTTTGTTGCTTCCCAAATGAGTTTTACCGCACTGGGCACCCAGGCATATCAAATATAAAACTGCCGCCATACGGTGATTAGCAAAGTACTGCGTAAAAATATGTCCATTTTTGTGACGAAATTTAACTTGACATTTCCTTTAACAAACGAGATTGAATTTGTATTTGACGGGAATGGCAAACCATTCCGTGTACTTTAAATTCGAAATTACGACTTGGAACTAAGGGTGATTCCGTTGTGATATTTGCAACTGAGTTGTGTAAATATGTCCAATTTGATGTCATAGCCTATATATATATATATGTATATACATATATCTTCATCACACAACTGACAGCTTATATCAATATTAAATCAGAGGTGGAGAAAAGATGTTTGTATTTTAATTGTCAAAATAAACTAATAAGTTAAATTGAATGAAGCAAGAATTATGTTCTTTTGTAGGGATCGTAAACCATTTCATCCAAGAATTGTCATCACGTCGAACTTTGAGATTAAATTTTGCGTCAAAGAGTAATTCTCTTTGGAAAAAGGACGAGAAACCGGTCTACATTGTGTATTAAGATACTATTTTCAGTTTATTACTTAAGCTCTAGATGATGCGCCATTGGCATATCTCTTTTGATAAGCAACTTTTGGCAGTGAATATTGCGATTAAATAAGACAAAATTGAAGTGCAATCTTAATTGATGATGGACTTGGATGAGAGCAAAGAAGGTGTAGAGGCAATACACTATTTTAATTGACACTAAAGAGTTTTTTGGCAACTAAAATAAAACTGAATAAATACTCTAAATACTCAAAGTAATAAAACAAAAGCAATAATTTCGAGCTGATATCTTGACACTTTATGACAATAGACCCCGATGGAAGAATATAAAAGCAACATTCAGTGCCTGTTCTGAGCATAGTCTGATTGGAACGGCAAAGCAATGGCGACTAAGACCTTGAGAACCCTCTTTAACATTCTTGTAGTGTTGCAAGTGATTCTGGCGCTGGCACAGGTAAAAAGCTCAAAAATATTTTTATATCCTGTCCAAGGCTAATAAGATCCTCTTAGGCCCAAAGTAGTGACACTACCACCGTTGCCTCTACTACCGATGCCGCTACCACTCCCGTTCCCGATACCAGCGTGGATGTTACGATTTCTACAAGCAATATTGCAGAGCTGATTAAGAGAGCGAGTGACCAATTTAATGCCGCTCTCGGCTCTATGAAAGCACAAATAAGCCAATTCCGAGCCAACTATGACCACCAAATGCAAGCCATCGCCCATAACGGGGACCTAATGGAGGATCAAATTAGGGAAACCAATCAGAAATTATACGCCCTCGCATTCTTGAACGATTGGAGCAAATTCTGTGTTCAAAAATACTCCAGCCTATTGATCGTTACTGAAGTAATACACTCAGCAGTGTTGAGCTGTGTTGATGAGGGAAAAACATCAATAGACTTGGTCCTTGACGGCGCAGTATCCGCTTACGAAAAACTTCTGAACTATTACACCGCAAACTGGCAAGCCAGTTTAACTCGATGTGCAGTACTGAATAAGGACTCTTCCGAAAATGAAACCTTGTGTGTTTCCGATGTTGTAAGTTTTCGTCATTCAAAAAAGAGCTTGTCAAGGTTTTAAATTTAATTTGTTTATTTCTACTGAAAGGTCCAAGGCACGATACATTACTTCAACCTCAATTCACGGACATTTAAAAGCGAGATGGACGGGGCTCGTTGTGCGGCTGATTCTCGCATTCGTACCGCAACGGAGTGTGTATTTGAGACAGGAACCCAAGCTACTACATCAATTGGATCAGTCCACCGCCAGATCGATGATTGTATCAGTGGTGTCGGTGTTTGTACTCCATGCCCGAAACAACCAGAGTGCCAAAAGGTCGAAATTCAAGCCAGCCTTGTCAACTCTACCCTTGAGACTATCCTCAATCCTTTCAAAGGAGTTGATCCAAGCAAATGCATAACAGTGACTGTAACAGCTGACATTGTAAATTAGAATCTCGGACTATGAAATATAAATACATTTTATTTGCAATCTATTTATGATTTTTTGTTATTTTAACTCTCACGCATGACGAGGATTGGTCGTCTTTGAAAGGATTTTTAATCGTTGCGTTTGAACGCATAGTTTTGCTTAAGAAGAGGCTCTGTTCTCCTGCGCAAAGTACCTTGCTGAGGTTTTTGTAGCAAGGCAAACATACCTCGTCTTCAGCTATACAGTTCTCTACAGATATTGCGACTTCACTGATCAAGTTCAAGCCTTCGGTAAGAACTTTGGAATAACAATCGAAAATATTCTCGATACTACGATCAGAATCACGGACTGCTTTACACATTTGCGATTCGAGAAAGGCTCTAGGCCCAACGATGTCATTTTGTGGTTAACATTTGAGTACATAATGTTTTGAACACGGACAATTATACCTGGTATGGTGTCGCGAGAGTAAATCATCCAATCTGTTTGTATTGGCTAAAGATTGACTCACTAAAAATATCATGCACACCATGCGATAAGAGCCTGATTGTTTTCATTGACATAATATTTGATAATGAGATTATAGGTCTGTTCCGGTACTCCACGAAACTGCCCAATTTTTTGAAAACTGTACGAAAATCGAGCAAAATTGGGCAGTTTCGTGCAGTGTGGGAACATAACTTATACCAAATGTTTCCTTCAAATAGTTAACAAAACTATTTAAAATATTTTTAAAAACTAATGTTTCGTGTTTTGTTTTATTATAGGCCGTCATTATTCACAGTGCTCAATTCGGCTTTCAGTCATATACAACACCACTTTTTATATCACAAAAGAATGAATGCGGGATCAGTTATTTTTGTATGAAATATTTCTTTTTTCTAAATGATCTATTTTGAAAGAAATACCCTCTTTGAATTTAAAACTTGGTAAATATTAATTGGCTCGAACTTCGTGAATTTTTAAAATTGGTATAATAAACCGTAGCACTAAAGATCTACGAAAAAAATGTCCGGTCAAGCCAGTTGGAAAAAAAAGTTTTCGTTACGTCATTCCGAATCTTTGTATTCAGTTCCGCCGCCTCAACTTTTTCGACAAAAAACTGAGTGCCAATAGCCAAATGCCTAAACTAAATCTCCGGTAGACATTGAAGATTTCAATAGAAACTTTCGATACCCTTTCTCAGATGGTTGTTTACTTTGCACTCAGATGAACAAATGATTTTCTATGTAACTTTTCAGCGACGAGTTGCCTTTGAATTGCCTTCCTACTTCAATGGTTAGTATAGCGGACGTTAGAGCAATAACACATTCAAATTCATGTCATAAATCTCCTGCCCTCACTTGTGTTAGCTCTTGAAATTCTTGTTATATTTCATCGTAATCACGAAAATTCTGAATCGTTCATTATGGACTAGAAAAATTGTCATGCAGCTCGATAAGAACTTAAAGCTAACACGCTGAGAACTGAAATCCCGATTCAAAAAATCAATGGAGTGCCCTTTTGACGAATCAAGATTTGCTTGGTGGTACATGTCACATAAGCTGCCCAAACAAGCCACAAACACGAGCCAAAGAAATCCTTTTCCAAAGTGCAATCAAAGCCTAAAACGTTAAATGGCTATTACTCGAAAACTCTTGGACACGCTTTAAAGGACTGTAAAAAACGTTTTCTGGTATTTCAAGGGCATTCGACAAAGTGCTTGACAAGCGCGGTAAGCTAGATTATTCATTGACAAACGATTTGGTAAAATATTAAGAAACTTTTCTATTCAGATTACCTCCGCGAGTGAACTGACACAGAAGAGCATATCAGAATTCGAATCGCAAATGTATAAAGCCGTCCGTGATTCTGATCGAAGTATCGAGATTATTTTCGATTGTTATTCCAAGGTCCTTACCGAAGGCTTGAACTTGAACAGTGAAGTCGCAATATCTGTAGAGAACTGTATAGCTGGAGACGAGGTATGTTTGCCTTGCTACAAAGACCTCAGCAAGGTGCTTTGCGCAGGAGAACAGAGCCTCTTCTTAACCAAAACTATGCGTTCAAAAGCAACGATTAAAAATCCTTTCAAAGACGACCAGTCTTCGTCATGCGTGAGAGTTAAAATAACACAAAATCATAAATAGATTGCAAATAAAATGTATTTATATTTCATAGTCCGAGATTCTAATTTACAATGTCAGCTGTTACAGTCACTGTTATGCATTTGCTTGGATCAACTCCTTTGAAAGGATTGAGGATGGTCTCAAGGGTAGAGTTGACAAGGCTGGCTTGAATTTCGACCTTTTGGCACTCTGGTTGTTTCGGGCATGGAGTACAAACACCGACACCACTGATGCAATCATCGATCTGACGTTTGACGATTCCAACTGATGTAGTAGCTTGGGTTCCGGTCTCAAATACACACTCCGTTGCGGTACGAACGCGAGAATCAGCCGCACAACGAGCGCCTTCAATTTGACTCTTAAATGTGCGCCAGTTGAGGTTGAAGTACTGAATCGTGCCTTGGACCTTTTGGAAGAAACACGCAAATTAAATTCTGTTCTCACAAGTTCTAATTTGAGGGAAGGAAACTCACAAAATTCCTGACGCAAGCACACCGGCTATCAGACGAATTGGTATTAACGCGCTCACACTCGTCTAATCCGGATTGCCAGCCTGCGCTGAGGAAAGCGTTAAGATTATTATAGGTTCTCTGTGCACTCGTCAGGACTGATGCCAATGATGATTCCGCTTCGGTAACACAGATCTTCACTTCTGAGTGTATTACTTCAGTAACGATCAATTGGCTGGAGTATTTTTGAACACAGAATTTGCTCAAATCGTTCAAGAATGCGAGGGCGTATAATTTCTGATTGGTTTCCTTAATTTGATCCTCCATTAGGTCCCCGTTATGGGCGATGGCTGAAATTTGACGCGCATACGCAGAACTCAATTCGTCGATTTGAGTTTTCATGGTGGCTAGAATGCTTGCTAGTTGTTTTCTGGCTTCCGACTCGTAGTCCTTAATATTGTTTGTAGAATTCGCAACACCCACGCTGGTATCGGGAACGGGAGTGGTAGCGGCATCGGTAGTAGACGCAACGGTCGTAGTTGCATCGGTGGTAGTGGCATCGGTGGTAGTGTCACTACTTTGGGCCTAAGAGGATCTTATTAGCCTTGGACAGGATATTAAAATATTTTTGAGCTTTTTACCTGTGCCAGCGCCAGAATCACTTGCAACACTACAAGAATGTTAAAGAGGGTTCTCAAGGTCTTAGTCGCCATTGCTTTGCCGTTCCAATCAGACTATGCTCAGAACAGGCACTGAATGTTGCTTTTATATTCTTCCATCGGGGTCTATTGTCATAAAGTGTCAAGATATCAGCTCGAAATTATTGCTTTTGCTTTAAGTACTTTGAGTATTTATCCAGTGTTTAATGGTTGCCTAAAAACTCTTTATTGTCAATTTAAATAGTGTATTGCCTCTACACCTTCTTTGCTCTCATCCAAGTCCATCATCAATTAAGATTGCACTTCAATTTTGTCTTATTTAATCATTATATTCATAACAAAAGTTTGCTTATCAAACGAGATATGCCAATGGTATATCATCTACAGCTTAGGTGCTTAACTGAGAAAGGTATACGTGAATAAATGCGTAAACAAATTTTGTTCTTTAAAAATGGCGTCCCCCTCTCATACTTTGAGGCGTAAAAACTGTATCTAAAACGTCTCGAAAGTGGTATTCATGTTCATATATTTCAAGAAGTTTAATTGCTTAGATACAAATCCTCCAGTCTTCTTTTCTAAAAATTGTTTCCAAAAACCTCTGCTCACTTACTGTTTTGGGTATCTAAATTGCTTTTCGTTGTCATATCCGTAAGCCCTTGGCCCTTGGAAGGCAGATGAAATATTACGCCTAGCGAAAATGAAGGACACTAAATGTTGTGGCTAATTCTTTATCCATCGAGACGAAATATAACAAGAATGTCAAGAGCTAACACAAGTGAGGGCCGGAGATTTATGATACGGAATACTGAATTGCACCATCATGCCCTATAAATTATGCTTAAAATTTATAAATGCAACAAAATGCGAGCTCTGGTAATGACATTCAAAGTTGGTGGGCGTTGCCGATTTCGATGAAACTTTTAGAATAGTTTCGCCTTGTTGGCCTTGTGCTTATTTTCAGGATCTAACCCAACACAACTCAAAAAATCTGCACGGAGCTCTTAAAGACTCCTTTTCTGGATCGTAAATGCTCATAAAACGATAAAAACGGATAAAACAGCACGGAACTTAATATGGAAATAGTGTACATTTTGGGATCTCAGATGTGATCTATTATGATTGCTAGAATGCTCCTTAAAAAATTCATTCGAGTTGTATGGGGACGGGTGATGGCTGTTGCAGATTCTGATGAAGCTTCCAGGACCTTATTGTTTAATCAATACTAAACCTTGTGCAAATTTAAAAAAAAAGTTCTGATAAAAGGAAAAATCTTTTTAAATCCAAAATTCATTTTGGCCGATGTGAGAGATGGTGGGTGGTCATGGCCGATTTTGATAAAACTTCGTGTTTTTCTTTCTTAGTTTCATTAAAATAAGGTTCGGCGCCGAGTTGAATTGTTCTACAAGCAGTCCTTATAGTTATTGTACTCAAATGTATGTAACGATCCCACTGCGCGGTCCGTTATAACACCAACAAAAATCACGAAACTGGAGTTAATTAAAAATTGCATAGTATTAATTCCAAAGGGGAGAGTTTTAACAAAATCCAGGTATATTTTAAATTTTAAGGTTGTGAATTCTAAAAAATATTATATAAGTATATGTATCTGTGGTCATTTGGAAGACAAGCTTAAGTCGAAATAACGCATAATTGTGATAATCGAGCCATAGACTCCTGAAAAATTCTATTCAGTGACTAATGAGGTTCTTGTACTAAATTTTTAGCTCCAGACAACATTTGTTTTAGTGGTGAATGGAAAACTAAAAGTCTCACTATTAGAGTGGCCCTAACGATGTATGGAGATGTTTAAAAATTACAAATTTAAAAGTCTTCGCACGGAAAAACGTGAGATTTGGAATAAAAATAAATATGACATCATTTAAAATCCGATCCGGAAAGTCCGAGTTGCTCCGAGTTGAGCATTTAGTTTCTTTGCCAAGAAAAATGAGACTTTTAACTATATTTTCCACAATTAAACATTTTAACTGCGCAAAACCAAATTGTTCGTTTCAGAACAACATTTTCTCAAGAGCTTCATACTCTATTCAAAACATTAGTGATCCACATTGTGGCTAAACGTCGAAAAGTTGTGAGTTTTCTACAAAATATTCACTTAATTCTTACTTCTATTGGACTTAACTTATTCACTATTTGGGTTATTTTAAATACCTCGTTTTGGGATCGAAGAACCATCAATTGAGAACAATATTTTTTTAACTGAAAAGTTTCCTTTCAAATTTCGCAGAGAAATAACCGTTTTTATGAAAGCATTCAGTTCAAAAATTCTTGTATAAAACCTGCAACATGTTGCGATTCAAAAATCACTTGTTTTTTTCATAAATCGTCAAAGACGATGCGATTAAGTTTTGAATTTTCCTAAATATTTAGATACACATTTCCATGCATGAAATGCGAGTAGTTATAGTCAACCTTCTTATTAGTGTCAATTTCACCAGTACTAGTTATTATACCCAGCTGGAAAATACCAAGCGCTTTGCCTTGCGTTCTTGCTTTTGCGTAAGCATAACATTTAAGCCATTATTGAGCGATCTTTCAAGCTCGCTGTCTGTGATCATAGGATAATCCATTGTGAAAGTCTGTGCTAAATTTGACCATCGACTTCTTTAACGTTGCAGAGATATAAGTAAAAAAAACATGAAAATGTTACATACAATTTTACATTTTTCGACTTTGAGCACAATTTTTTACCATTAATTTAAAGGCTTGTAAGTTATTTTTGATTTCATAGTAAAAAATGAAGTTTTAGTAACACAAAAGCCTTAAAAATTTTAAGATGGCTCAAACCATATTTGAGGAATATGATTTTCAAAACATCAATGGTATTTAAAAATTTAATACGCGAATAACTTGGAACTCTGACGTGATGGAATTTTTTTTTGATATTTTTCAATTATGTAGCAAGCTGAAATCTAAAGAAATTGCTTAAAAATTGTATATTAGTTTTGTGCGAATCTTGTAACAGGGAGAACTAAGCTCCGGAGATATAGCAAAATATATATAGAAATGATCAGGATCAAAAACTGAATCGATTTAGGCATGTCCGTCTGTCCGTCCGTCCGTCCGTCTGTCCGTCCGTCCGTGGTCGGATCTCCTCCGAAACGGCTAGACCAATCAAGTCGAAATTTGGCACACAGGTATATCGAGATCCGAGTATGATCCTAAGTAAAAATGGGAGACATCCGCCCACTGCCACGCCCACAAATGAATATAATGTGTTTTCAGTAAAATGCTTGTAACTTGCGAACCACTCAACACATTCCATTGATATTTGGTGTACTGGTAAACTACGAAAAGGGACGTATCCTGGCAAAAAATGGACGCCGCCCTCCGTGAGCCACGCCCACAAATAAGCCCACAAATAAGGGCTTATCGTAACTTGTGAAGTAAAAGGCGTAGAAGCTTCAAATTCGCAACTAAAGGTGTAGGAAAAAAATTTATGTAGCCCGCATACTGCCACGCCCACAAATAAAGGTTTTTCGTAACTTCCGAGGTAAAAGGCGTAGAAGATTCAAATTTGCCACATAGATTGACCAAGGCAAACGAAAGGTACAGGAAAAAAATTTATGTAGCCCACCCACTGCCACGCCCACAAATGGAGATTTTTCGTAACATAGTGCGCCAATAATGTCGGGACGGTGGGTATTTCAAAGTCGGGCTTGACCGACTTTAGCTTTCTTACTGGTTTCTACATGTGTTTGGTATAGGAAAATTACTTGCTGCTTTAGAGCGTAGAGCCCTTTAGCGCACATTTAAGTTACAAACCTGCACAGAAATATTCTACCCCATCGTGGAGGGATGCTTTTCATGTGCTTGACTCTCATTGGCTACTGAAATTTAAATAAGGTTTTAGCGTCAGTTCAGCGTTAGCATGAAGTGGCGTAGATGATGAGTGCTCGACTCAGAATCCGAAGATCGCGGGTTCGATCCCTGGCAGAGGCGAACAAAAATTGTTAAAAATAGATTTTTAAAAATTTTCGAAACATTCAAAGAGAGGGCAGAGAAGAGAGTTATCAAACTTGTTTCTGTAAATTGACATTTAGAGAGAAAAGAGCAATGTGCTGCTCTCAAATGCTTCTTTCGCCATCGCATCCCCTAGCATGACCAGTGACATTTTCTAATCTTCCGGTGATAATGTCACCGCTGAAGTCCCTGTCAGCTCCTGTGTAAATGTGATACAAAGTGTCACCGGAAATAGCATGCATTCCGGCTCCGAAGTCAATAGGACATCATCGGGGATGTCCGCGGGACATTTCCCGCTGGGACGGCAGCATTTTTGTCTGTATTTGTATGAAAATTTCTATTTTAGCTGCATTCTACCAAGTAATACTTGATTGTACTTAGGTGCACATTCGCTTTAACAGCATCCTGGCTTTCGTTTTTGAAACAAAATTTCATAGTAAAATATTCCTTTAACAGCCCTGTTGAAGAACGCTTTCCTATCGACCTAAAATTCCTTTGCTTTTTTAGAATTTTTAAAGAATTTTTATACAAAATTAATAAACCTGGTCTAAACTCTCATAGCGACTATCATTTGAAAGTTTAAACCATCAAAAAGTTTAAGCTAGGTTGAAGACGATAAACCTTTTTTCATTTCACTTTATTGCTTTTTTTTATTTCTGGTCAGTAATGAAAGAATTTTTCTTTTTTTACAAAAGTTCAATATGTTTTTTGTTAATAAAATTAATATTTGGACGGCGCACAGTGGTTCAGACTGAGGTAACGTCGGTCAAAAATCTGTAACTTTTGAACCAAAAGAGACAATCATATAATTTTTTCGCCATTTGAGAGACAAAAGAATATAGAGTAACGGAACGAATTTTTTTTTTTGATTGAAGAATTAAAAAGTAGTTTAATTTAGCGGTGAACTTGAAAAATTTTGTTTTAATGGGAATTTTCATGTTTTATAAAATATTTTCTGCTTACACTAAGGGTATTCCCTTAAAGGTGAAAAGATGAAAACACGAAAACCTCGAAAAAGTACAAGGCACTTTTCGGGAACACACCTTTTTTGCAACTTTGAGTAGTTTGTGTAATTTAAAAATTTTAAAGTTCGGCCAGGGATTCGCTTTGAAATATAACAAGTAAGGGTGTTATAGTCAGGCGAGCCTGACAATTAAATACCCGACACAGACACACATGTTCAAATAAGTTTTTATATCAAGAGGTGTTTAAGGCCATTAGGGGCCCCATATACCGACTTTTGTTAAATTGTCTTATGAAAACCGCCCCTTTTCCACGCCCAATTTTCCAATTTTTCGGAATTCTAATCGGAGGCTTAAATATACGCTCAAATTCTAAGTTTCAGTGGAATATCTCAAAAAAATCCGATTTTGGGGCAGTTTTAGGATTTTTGTGACAGACCCTAGTACTGGAGGTACCCTTAATAATGAACCGACCAAGGAAATTTTTTGGGAGGATGTTTATGGCTACAAAAGAAGCATAAGTGCCAAATTTCGTTCAAGTCCCATTTGATTTTCGGGTGTAGGAGACAATTTTCGAAAACCGCCCTTCTGGCACGCCCAATTTTCCAATTTTTGGAAATCGTATTACATGCCTTTAAACATGGTCAAATATCAAATTTCATCAAAATATGTTGAAAAACTTCAATTTTAGAGCAGTTTTTGTGATTTTCGTAACAGACCCTAGTATTGGAGGTACCCCTAAAAATGGTCCGATCGGGAACTTGTTCTTACTCATGTCCCCGTGAGCACGCATACCAAATTTTGTCGAGATAACTCAACTCCTTCGATAAGATAACTGTATACAAACAGACAGACAGACGGACAGACGGACAGACAGACAGACAGACAGACAGACAGACAGACGGACGGACATGTCTAAATAGAATCTCCTGGTGACGCTGATCATTTCTATATATATTTTGTATGGTCTATCTCGACTGGTTCTGGGTGTTACACACAACCACACAAACGCAATATACCCTCGACACAAAGTGTGTCGGGTATAAAAATAGTAAGCACAGAAGTGTATTAAAAAAATTAAAAAGTTCACAATGCCGCGGAAAAGTGAAAAGACTCAAGTAATTGAATTTCTTGAACAAACAGCAGTAGCTGATTTAATGATGCTCGAAATAGTTGAGCTAAGTGATGGTTTGTTATGTTATTCCTTATTTGATTGTAGGACATCACATATAAATTTTTTTATCACAGGAAGCAATATGAAAGAAAAAGAAGATGAAATTCTTGATGACTGGATATTTACCACTCTCTTCGTTGAAAGCTTTCGCAATTGCACTCCCATTAAACTGAATAGTGTTCCAAATTTGCAAGATTTTTTAAATGTCATTTTACCGAAATTGGATGATCACAGATTCAGGCAATTGATGCGAGTCAATCGAAACAATTTTAATGTCATATTGAGATTGATACAATATGACGAGGTTTTCGAAGGAGCAAGGTCGTGCAAGCAACTAAGTGTAGAGTTGCAACTTGCAATTGTTTTATATCGATTGGGAGCTAGCGGAGAAGGTGCTACAGTGGCTAAAATAGCATGTCTTTTTGGAGTGGGCGATGGTGGTACATTGCAACGCGTGACAGAGCGTGTATTTTTGGCAATTTTGAGAATTAAAGAAAAGTTTATGTTCTGGCCCAGCTCTAAAGAACGCCAATAAATTGTGTCCCAAACATACCATGAGTTGCCGCATTGCATTGGATATGTTGATGGCACAGAAATAAAGTTAGCTGAAAAGCCCGTTGTCGATCCCGAATCGTATTTTTCTCGTAAGCACATTTATTCGTTGAAGGTCCAAGCAGTTTGCGATTATAAGCTCAGGGTTCGACACATGGTCCTTGGATACTCTGGAAGTGTGCACGATAGTAGAATTTACAATAATTGTGAATTGTTCACAAAAAAATCTGATCATTTCAGCGGTGCTGAGTTTTTAGCTGCCGACAGTGCTTACAAGCTAAGCGGTACTGTTGTAACACCATTTAGATCGAATTCGAATGATGGTACTATCCGGCAACGAAATCGCTTTAATAGAATCTTTAGCAAATATCGCGTGCGAATCGAAAACTGTTTTGGAATTATGAAGGAGAGATTTAGTAGCCTAAAGGAACTTCGAATTCAGATAAAAGATGATTTAAGTGTTAAAATTACTTGTCGTTGGATTTTGGTGTGCGCTATTTTACACAACATTATCGTAGAACAACGAAATGACGATATTTTTGATTTTGAGAGTCATGAAACAGTTGACGAAGCCGAGCAACCCGAAAACGAAAATGAACCAATATCCACCGTCGAAGGCGAACTAAAAAAACGAGTCCTATTTGACATTATAAGTCATATGGAAAACATCAATTAGTGAATTACTAACTCATTATTTTGTACATTTTATTCAGCCTTTCTGTTGTTAAAATTAAAAAAAAAAACATTAAAAGAAAAATTTGGAGTCTCAAAACTAATGTGCCTGCCACACGTAGATCTAAATTGCTCAATTTCAGAACAAAATTGAAATTGCCTCAATTTCAAATGTCAAATTTGTTCTGAAATTTTTTGAAATTGCTCAATTTCGATCTACGTGTGGCAGGCATATAAAATTAAATTGCACATTTCACGCATCGAAATAAATAAAAATGCTATATGTTATGTCACCTAATTTTTCATTTTCATATCCAGTTCATATTTTCGAAGTTTTTCTTCCCTTTCATTTTCCATTTTCATTTTTTCGATAGCGAGCCTTTCATCGCGTTCAATTTCCAATTTTTTCAATTGCATCTGCTGCTCTAGTTCTCTCTCTTCTTTTTCCTTCTGCCATTCAAATTTTTTCATTTCAAACTCCAATTTTTGTTCTTGGAATGTCAAAAGTAATCCTATCGAGCCTACATTTTGACAAGCTTTCTTTTTTTGACCTTCTTTAGTTCCGTGATAGAGCGAGCAGGATTTGGTCTCGTACAACTGGTCAGACAAGTACCAAAATATTCTTTCCAGAATATACTGAAAAATCTTAATATCTCCTGCAACTAAGCAGGCAAGAAATGAGAATAATGGTAGCGACCATCAGTGGACGCGGCCTTCTCAACAAACACAAAAAGCGATTGGAACTAACCAACAGCGAAGAGTGCAGATTTTGCCTGGAAGAGGAAGAAACCTCTCTACACCTACTGGCAGAATGTCCTGCCCTACATAGACAAAGAAGATCTACAATGGGCAAGGAAATCATCCAACAGAGCGAACTGGCGGAAATTGAACTAGAAAAAGTGAAAATTTTCTAGATAATACTGGAATAGCAAGAATACTCTAGGTGAAATAACGGGTTTGGCACAATAGTCTACACAGACGCAGTGCCACGGACGGTTGATGCTGGAACCTTCTACCAATAGTAATAATAAAAATAACACTTTCGAGTGCACTACCCACAAGTCTGAAAAGTGGTGTGAAAAAGTGGTGCAATAATTTTATCATATCGTGGTTTATTTTCTTCCTATGGGAAGTCTCTCCTAAATTCGATTCTGTGCACCACGCAAAAGCTACGTTCGACTCACTTGATGGTGTTGGCTGTGAACTCAGACCACAGTTGGACTTGGCAGTTTTACTCATCGCCCATTTCTTCGTATTTACACTTTTTACAAATTTACAAAATTAAAAAATATTTTTTTGGCACATTGAATGTATTTGAAATGTCGCAGTACTTGTACTTAATACCTACCCTACTTTTAGTAAAGAAAAGATATGGAAATCTTTGTTCATGTAACCCAACTGTTACCATTCTATTATTTGAAATGAAAATATAAAATGTGTTTCAAATTTTTATTTTATAAAAATACTTAAAGTTTTTTAAATCACAGGTTTTACTTTCATAATTTTCTTTCAATACTTCGAATGGAGCTCCGACGCTTGCAACTTTTGAAATAATTAAATGGCTACACATCTTATTGATGTATAAACATCAGAAATATGCATTGGTGTTAGTAACTGCAACATTTGCTAAAATGTGTTAGTGAGTTTCGGTACCCAGCGGCAAATTATCTCCTGCATGACAAAGTCACCAGTGATGTCACCGATGAAAAATAGGTGACATTGTCATGCATGACATCTTGGAGGACATGTCATCGTGGAGGGATGCTGTTCATGTGCTTGCCTCTCATTGGCTACTGAAATTTAAATAAGGCTTTAGCGTCAGTGAACCGTAAGCATGAAGTGGCGTAGATGATGAGTGCTTGACTCTGAATCCGAAGATCGCGGGTTCGATCCCTGGCTGAGGCGAACAAAAATTATTAAAAATTGATTTTTAAAAATTTTCGAAATATTCAAAGAGAGGGCAAAGAAGAGAGTTTTCAACTGACCAGCTATGGATTCTATAAATTAACATTGAGAGAGAAAAGAGCATGTGCTTCTCTTAAATGCTTTTTTCGCCATCGCTCCTCCTAGGAGGACATGTCACCGGTGAATTCACTGTCCAACTCCTGTACAAATGTCATACAAAGTCTCATATGAATTGTCATGCATACCGGATCCAAAGTCACCCTGACTTCAACGATGATGTCAGCGGGACATTTGCCGCTGGGTACCCAGCAGAAAATGTCGCTACAGACACGGTGGCGATTCTCTATCGACTTTGTCAATGGGTACAGCAACCACTTGTACCCAGGCAATGCATTACTGCAATAGACATTTCCCATTGCATGTCGTTGGATGTCAACAGGCGACCGTGGTACAGCCGTGCCTCTATCGCATTTTCAACAGGAATGGCGACATGCTAGAAAATCGTATTGAAAATTTCAACGATCACTTTTATCAGCGTATTGATCTTTTAAGTTTCAATCAAGAATTGCTGGAAAGAAAATACACGATTTTTATGAAAATAATAAACTCAATGGAATTAATCAACGGTGACTGCGTGCAAAAGGCCAGATATCGGGTACCCAAAGAATAAACCTAGAACAAGGTGTTTAAAAACTGCCTAAAAAAACTTAAAAATCCTTTTCTAAATTGCATTCAAAGATACTCGAAAAATCTTGGACACGCTTTAAAGGACTGTGCAATACGATTTCTGCTATTTCAAGGGAATTCGGCAAAGTGCTTGACAAGCGCGGTAAGGTATATTATTCATTGACAAACGATTTGGTAAAATATTAAGAAACTTTTCTATTTAGATAAACTCCGCGAGTGAACTGACACAGAAGAGCACATCAGAATTCGAATCGCGAATGTATAAAGCCGTCCGTGATTCTGATCGAAGTATCGAGAATATTTTCGATTGTTATTCCAAGGTCCTTACCGAAGGCTTGAACTTGATCAGTGAAGTCGCAATATCTGTAGAGAACTGTATAGCTGGAGACGAGGTATGTTTGCCTTGCTACAAAGACCTCAGCAAGGTGCTTTGCCCAGGAGAACAGAGCCTCTTCTTAAGCAAAACTATGCGTTCAACCGCAACGATTAAAAATCCTTTCAAAGACGACCAGTCCTCGTCATGCGTGAGAGTTAAAATAACAAAAAATCATAAATAGATTGCAAATAAAATGTATTTATATTTCATAGTCCGAGAATCTAATTTACAATGTCAGCTGTTACAGTCACTGTTATGCATTTGCTTGGATCAACTCCTTTGAAAGGATTGAGGATAGTCTCAAGGGTAGAGTTGACAAGGCTGGCTTGAATTTCGACCTTTTGGCACTCTGGTTGTTTCGGGCATGGAGTACAAACACCAACACCACTGATACAATCATCGATCTTACGTTTGACGATTCCAACTGATGTAGTAGCCTGGGTTCCTGTCTCAAATACACACTCCGTTGCGGTACGAACGCGAGAATCAGCCTCACAACGAGCGCCTTCAATTTGACTCTTAAATGTGCGCCAGTTGAGGTTGAAGTACTGAATCGTGCCTTGGACCTTTTGGAAGAAACACGCAAATTAAATTCTGTTCTCAAAAGTTCTAATTTGAAGGAAGGAAACTCACAAAATTCCTGACGCAAGCACACCGGCTATCAGACGAATTGGTATTAACGCGCTCACACTCGTCTAATCCGGATTGCCAGCCTGCGCTGAGCAAAGCGTTAAGATTATTATAGGTTCTCTGTGCACTCGTAAGGACTGATGCCAATGATGATTCCGCTTCGGTAACACAGCTCAACACTGCTGAGTGTATTACTTCAGTAACGATCAATTGGCTGGAGTATTTTTGAACACAGAATTTGCTCAAATCGTTCAAGAATGCGAGGGCGTATAATTTCTGATTGGTTTCCTTAATTTGATCCTCCATTAGGTCCCCGTTATGGGCGATGGCTGAAATTTGACGCGCATACGCAGAACTCAATTCGTCGATTTGAGTTTTCATGGTGGCTAGAATGCTTGCTAGTTGTTTTCTGGCTTCCGACTCGTAGTCCTTAATATTGTTTGTAGAATTCTTAACATCCACGCTGGTATCGGGAACGGGAGTGGTAGAGGCAACGGTGGTTGTTGCATCGGTGGAAGCGGCATCGGTAGTAGAGGCAACGGTGGTAGTTGCATCGGTAGTAGTGGCATCGGTAGTAGAGGCAACGGTGGTAGTTGCATCGCTAGAAGCGGCATCGGTAGTAGAGGAAACGGTGGTAGTTGCATCGGTAGTAGTGGCATCGGTGGTAGTTACATCGCTGGAAGCGGCATCGGTAGTAGAGGCAACGGTGGTAGTTGCATCGCTGGAAGCGGCATCGGTAGTAGAGGCAACGGTGGTTGTTGCATCGCTAGAAGCGGCATCGGTGGTAGTGTCACTACTTTGGGCCTAAGAGGATCTTATTAGCCTTGGACAGGATATAAAAATATTTTTGAGCATTTTACCTGTGCCAGCGCCAAAATCACTTGCAACACTACAAGAATGTTAAAGAGGGTTCTCAAGGTCTTAGCCGCCATTTCTTTGCCGTTCCAATCAGACTATGCTTAGAACAGGCACTGAATGTTGCTTTTATATTCCTCCATCGGGGTCTATCGATATAAAGTGTCGAGATATCAGCTCGAAATTATTGCTTTTGTTTTATTACTTTGAGTATTTATCCAGTGTTTAATGGTTGCCAAAAAACTCTTTATTGTCAATTTAAATAGTGTATTGCCTCTACACCTTCTTTGCTCTCATCCAAGTCCATCATCAATTTAGATTGCACTTCAATTTGGTGTTATTTAATCATTATATAATATAATATATAATATAATATAATTTATATTCATAACCAAAAGTTTCTTATCAAACGAGATATGCCAATGGTATATCATCTACAGCTTAGGTGCTTAACTGAGAAAGGTATACGTGAATAAATGCGTAAACAAATTTTGAAAGTTCTTTAAAAATGGCGTCCCCCTCTCATACTTTGAGGCGTAAAAACTGTATCTAAAACGTCTCGAAAGTGATATTTATGTTCATATATTTCAAGAAGTTTAATTGCTTAGATACAAATCCTCCAGTCTTCTTTTCTAAAAATTGTTTCCAAAAACCTCTGCTCATATACTGTTTTGGTATCTAAATTGCTTTTCGTTATCATCTCCGTAAATAGACCTTGGAAGGCAGATGAATGCAGAGGCAAACTCGAAATATTACGCTAAGCAAAAATTAAGGACACTGAATGTTGTGACTAATTCTATACATTCCATGCTTTGCAATTAAAGTGTAATAATTGTCAACGAAGTCCCCATCAGACAACAAATCGATGTTAAAATGTTTAACTATTAAGGAACTATAAAAACCTATAACGGATGATGACTAGTCGTAGTGCTCCTTCCACCTAAATAATAATAAGTTCAGTAACAAAATTAAAAGCTATGAGCTTTTGACCTCTGAACTATTTCAATTTGGATATATGCAAGAAAGAAATTGAAGCTGTGTTAAACATATTTGAAGAAAATTTGACCCCCATCGTTTGCTAAAACCCTAATAAAGATCAGTTAGCAAAATTAAAGGATTTTTGAAGAGCTTATTTCAAGTAAAAAGGCTCTTAATTTAACCATCTAAAATGTTATCGATTAATAAAATAGCAAGAGGACGATTGTTTTAACAAATTAATAAGTCCACTCAAGAAGTAAAAATACCGGACATGCTTATGTCAACCACACAAAAGAATTAAAAATTTAATTATATTAAATAAAGAGAGAACAAAAACTTTAACTTGTTTTTTAAGGGATCGTAAACTATATAGTTTGCGTCAAATAGAACTTCTCTACGGAAAGAGTATAAGAGGCTGGTCTGTATTCTGCATTTAAGATACTATTTTCAGTTTATTACTTAAGCTCTAGAAGATGCTCCATTGGTATATTTATTTTGATAACCAACTTTTGGCAGTGAACATTGCGATTAAATAAGACAAAATTGAAGTGCAATCTAAATTGATGATGGACTTGGATGAGAGCAAAGAAGGTGTAGAGGCAATACACTATTTAAATTGACAATAAAGAGTTTTTTGGCAACCATTAAACACTGGATAAATACTCAAAGTAATAAAACAAAAGCAATAATTTCGAGCTGATATCTCGACACTTTATATCGATAGACCCCGATGGAGGAATATAAAAGCAACATTCAGTGCCTGTTCTAAGCATAGTCTGATTGGAACGGCAAAGAAATGGCGGCTAAGACCTTGAGAACCCTCTTTAACATTCTTGTAGTGTTGCAAGTGATTTTGGCGCTGGCACAGGTAAAATGCTCAAAAATATTTTTATATCCTGTCCAAGGCTAATAAGATCCTCTTAGGCCCAAAGTAGTGACACTACCACCGATGCCGCTTCTAGCGATGCAACAACCACCGTTGCCTCTACTACCGATGCCGCTTCCAGCGATGCAACTACCACCGTTGCCTCTACTACCGATGCCGCTTCCAGCGATGCAACTACCACCGTTGCCTCTACTACCGATGCCGCTTCCAGCGATGCAACTACCACCGTTGCCTCTACTACCGATGCCGCTTCTAGCGATGCAACTACCACCGTTGCCTCTACTACCGATGCCACTACTACCGATGCAACTACCACCGTTGCCTCTACTACCGATGCCGCTTCCACCGATGCAACAACCACCGTTGCCTCTACCACTCCCGTTCCCGATACCAGCGTGGATGTTAAGAATTCTACAAACAATATTAAGGACTACGAGTCGGAAGCCAGAAAACAACTAGCCAGCATTCTAGCCACCATGAAAACTCAAATCGACGAATTGAGTTCTGCGTATGCGCGTCAAATTTCAGCCATCGCCCATAACGGGGACCTAATGGAGGATCAAATTAAGGAAACCAATCAGAAATTATACGCCCTCGCATTCTTGAACGATTTGAGCAAATTCTGTGTTCAAAAATACTCCAGCCAATTGATCGTTACTGAAGTAATACACTCAGCAGTGTTGAGCTGTGTTACCGAAGCGGAATCATCATTGGCATCAGTCCTTACGAGTGCACAGAGAACCTATAATAATCTTAACGCTTTGCTCAGCGCAGGCTGGCAATCCGGATTAGACGAGTGTGAGCGCGTTAATACCAATTCGTCTGATAGCCGGTGTGCTTGCGTCAGGAATTTTGTGAGTTTCCTTCCTTCAAATTAGAACTTTTGAGAACAGAATTTAATTTGCGTGTTTCTTCCAAAAGGTCCAAGGCACGATTCAGTACTTCAACCTCAACTGGCGCACATTTAAGAGTCAAATTGAAGGCGCTCGTTGTGAGGCTGATTCTCGCGTTCGTACCGCAACGGAGTGTGTATTTGAGACAGGAACCCAGGCTACTACATCAGTTGGAATCGTCAAACGTAAGATCGATGATTGTATCAGTGGTGTTGGTGTTTGTACTCCATGCCCGAAACAACCAGAGTGCCAAAAGGTCGAAATTCAAGCCAGCCTTGTCAACTCTACCCTTGAGACCATCCTCAATCCTTTCAAAGGAGTTGATCCAAGCAAATGCATAACAGTGACTGTAACAGCTGACATTGTAAATTAGATTCTCGGACTATGAAATATAAATACATTTTATTTGCAATCTATTTATGATTTTTTGTTATTTTAACTCTCACGCATGACGAGGACTGGTCGTCTTTGAAAGGATTTTTAATCGTTGCGGTTGAACGCATAGTTTTGCTTAAGAAGAGGCTCTGTTCTCCTGGGCAAAGCACCTTGCTGAGGTCTTTGTAGCAAGGCAAACATACCTCGTCTCCAGCTATACAGTTCTCTACAGATATTGCGACTTCACTGATCAAATTCAAGCCTTCGGTAAGGACCTTGGAATAACAATCGAAAATATTCTCGATACTTCGATCAGAATCACGGACGGCTTTATACATTCGCGATTCGAATTCTGATGTGCTCTTCTGTGTCAGTTCACTCGCGGAGTTTATCTAAATAGAAAAGTTTCTTAATTTTTTACATAATCGTTTGTCAATGAATAATCTACCTTACCGCGCTTGTCAAGCACTTTGTCGAATTCCCCTGAAATACCGGAAAACGTTTTGCACAGTCCTTTAAAGCGTGTCCAAGAGTTTTCGAGTAATAGCCATTTAACTTTGTCACTATCTTTTTAAGCTTTGAATCCAGTTTCGAAAAGGATTTCTTTGGTTTTTTTAGGCATTGTTTAAACATCTTGTTCACGGTTTCTTCTTTGGGTACCCGATATCTGGCCTTTTGCACGCAGTCACCGTTGATTATTTCCATTGAGTTTAATTATTTTCATAAAATTCGAGAATTTTCTTTCCAGCAATTCTTGATTGAAGCTTAAAAGATCAATACGCTGATAAAAATTATCGTTGAAATTTTCAATACGATTTTCTAGCATCTTAATGTGGTCTTCAAAGTGACGGAAGCTATTGTCAGCATAAATTCTGTCAAAAGCCTTTGGCATGTCGTCTGCCTTTCAGAAAAAATTTGCTTAAAAAATCGTATGGGAAAAATTTAAGTTATTCTCACTTGAACCAAAAAATGAAAAATAGGGCCTATCAAAAATATTGCAAAAGTAAACATTTTATGAAAAAATTGTACGAAACCAATTTTACTCCGCCCGAAGTGAAAACGAAATTAGACTGGAATCGAGTGGCTTTTGTTTCTGTACAAAAGTTTTTCAATTAAAAATTTTTATTGCTGCAAAAAATAATTGGAAAATAATTGAAAATGCGTGAAAACTACCATAATAGAAAGTTTGTTGATTGTATAAAAAAATTTTCAATTTCAATTTTACTCCTCAACAAAGCTTGCGACAAAACAATAGCTACTTTTTTTATACTCCAATAGGGTAATTCCATGGCAAGTGGTTAACTGTCGTTGGTGTGACTGTATTCATGGAATTACCAAATAATCTCTCATAGAGTACGGCGGTTCGTGCTTAGTAAAATTTTTTCCTTTAAAGCCTACAGCCTTTCGTATACAGACACACATCTGAGTTTTGTCCGTGGTGACGAAATAAAGTGCCCTTCTCTCTCTTTTACTCTCTCTCGCTCTATCTCTCTCGTTCTCTCTCTCTCTTTCTTCTCTCTCTCTCTCTCTCTCTCTTTCAAATGAAAGTATTAATTAAAGGAAAAATTAATTTTTGTTTTCATCCGTGAGAGGCAGCAAGTGTACTTTAATTCTGATATACCGTATGAGATTTCCAAATATTTATAGGTATAATTATACATATTATATAATTTAATTTTAATAGGAAGAAAACATAAACAACAAGTTACAACGAATTAACCCTTTATCCTATACGAACGCACATGTGGTTTCTGATAAAAAAAAACGATAGGTACCTATATGATTACTTTTGATGTCTTAATAAAACAATTGTTGGGGGAAAAAAGTTTCTTAAATTTTGAAATGTTGACCCTAAACTCGAATAAAATGTGGAATTCATTCCTGAGAATTATAATAAAAATTTGAACGGGTCGAATAAAATTAAACAATTGAAATTAAATTTTTTTATGTACTCATTAAGTATTAAAGCGTTAACAGAACCATTTGCAATAACCAAAAATATTTATCCAATTCATTACTTAATATTTCATTCAGCAGAAAGTTAATAGAACCGTGTCTTTCGAAAAAAAAGTTCCCACTTATTTATTATAAATTGCAGTAAAAGGTTAAACATTTATAGCGAAAAATTTTCTCAATTATTTAAATTTTATCTAGTAAAGGGTTAATAAACACATTTACTCCGAAAAAAACTTTTTAAAGCGCTTATTTAATAGGTTAAAGGTGGTCATTATGGACTACGTGGGTAATGTTGACTGCCAGCATATCTCAAATTCCATGAGTCAAATCATCCGTTACTCTAGCTTATTGCATTTGCATACTTGCAAAAGCTCCATCAGTTTTAATTTAGCCTGCAGTGAGAACTGATCGTCACGCATTAGCTTTTTTTTTTATAAAGTACCGGCCTCTAATACTTATATTCGTGTGAGTAATCTCTGTGCTCTTGTTTAGAAAATACCCTGCAGGAAATGTCAATAGTGAATCTATACTCTTTCTCTACTGACTGCGTCAACAGTACTACTGACCAGTTATACCCGTCGCAATGGTTTGCGTTAGTGACATTTAACATTGAGTTGTCATTGAATGTCAACAGTAGACCGAAAAACTATTGACGAACTATTGACGTCGGTACTATCATGTAGACCAAAAGGAGTACTCTTTCGCTTTATAAGAAGACACGTTGTTGACATGGTCAATAAAGATGAACTATAGCTCTTGACAGTACAGTTTCTCTAATGACACCGCCTATAAATATTGTTGACGTTGGAACTAGTTCTCTTGTCTATATTGACGTCAATATAGACATGGGGCCATATGGCGACAGGCTTCCTGCAGGGTAAATATTAGCAATGCATAAATTGACAAATATTTAAGATGTATTCAAATGACAAGTATACATATGCTTATTAAATAGCTCAGGAATTGTATTTGGGGAATCCGGAAATAGCTGAGAATAAAAAGAGAACAAATACACAATTTGGGAGGGACACGGTTTTCTTTATAGAAAAGAATTGTTAGAAAACTGTTACGTGATTTGGTTTGAACGTGATCGCCGCCGTTAAATCCGTTGATCCGGAGAGGGAATAATTTATGAATATTAATTAGGAGTTGAATAAAGATTTAAAGAAAAAATATATGCAGGGTGTTCCGTTTGTGAAGGTCAACCGGTCGGGAGCTGATAGAGGAGGTCAGAACTAACAAAAAATCGTATGGAAGTGGGGGTCGCAAATGCACCCTGAGGAGTTATAGGGCCTTAGTGTTTTTAGTCAGTAGGTCGAGAAAAATAACTCTCCCACGATATTGGTTTATCGTAAAAAAAAACCTTAAATGCAGTTTAAATGCCAATTGTATGTGCTTTTAGGCAAAATTAAATTGATTGTAAAAATTTGACCCATTGAGGAAAAAATAAACGGCAGTGAAAATTTCTGAAAAAACTTTCAATTTTTTTTTTTTTACTTTGGAAGTCATTTTGCTATAAAAAGTGTCCAATTAACAACTAAATTTTTTATTTTATTCAATTTGCTGGATCGAGTTCCTTTAATTTGGTACCTCATTTGTCTAATAATATTTTTGAAGATAGGGTGAGAAAAGTTGAGGCTAATATAGACTACTGCTTTTTTTTAAAATTAATATTTCGTTATTTGTGGTCATTTTAGGGGGTGAAAAATAGCCAATCCTTCATGCGATTCAGATTAGGATGAAAAATACAAAAACTCGGAGTTTGTAAACACCACTGAGAAAGGGAATGCGAAGTGTATATATTGGTCTTCTTTTTATTCGGAAGATCATTCTTATTGTATATGGGTTCAATGTGTCTCCGGTAAATCTTAGCCAAGTAGATTTTGCTGGCTGCGAACAATAGCTCTTCGTATGTGATATGCGTACACAATAAGCCCTGCGGCTTTTATGGTCCATATTACGATCCAATCTTTTTTCTGGGTGATTTGGAGTATCTTTAATTTTTCTAAAGTTATGAAATATTTAAGGTTTGGGGCTCTTATTATAACTATATTATATTAAAACCAAAAATAAAATAAAGAAAAAGATTTTTTTTTAAGTTATCTAAATTGATTTTGTTTTATTTTTTCGTGTTTTCTTAGGGATATTAAACATTAAAAGATTGGTGGTCCATATTTTCCAACAATTTTCCTATTTTATGCAGTAAATCGTTAAACTAAAGGAAATACAGGCCTCGAAGTAACTCCTGCAAAATTACGAAATCTCGGTATATGAATATATCCGTTCATGCCCCAATCTGGACCCCAAGAGTTCTTTAAGATCCAAAAACTCTGTGCTCTAACATCATCGTAGCCGTATCCCACAATCAGCATACCGTGATTTAAACGTTTTACCTGACACTCATCGTATTCAATGATCCCATCGTGGAAGAACTGCATTCGTATGCAATGTGCATCGATGCTGACGGAAATTGGACCGTTTAAGGCAACTGCTGCCGTTAAAACAGTTTCGTTGTCTCTTTTAATTTGAACAAAACCATAACTGGTAGCTCCGATTGTTGCGTTTTCAAATCGACACTCCTTATTATCGATTGCTTCAAACGGATAAGATTCCTCCGTGGCAATGCCACCATTTTCAATAACATATTTGAATGCTTTCTCCTTCAGACCACCATGACAGCCATGAGTGCCAAGTGATTTTGTACAATCAATCAAATTTTGCTCTGAGAGCGAAACTAAATTTCCGGTTTTCAAAAACGTTTGTCCCTCAAGAGCTCCAGTCGCCGAAAATGCCCAGCAACTTCCACATTTGTCTTTCGAAGGCGGAAAGAGGACAAACAAAATAAAAAAACACCATTAAATAATGATGCGAAAGTATATTAAGAGTATACTTGCTTTGACTTTTAACTGGAGTAACAGCTCCCAGAAAACGCCAATCAATGGAACTTGGAATAGGTGGATGATTACGCGGTAAAATATAATCCGAGCCTTCACTAAAAATGGGGGGAAAATTCTATGAAAATAATGAATAGGTATTTATATTTGGTTAGAGTTCGAACTGTCCGTGGCCACTGCGTTCGCTAGAGGAACTATTTTGCGATATCCAAGGTTTTCTTCACCGCAGGATTTGCATCACTCCGGTTTTCATGAGGAAAGTTTTAATCTCCTATGTGTATTTGGCTTTATGAATTCTATTAACTAGCAGTGTTCTACTTCTCTCATAAAGGAGAGCTGGAAATCTGGTATAATTGGAATTCTTCTTCCTCAGGGGCGTAGCGAGAGAAGGACGTTTAGAAAGTTTTGGACCAAAAATTAAAAAAGTTCATGACGCCCGATTTAGATGAAAATTTATCAATAGAATAAGTGAAAAATTCGAAGAATTTCGGCGCTACATTTTTTTCAGAAAACTGATTACAAATAGTTTAGTTTGGGTCTAGTTCCAAACTGGTCCAAAAAGTACTAGTACGCTGGCTAAAGATAGTCGAGTTTAATAAAAGCATGTGTCTCTCACATTTCCTTGGCCCAAGCTAATTAAAATGTAAATCTCTGACACATCCTTCGAACGGGGTAAAAATATTTTGATCCTTCGATGTCTTCCCAAAAGAGAGAGAGAGGAGAGAGAGAGAGAGAGAAAGAGAGAGAGAGAGAGAGAGAGAGAGAGAGAGAGAGAGAGAAGAGAGAAAGAGAGAAAGAGAGAGAGAAAAAAAAGAGAGAAAAAGAGAGAGAGAGAGAGAAGCTTTCAAGGTAAAAACAAGTAAGCCTGACAATAGAATACCCGACACAGACACACCTGTTTCAAATAGTTTTTCATATCAAGAAGTGTTTAAGGCCAAAAGGGGACCCCAAACACCGACTTTTGTTAAATTTCTTAATGAAAACTGCCCGTTTGCCACGCCCACTTTTCAAATTTTTGCAGATTTAAATCGGAGAGCTTTGATATACGCTCTAATCCTAAGTTTTATTGAAATATTTCGAAAAAAATTGATTTTGGAGGCACTTTTGAGATTTTTGTGACAGACCCTAGTACGGAGGTACCCTTAATAATGGACCGATCAAGAAAATTTTTTGGGAGGACGTTTATGGCTAGAAAAGAAGCCAAAGTGCCAAACTTCGTTCAAGTCCTATTTAAATTTCGGGTGTAGGAGAGAATTTTCGAAAAACGCCCTTCTGCCACGCCCACTCTCCAAATTTTTTAAATTCATAGTAACTGCCTTTAAACATGTTCAAATACCAAATCTCATCAAAATATCTTGAAAAACTCATATTTTAGAGCAGTTTTTGTTGTTTTCGTAATAGACCCTAGTACTGGAGGTACCCTTAAAATGGTCCGATCGGCTCCATTCTCGAACTTGTTCTTACTCATGTCCTCGTGAGCACGCATACCAAATTTCGTCAAGATAGCTCAACTCCTTCGATAAGAAAACTTTATACAAACAGACAGACGGACAGACAGACGGACAGACAGACAGACGGACATGGCTAAATCGAATCTCCTGGTGATGCTGATCATTTCTATATATATTTTGTATGGTCTATCTCGACTAGTTCTGGGTGTTACACACAACCACACAAACGAAATATACTCTCGACACAGAGTGTGTCGGGTATAAAAAGTTGAAACGAACCTGATGAAGTCATTTTCAAAAGTGCCGTTTATAAATTGTTGGAACTCCTCGTCGGACATGTCCGCAAATTTATTTATCTTCATGCTGTAGGAGCTGAGATCACTTTTGAATTTTTTATTATGCTCGTCGATAGTTTTGACATTCTTAAGGAAAATGCTCATGCGGTGCTTCTCTTCGGACGATGATCCGTACGATTTATTGAAGTTTTTCTTTAAATGAAAAACAAAAAAATAAAATAAAAAAATGTTGGTAAAAAAATCTTTAAATTTGTATCTTATAAAGTTTGAACCTTAAATTCATGAAACTGATCCATTTCCTGTCTAGTTACGGCTTCTAAGTCCAACAACAACGACAAGAAATACAAACTAAGAATAGATTTTCTTAACATTTTCCTCTATGTGCTTTCACCGCCGATCGATTTCGAACTAGTTCTTTTTATGCTTCATTCTCAGGAAAATTTCATTGCATATGATCGGGCCCCTTTCTTTTTATGGGGATTGTAGACACAAGGCTTCAACAGCATCGTTAAGCATCTTGTATCTTTATATAGGAAAGAATGAGAAGGCGACGCCGTTAAAGTCTTTTTTCCTCCTATGACAAAAGAACGTCATATTTGTAACGCAAAAGGTTTTCACTTGTCTTTCAGTCCCAAGGGAAAATTTAAAAACATCCGAATCATATAGTTGCTATATGTACTTCAATCCAGTTTCACTCAAAAATACATACAGTGTCTCAGTTAAAAAGCACAACTTTTGGGCGTTTATTTATATTGAAAATTTGGACAGGTGCAAGAGAAACAAGTAAGAAAGCTAAAGTCGGTCAAGCCCGACTTTGAAATACCCAGCGTCCCGACATTATCAGCGCACTATATTTTGCTTCTCTATTATTATATAATATATAGCGTGCCAGTCAACACAAATTATTTCCCTACACTTTTCATTCGCCTTGGTGAACCTATGTTGCGAATTTGAAGCTTCTACGCCTTTTACTTCGGAAGTTACGAAAAATCTTCATTTGTGGGCATGGCAGTGGGCGGGCCACATAAAATATTTTTCTACACCTTTCATTCGCCTTGGTGAACCTATGTTGCGAATTTGAAGCTTCTACGCCTTTTACTTCGGAAGTTACGAAAAGTCTTCATTTGTGGGCGTGGCAGTGGGCGGGCCACATTAAATATTTTTCTACACCTTTCATTCGCCTTGGTGAACCTATGTTGCGAATTTGAAGCTTCTACGCCTTTTAGTTCGGAAGTTACGAAAAATCTTCATTTGTGGGCGTGGCAGTGGGCGGGCCACATAAAATATTTTTCTACACCTTTCATTCGCCTTGGTGAACCTATGTTGCGAATTTGAAGCTTCTACGCCTTTTACTTCGGAAGTTACGAAAAATCTTCATTTGTGGGCGTGGCAGTGGGCGGGCCACATAAATTTTTGTTCCTACACCTTTCATTCGCCTTGGTGAACCTATGTTGCGAATTTGAAGCTTCTACGCCTTTTACTTCACAAGTTACGATAAGCCCTTATTTTTGGGCTTATTTGTGGGCGTGGCTCGAGGAGGGCGGCGTCCATTTTTTTGCCAGGATATGTCCCTTTTCGAAGTTTACCAGTACACCAAATATCAATGGAATGTGTTGAGTGGTTCGCAAGTTACAAGCATTTTACTGAAAACACATTATATTAATTTGTGGGCGTGGCTGTGGGCGGATGTCTCCCATTTTTACTTAGGATCATACTCGGATCCCGATATAGCTGTGTGCCAAATTTCGACGTGATTGGTCCAGCCGTTTCGGAGGAGATCCGACCACGGACGGACGGACGGACAGACGGACGGACGGACAGACGGACAGACGGACGGACGGACAGACGGACAGACGGACAGACGGACGGACGGACAGACGGACATGTCTAAATCGATTCAGTTTTTGATCCTGATCATTTCTATATATATTTTTCTATATCTCCGGAGCTTAGTTCTCCCTGTTACAAGATTTGCACAAAACTAATATACCCCGCTTACGCTGGGTATAAAAATACGGCCAGTTTTTATACCCAGCGTAAGCAGGGTATATTAGTTTTCTGCGAATCTTGTAACAGCCAGAACTAAGCTCCGTAGATATAGACAAACATATATATATTCTTGATCAGGATCAAAAACTGAATCCATTTAGACATGTCCGTCTGTCCGTCCGTGGTCGGATCTCCTCCGAAACGACTGGACCAACCAAGTCGAAATTTGGTACACAGGTATATCAGGATACGTGTACTGGTACTGGTAAACTACGAAAAGGGACATATCCTGAAAAAAATGGACGCCGTCCACCTCGAGCCACGCCCACAAATAAGTCCACAAATAAGGGCTTATCGCAACTTCCGAAGTAAAAGACGTAGAACCTTCAAATTCGCAACATAGGTTGACCAAGGCGAATGAAAGGTGTAGGAAAAAAATGTATGTGGCCCGCCCACTGCCACGCCCACAAATGGAGAGGCAAAACATAGTGCGCCAGTAATGTCGGGACGCTGGGTATTTCAAAGTCGGGCTTGACCGACTTCAGATTTCTTACTTGTTTTGTTTTGCTTTTCTTGCCGGTAAATATGTTTGCCGCAGCACCAGGCTTAACATTACAGCTGCTGTAATGTCATAACCGATCGAGTGATCACGAATAAGGAGTCCAATTGTACAGTCATATATGAGGTTAATGGACCGATTTGATCATTTATAATTTGAACGAACGTCGCACATCACCCGGTGACAGATCTTTTAGGCCTGGAAACTTTCCAACTCAGATAACAGTGCTGTTTCCCTTGAAAGTCTAAATTATTTTTATTATTCACGGTCTTATATTAAAATTCAATTTAAAATCTATATTTTAACCCATTTGCAGCCGCTGCACCTGGAATGGTACTCACGAATGATCATTATAAAATACCCTTTCGTTCTTTGTTCGGTTTGTTGTTCTTGTTGTAATATTGATATCACCTTGTTAAATACACCTTGCTGTCTATTATAAATAGAGCTCGGATTTTGAATATTTTGCATTTTTTAAAAATTTTTTTGAATTTTTTTGAATTTGTTTGAATTTTTTTTTGAATATTTTTTGAATATTTTTTGAATATTTTTTGAAGTTTTTTTTTTCATTTTTTTCAAATTCCGAGGCATAATTTATAAACTATTTTCGGACAAAACAATTTGCACAAAGTGCAGAGAATCAGAAAATAGAAATTTTCTTGACTTGACTGCTTTAAAAACGCTAAACATACACACAAGTTCCTACAAACATATGCATACACACCGATTGACAAATCCCGTTCATTGACAAAGCCAAAACGAACCAAAGGTTGCATCAAACGCGAATTTCGTGTGCTCGACCGGATCCAACACAAAAAAGCGTGTTTGAAGAAGGTTTGAGTTCGTTTCCTTTCGCTGCTGGTCCGAGTGAATTTCAAAATATATAAAATGACATCTCTTGTTGTTCTATACTATTTGCATTTGGCGACTGATTGGTTTATAAAACAAGGAATCTAAAAAAAAATTGTTCACAAAGAAGAAACTAAAAATTAAATAGGTTTTTTCAGTGTATTCCCGTGGTCGCGCCACTTTTGGACTATTTAAAAAAATACCTGTAAGTATTGCCTTTTACCCAAAAAAAGTTTTATCAAAATCAAAAGGCATCTTTTAGAGAGATTTTAAAACACGTATTTCAGAAGTAAGGGTGTTTTAAGTTACGTTCGATCGAGACTAACTGAGCCTTTAAAAATGTTATAGCAAGTAGTTTAGGGTTTACTATGATTGACTCAAAATCAAATTTAATCATTCGTCATGCTTCTGCTTTTTCAATTAATTAATTAATAATAATTTTTGATTTTAAAGCAAACTTCATTCAAGCTTCAACACGTCCGGAATAAAACCGGAGAAAATTCGATTTTTAAATGCTGCAAAAAATATTTTTAACATTTCTGGTGCTCTGGAATTTTCAGGATCTTGTTAGGGTAAGTGCTTATGAGTTATTCGAAAGAAAAAAAAAATGCTTGCATTTTTGAAACTTTTTCTAGGGAATCGACGAGGATTTTATTTTGTTTAGCCAACGTCAGAGCAACGCGACTTTAAGGATCCTCGCGAATCGCCTTATCCATTTCAGGAACGTCTTCAATGGGCGTTATAATTTGCTGAACCATTACAATGGATTGTTTGAGCTTAAATTTCTTGAAATGGAAAACCAATTGAATTCGTGGGATCTTCTGAATCATTTATGTGCATCAAAGTTCCGAAGTGGTGCTCCCGATAAAGTGAAAGTAGAAAAAGATTTGAAGAAATGCTTGAAAAAATCAAAACAGGGATATGATTTTTTCACATCTGCCCCAATTATCGGCTTTAACAAACTTAGAAAACTATTTAAACGGATCGTTTGTGGCCTCGTTGAAGGTGTGCCAAGATAAATTTGCTTCTTTGCCCTCGAATCGTTCGTCGTGTTCTCTGGAAGCGGTAAGTCCAGAGAATCATTTCATCTATGAAACTCGGATGATTCGAATGAAAGTTGTCCTCATAATATTCATTCAAAAGTAATTTTTCATAATTTAGATGCTGCAATCAAATGTCAAAGCAAATGAATATTTTACATCCTTTGAGAATGGCATGTTAATGGCGCAATATAACACTAACTTAAAAGTTAAAAGGTCCTTCGAATGTTTAGCTGCAACTCTAACCGAAAACCTCCATTCGATCAGCAAAGTATTGACTCTTACCCATAATTGTGTTTTCGGAAAAGGGAGCTGCGAAAAATGCAACCAAAACCTAACTCTCTGGGAGGAATCGTGTCCTGATAAGGCCAGTTTGAGCAAAGAAGAATTGAAATGGAATGAAATTGAGAACCCGTTCAAGGATCTCAGTTCGGAGGTGTCGTGTGTTCAGATTCGGTTGAAGCGCTAAAGCATATGAAACTTAAAATATTCCGCACCTTGATATGGTGCTTATAATAAATACGGAAGAGGTTGTAATAAAGATCGTTTTATGAAATTAATTAATTAATAAGGGAAAGGATAGATGGATAAAGACGGCGAAAGGTAGAGAGGATATGACGGAGAAAATGGGTGAGCAGAGAGAAAACGATAGATTGGGTGAGACTCGCCGTCGGGAGCGTGTGAGAGGAAGGGAAAAGTAGAGAGTATGTTAAGGGATGACAGGGGAAGACAGTAAGACAGAGGAAGACAGAGAAACATAGAGGAAGATAGAGGAAGACAGAGGAAGACAGAGGAAGATAGAGGAAGACAGAGAGAAGACAGAGGAAGACAGAGAAGACCCAGGAAGACAGAAAAAAGAAAAGGAAAGAGAAGGAGAGAGAGGCATAAAGAGGAGGAGACAAGGTGAGAAAGAGAGGGATACAGTGAGATGGAGAAACAGAGAAAGAGAGAAAGGGAGAAAGTGAGAAAGGGAGAAAGAGAGAGAGGGGAAATAAAATTGAGAGAGAAAGTAGAGAATGAGCAAAAGGAAAGAGAGGGAAAGACAGGAAGACTCAGAGAGAGAGAGAGAGAGAGAGAGAGACAGAAGTTCAAAAAATATTTAACAAAGAGATATAAATTTATTTTCATTTTAAATTAAATTTGAGTCGGTCTTATCGGAAACTCACCTCTGACTTCCTTTCTTCAAAAGAATCAGCTGTTTACTTACTTCGCATTTACTTTAACAGCGTAGAGTCCTTTAGTCTGGTAAAGTTTCTTTAGCCGCGTGTACTCAGATAGTTAGTAAATACTTCTACATCAAAGCAAATAAGGTAAATTCTTCTATAATTTTGCATTTTTTTTCTTTAATGCAAGGAACTTTTTGCCACTCATTTTTTTTTACTTTTAACAATTTTATAGTCAGCTGATAATATTTCACATTCAATATTTTACTATCATAAACTAATACCTCCTATCAATGTCTGGTTGACTTCATCCTCATGTTTATTTTACAGTGTTCCACGCAATAAAACACTCTCAAAAATAACCATACAAATGTATTATATATAAATGGGGGAAGCTTGCGTTGAACAAGTTTCGATGTCTTCAAAAAACATATGATTAGCAATTGAATTAAGGTAAGGTAGGAATTTTCACGTGTGAGTTCTTGCTAGTATTCAACACATGAAAATATATGGAAGCAGTTCCAATCAGCCGTGCAGTAATTAATCGTTTTTCATGGCCTCAAAATGAGAAAGATTGTTTTCCATTGAAAATGGTTTTAAATTAAACCTTTCCTTAAAGAGCTAATCGAGTATTAATTGAATTTTCTGATGCATACTTGCAGGCATTCGTCTAACGGGTTAACAGAATTTTGGTTTGGTGCTTACATTCAGACTAATATTTCTGTTAGCTTACAGGGAACTTAACATAATTTTTGAGGCTGACGAACTCGGGCATGGTAAAAATAAAAGTTTTCGAAAATTGTCGCTTACACGCAATGTTCGAAAGGGGAATGCCACTTAATACTACACCCAGAGAAAAAAATATGTTAAATCAAAAGGATTTTAACTATTTTCCATGTTAATTTTTTTCAACCAGATCAGTCATGTTAAACTTACGGGATTTAACATGGCTACCTAAGATCAATTCAAAGTTTTAATATAAGCAGCGGAGAATGTCCTTTTATCAGGATAATTTAACACAGCTAGTTGACTATTTTTTCTCTGAGTGTAGATAAAGTCGGTAAAAATAACAACTTTATGATCGATTTCAATCAGTGATGTCCAAAATGCGATTTCCCAAGCACTTCACTGGGTTCAAAAGATGGTTAATTTTGATATTTTCTGTATGCATAATTCATATTCATATTTAATGACGTAGATTTCCGAATACCCGTAAAATAATCTATATACAGAAATGATCCTCCCTGCAAAGCGATTTGTCTGTCCATCTGTCTGTTTGTCCGTATACAGTGTTACATACATATCCATTGAAGGAATTCAGCTACCTTGAGGAATTCCATTTAAGGAGAGTTCGACAATATATTAGACAGGATTATTTTTAAGAGTAGGTACCTCCAACACTAGGGTCTGTGATGAAAACTGGTCTAAAATCTGCAATGTTTGGAAGTATGTTGATGATATTTGAGCTTGTTTATCTAAAGAACACTTATTGTAAATTATTTCCTTACAAGAGCGGGGTAATAAATAAAAATCTCCAAAATGATATCTAGACAAACTCGAAGAGTTTCTTAGCATTAGACCGCTACATATAATAAAATTGCTTAAAAAAAGAAGCACGCCACTCTTTGACGAATTTCTTCTACATTGAATTAATTTTCCAGTCTCTTGTCTCTCGTATAAGAGATTTTTGACTGCATTTCCTCTGCACCCCTGCGATTATGAAATCACAGCGTTCGATGAGGAAACTTGCAGTCACTGAACGTGGCATTCCATTCCGAGCTTCTTAGTTCAAAGAATTTAAACGCGTGGTCCTCTTCGAAAGTTGTTCCGGTTGCATGTTAGCACGTTAAAGTGATGTTTGGCACATGAATGAGTACTAAAAGGACGTGTTCGATTTTTTTTTTTTTTTGCCTGATTAAGCAACATAAATAATGCATTAGTGCAGTGAAATTATGTTGCATGACGTAATTACAACGACGAGCACGAGCGGCGAGGCAAGGGGAACTCCTATGCAGTCCACCGATGCAGGCAATGGAGCCGAAAATCATGTTTGAACACCGAATCACGTCAAGGAAAACTCGATTTCGTTGAGTACGTGATCCATTTTTCATGTTCCTCAGTTTGAAGCATATTTTTTCATGTGTTCCAACGCGTTAGTGAAGCATCTTATGCTGTTGTTCTATTGAAAGTTGTTTTTTTTTATTTTGTTATTTGGGGAAAAACTTTTTATTCGATAAAAAAAGGGTTCATTTATTTAACAATGAAGAATGCACTCACCGAAAGTTCTAGAAAACGAATATAGGTTTTGCCTTAATCTTAAAGTCACACATCGAGTAATATAACTTTTTTATGAAAATTGAATTTTTTTATTGAAAAAAACTAACAAAAGTCAAGGGAATGTTTTTCAATTAATTTCAGATTAAAATTGTAAGTCCAAATAGAGAACATTTTTAATGTGAAAATCCAAAGCTATTGCCTTTGTTTTATTTTTTTGTGGAAATATAGCAATTAATCTTTCATGTAGAAAAAAAATTATTAACATTGGAAAAGTATAATAATTATTATAATTTGCCAGAAATAAGAGTAAAAAATATCAACTTCTCATTTTTTGTTGGAAAAAAAATTTATGTACTTTGCCTTGCTTAGCCCTCTTACTATATACAAATGAAAGGTACGAGTCTATACTTTCAATCTAAACAAAAAAGTTCACCTTCTAATACCTTTTCTGTAACTAACATCGATTTGAATTTCAAAAGTCACAGCAGTATTTCATACAAATGCTCAATAAGACAAAAAATGGGGCATACTTTTAGGTCTTGCGTAATTAAAACATGGAACGATTTATAAATGAAACATTAGTGGAACTCATGCAGCTTCGCAAATTGTGGGAGATGAGAAATTTGTCACACAACTGTCAAAATTTATATGAAAATTTACGATGGGAAAAGTTGCGAAGGCATTTGCGAAGCTGCATGAGTACCACTAATATTTTTGTTTACGAATATGTAGGCGTAACGAAATTTAATGACATTTCAATGTAAAAAAAAAACACATTTAACATCAATATCTTTCTATGACACACTTTAACTTGGCATGCCTTACAAGAAAAGCAGAATGCATTTGTGAGATATTTTCGGTGATTTCGAAGGCTAATATCGTTCGCGGAATGCTGTTGAGGGTATTATCTTCTTTTGAATGGAGACAGCCAATGTTTAAGCTCTTGGAAAAAATTAAAATTCTTTAATTTCTGTGAAAATTCCATTTAATGGTAGATAGGAACTAAAAACATGTAAAATCTGCAACTTTAAATGAGCGTTAAACCCAAAGTAGGCGTGGCAGCCGCAATATTTTTAGTTTTTTTTTTTTGAGGAGACCTCAATTAAGAAGTGTCCCAAACTTCAAGTCCCTAGGTCTAAAAATAAAAATTTTGACTTGTGCACTTATATGGGAGGTGGGCGTGGCAGTGAGCGGATTGACAAGACTTTTTCAAAATATCTTAATTTAGCCCACATAAGTGTTTCTGCAAAATTTCAATGCTCTACGACCACTCCCTGTTATTTTTTGTTCAAAAAATATATGGAGCGGCCCCACTGTGCGTTGTCGTGACTGCTTTTGCAAAGCTTAAAAATTTCTAAGATTTATATACATCGTTTATGCCCTTTTTTATAAAACAACTGAGAATTATACCGAAATGTTATTAAACATATTTCCTTTCAAATCAACCAAAAATGTTGTTGACTCAACCATTTTTCTTTTGAAATTTTTGTTCTGCTCGAAAATCAAAAGGACTGTGAATAGCAATGCGCACTTTTAAAAGAATTATGGTTAAGTTCGCTCAGTGTAGTACGGTGAAGGCTTAAGTTGTGGAGAGTTTTTCATGGAGAAACAGTTTCCTATTCTTTGGGTTATCTCTCCTAATGGCATCTCCATTGAAAGGCAAAATCACTGTGCCCTTGATGTCCACTGTAATTATTTCAAATTATTATAAATGTTACACCATAGAGCTCATTAAATTTCACCATTTTCGCAACTTCTTTTTCGTTGGGTCACAATTTATTGCACATAAAAATCCCAACACTTTATTTCCTGTTTTTCACTGCTGATGTTTTAAGAAAACATAAATTTCTTTTTAATTAGAAGTTTGCTTTGGCATTTAAACCCGCATCATGGAGTCATGGCATATAATTTTCTGAAAAAAAAGTTATTACACTTGCTGCGGATAATTAAAGCTACTCTTTGATGGTGGCTTGAGGAGGTTAATCAAGCGAGTGAACATAAAAAAGGTGTACAAACAATAAATACGAAAAGGCTAATACAGCTTCTTATTAACAAAACAAAAAATAATAAAAAAAATAAAAATATTTTCGTTCGCTTGCCTCGTAGGTAATACAATAAAACTTTTATCATGCTGGCCTCTTAATTCGGAGCAATTAACAAACAAACAAAAAATATTAAAAAATTGTAAAATTTTAAAATAATTTTCAATGCACTGGGTGAAGAATCTGTGGGTAGTTGTTTGATATAATTTTTTTCATCTATCTATGCCCATTAACTTTGTGGAATTCACGAAAGGACATTTCTTAATGGTTTGGGAGATACAGACAAATTTATTGTTTGACTTAGTCCGACTGATATTATAGCTTCTCAAATGATATCGAACCAATTTCCTTTAAGCATCAGTTTGACATTGATCCTGGCACCTATTTTGTATTCATGGAACGATAAAATTTAATCAGAAGTGACCTTTAAATTGTGCTACAATGGTATCATAAAACACGACATTTTTCTTCCAAGCATATTCCTATTGTCCAAACTACTTCTTTATTCCCTACTGAATTATTCACAATACCTAATCTGATTGCTTACATACCATAACAAGCCAAAAAAGCTGGACAGGCCCTAAACAGAAGCAGATATTCAGGGGATATAAACAGCTACACATAGAGTCACGATCAGGGACGTGAACCGGTTTTGAACCGGAAAACCGCTTTTGCCTGTTGATAAACCGAACCGAAATTTTTCACAATTGCTTGAACCGAACCGAAAGCCGAACCTCTTTTATAACGCTTCAAGGGTTCGTTTTTAGCAATTTTCGAATATAAAAATGTTGTACTTTCATGCATTTTTTGCCTTAACACGGCATCATAAGCCACGTTTATACGAACACATATGACGGTTTGATTGAAACTGCTTTAACTCAGAACGCATCCATAAACCGATTTTCAAAACGTTTTGAAAGTTCGAGGTGTGTTGAGTCGTACTCATTTTCAAATCGCTTCTTTATTTCTCCGTTCGCTGGCTTCAATTGTATAAATCATCAATAGCTTTTTACTGTAGTTTGCCAAGCTTTATGTTAATAGTTTCAAAGCGATTTTTCTGAGTTCACTTTATGAATGCTTCCATAAACACTTAGCAAAAAAAGGTGAACTGAGTCATGCCGTTTCGGGTCCTGGCGATTTAACAGTTCGTATAAACAAGGTAATATACTCCTTACTGATTCTGAAAAAAGTACAAGAATTGAACAAATTGTACAAAATGTTCATCTTAGATCAAAATTGAATTGTATGCAGGGTACTGAGGACTCGTCAATGTCGCCCAAATGAAGTACGGGTGACGGATTTGATGACTTGTTCAAAGAAATTGGAAAGAATGCAACATTTTTCAAAAATGGATCATTAACAGAAAAAATCAAATCCTTTGTTAGTACAAAGCGGTTATCAAATAATGTGGATATCTTAATATTTTGAATGACTACCCAGACAAAGATTTGTCCGAATTAGCTGAGATTATTTTTGGTATTCCAGCAACTCAGGTTTCAGTAGAGAGGGCATTTTCTACCTGAAATTTGTTCTCGGAGATTTGCAAGGAAATACTGACGAGGACTTCTTGGAAGATATTTTGGCTTAAGTTTACTTTACGGGCGTTTCTGGGATTCGATTTGGTACATAGACGAAGAATAGCCTCCTGATTCCAAATCTGCAATCAGAATTTTGCGGTCGCATATAGTTTAGAAGTTATAACCATTTGAAGTTTGTATGAGAAATGTATACAAACTCACTTACAGCTATTACGTAGCGCTGCCAGACTTAATATTTTTAATCTAACTAGCAATTAGTAGATTTTTTAGCTGTGAATGAAAACCAGAGGAAATGTCGCGTCCGTAGCTATTATGTCACATCCGAAATTCTTCTTATCAATCTCGACTGATTTCTATATCTTTTTGGTGCGAGAAATCATTTCAGAGCTTTTAATATGAAGGCCTCGATTTCAAATTAAATTCTTAAAAGAACCGCCAAGTTCTTCGTACATAGTTATAGTTTCTCGGCCGAACTTATATCGTAAAACAAAAAAATGTATGGACATAAACATGATTTTAAATTGTTACTGAATAAAATTTACTCAAATACGCACCGTTTGTTTTAGTCTCCGAATCGATGAACCGATCCGAAACCGCGGTTCAAAAGAGCAGAAAACCCGTTTCATGAACCAATCCAGAAGTCAAAAAACAGTTCGAACCTCCGAAGCGAACCGGGAAAATTTTCCCACCCGGTTCACGTTCCCGGTCAGGGCTCTCAACATCGGTAGTCTCCATTTTAACCCATTACACCACGGAAGTCTTATCCTTCAGATGATTTTAATGTATTTAGGCCCGTTTTCTCATCTTTTTTTATCTGGACGTTAAATTTATCGATGATAATTTAATACAAATTTGATTAATAAGTTAAAGAAAATGAAATTTAACGGGCGGACAAAGCTTAAAAGTAGGATGAGAAAACGGCCCTTAAAGTATGTTGTTTTTATAACCTTCACTACTCGAAGAAACTTGGCCAGAGAGCCCTTATTGTAAGGACAATGCGTTTCAAAAACAGAACTCAGCTCATTTCGAATCAATTTGGCAATTATTCTTGAAATCATAACTTCCCCTTCCTAGTTATTATATAACAAAACCAAAAAAAAAAAAAAAAAAAAAAAAAAAGGCGATCTCAAAGCAAGAAAATATTATCCAAACAGATTTTGATTGCTTTCATAATGGATTAAAGAGATGAAACAATTCTGCGAATAATTTGACGGCGGCTATCCAAACAGAAAGGCCTTTCATTTCCTGTTAATTAATTGAGTGCTATTCGTTCAGTGAAGTCGATTAAGGTGGACCAAGAAAATTGGTCGACTGACCAATAATGCGAAGACTCAGTGTTTGAAATACTTTGCTCTAAGTCGAAATCAATTTCGATAGGCTACGTGACCCATTTTGGGTTATTGTTACTTTAATAGACTGCTAAGGTAAATCTAGGACGTTTATCTTAAGCATCAAATCAATTGTTTTTTGGTATAAATAGTTGGCCAATCGAACTTAGGAAATCAGTCGCAGCTTCATCATCAACAGTGAAATATATCAAATTTTTACACTCCATTTGAAGGATATATAAAAAAAAAAAAATGTTTCCAAAATATTCGGTAAGACTCACTTACTCACCCCAATCCACCAGGTCGTCATCGTCTCCAATTTCAGTTCACTATTTTGTGTGTTATTTTCGCTTTGGCGCAAGCTACGCAAGTGACCACCAAAGCGAAGGAGCTAAGCAAGCCTGTGACAACCGAGAAAGTTGTACCCAAACGTAGTCTTAGTTCATATATTGGCGATGCGTCATTCGGCGGTGGATCATCATTCCTCAGTGGACCGTGGACAGCCACGGCTGGTCGCTTTGCCAATGGCTTTGGACTTAATGGAGCAGGTGGTGCAGCAGGTAGTGCTGGTTGGAATCCATGGAATTCGTAGTGAGTATTCGATTTCATTTATAGAGAGAAAACGTGTACTCTTCTAAAGACGAGCCATCAATTCGCAGTTCCTCAAAGCTCTATGGATCGCCTTCGCCAACTGAGGTTGCAAATGCAATTGCAGCAGCCAAACAGGCTTCGGCAAATGTACTCATCGCCCAGCAGCAAATGCAAGCGGCCAAAGAGAATGTTCTCAACCAGCAGAGACTTGCTATGGAAAAGGAGACGGCCGCAACGCTTCTCACACAGAAATCTGAGGCGGCTGCAGCCATCCAAAGGAGTGAGGCCGCTGCAGCAGCACAAAATGTGGTCTTAGCCCAGCAGCGTCTGGCGGCTTCAAAGGTGACAATTGACTTTCCACATATTCCACTATAAACACATAAGACAAATATTATACCTACGTCTAGGCCGCGGTATCCCATCAGCAACGCATCGCTGCCGCTCGTGAAGCAGAAGCTGCTGCTGCATTGCAACGTTCTGCTCATGCTGCAGCTGCGGAAATTCAAAAGACCGAATACGAAGCCGCAAAGTTTGGCCAATACACACGCAATGGGAACGCCGGAGCTGCCCATCATCTAACCTTGACCAAGGATACAGCATTCAGCCCCATTACTGCCGGTACAAATCATGTTCCGGAACTGGAAAGCTTGGGACCATGGACGTCAGCAACGAATGCCATATTGTCTGCTGGTGCTGCTGCAAAATCCATGCCGCCAAGTGCTTGGCTATAAAAATTTTATATTGTGAACATGACTTAGTATTTTTTTTTAACCCTTTATCGCATACGACCACATACATATATGATTTCAAATCAAAAGACGAAAGCATAGGTACTTTTTGATGTAAAACAATATATAATTATTTTTGAAGCCTTAATAAAAACATTTACTGGGAAAAATTTTTTTTCACACTTTTAAATTGCCTACATCATGCAGTAAAGGGATAATAAAAAAATTTACTACGAAAAATTTTGCCGCTCTTTTAATATATCATGTAGCAAGGGGTTAATAAAACCATTCATCTAGAAAAATAAACTCCACTTACACAGTTCATACATAGGTATATCACGAAGTAAAGGGTTAATAAGACCATTTACAAAAACAATTTTTTTCTAATTACACTACTGTGCAGCCATTTTGTTGAGGTGATCTCAATCCACTTTTCCCATGGACTTTTTGGCCTTTTAAACACAAAAAAAATATATGAAAAACAAGTAAGGGTGTTATAGTCAGGCAAGCCTGACAATAGAATACCCGACACAGACACACATATTCAAATAATTTTTAATATCAGGAGTTGTTTAAGGCCATACGGGCCCCATATACCGCATTTTTTTAAATTTCTTTATGCAAACCGCCCCTTTGCCACGCCCACTTTTCTAATTTTTCGGAATTCTAATCGGAGGCTTAAATATACGCGCAAATTCTAAGTTTCATTGAAATATTTGGAAAAAGTCAGATTTTGGGGCAGTTTTCGGATTTTTGTGACAGACCCTAGTACTGGAGGTACCCTTAATAATGAACCAATCCAGAAAATTTTTGGGCAGGATGTTTATGGTAACAAAGGAAGTATAAGTGCCAATTTTCGTTCAAGTCCCATAGGCGTTTCGGGAGTAGGAGACAATTTTCGAAAAACGCCCTTCTGCCACGCCCGTTTTTCTGATTTTTGTAAATCACATTAATTGGCCTAAAATATGTTCAAATGCCAAATTTCATCAAAATATCTTGAAAAACTCCGATTTTAGAGCAGTTTTTGTGATTTTCGTAACAGACCCTAGTACTGGAGGTACCCCTAAAAATGGTCCGATCGGGTCCATTCTCGAACTTAGTCTTACTCATGTCCCCGTGAGCACGCATACAAAATTTTGTCAAGATAGCTCAACTCCTTCGATAAGATAACTGTATACAGACAGACGGACAGACGGACAGACAGACAGACGGACAGACGGACAGACGGACATGTCTAAATCGAATCTCCTGGTGACGCTGATCATTTCTATATACATTTTGTATAGTCTATCTCGACTGGTTCTGGGTGTTACACACAACCCAACAAACGCAATATACCCTCGACACAGAGTGTGTCGGGTATAATTATTCATGGAAGCGTTTTTTTATTACAAAATTAAAAAAAAATTTTATCGGAGGTATTGCAGGTTTTTGGAGTAGAACTCGACTATTTATGATGTTTCATGTTTGCACCAGGAACAGGAGATTATAATTTTTACTATATTTTTACACTTTACGAACCGATTTTTAGATCCTGTTGCGAAGTGTCCTTAATATGGCATTCAGACGAGCACCGAAATCCCGGGATTTCGGCACTTGGATTTCGTGAAATCCACATCGAAATCCAAGCGTTCACACGACAATATCGCCATTGAGAGGATTTGGTTTGACAGCCATTCATCTGTTTGTAGTGCTGCCAATTGTAGGGAAATTTCTTTAAAAATTTTTTAGGGATTTTTTAAACAAAAAATAACTTGTAGGGACAAAAGGACTGATTTCTTAAAATCGACAAATGTACGGAATTTGTGATGTATTCTAAAATATTTAATAAATTTTGTATAAATTTCGTTGTCATAAAAATAAAAAGACAAAATAAAAACTATGCCAACCTGTGTTTATGTGAAAAAGTTCGGTCGAAGCTCTCGTTAAGCGTCGATAGTCTACAAATTTGAAAATTTAAATAGTATTTGTATAAGCTTTTTGAATAAAATGAAAACTGTTTTATTTACCGCTACTAGATCAGGCCTATTCATAATTTTAATGAAATAATTTTTACTTGAACCACTACAAAAAAACTCAATTTTTGAAAGAAACTTTTTATTTTTGAAAAAAAAAACCAAATTTCAAATGACTTTAGTACGATCCGGAGTTCCAGACTACCCTGAAAGATTCTCAAAAATATTAGCCTACCATATTCATGGCTACTCATAAATTTTTGTATGCAAGAGGCATATTATTTAAAAAAAAAATAAAACGATATTTGTGGTAGGGAAAAACGTAAGGAATTTTGGGATTTTTTTTAGTTTGTAGGGAATTTTTTCGTTTGCGTGTGGCAGCATTGGCTGTTTGTTTCTTTGGTTTTTTCAAAATTTGACAGTAGTGTTGCAGCATTTCTTCGATACATATCGAAAAACACAGAGTTGCATTCAGTTTGTTCCGGATTTCTCTTGGGATTTCGTTGAAATCCAATTTCTGAGCGGATTTCGTTTGACATTCATTTGTATGGGAAATCCGCTGGATTTCGACTGGATATCGGCTGAAATCCTCAAAAGTGCCGAAATCCCGGGATTTCGATGCCGTCTGAATGCCATATAAGATATCCTTGAAAACCCCTTTTGAGTTCGCCTTTCTTCAAGATTTTATATCTCAAAAACTAAGGGCCAATATTACCAAGCATATTTAAAAAAAATTTTAAAATTAAAATTAAAATTTGTTTAAAACAAATTTCATTTTCAATATCGCAATTTTTTAAGCATCGAAATTTACGGCGGCACCGTCTACTTTCAGAGCTGTGAGTACATTTGACAGCTGATTAGATCGTTATTTTTAAAAACGGATTCTATAAAGAGCCATTCTAACGATTGTTTCGTACACCAAATTGCTGCCCTGTGACTCCAAAGCTTTAAGTCCTATCTATCATATTGTGTAATTTCCAAAACTGCATTTTTTTGAAAATTATTTCTTTAAATTTTTCCCAACAAACCAAAATTTAAAATATTTTAAAAATAATTTTAAAAATTGGAATGGTAAAATCCGAAAGCGAATATTTATTTAAAAAAATTTTTTAATTTGCTTGGTAATATTGGCCCTAAGATAGAAACATAAAACAAAAAGTTGGCTGATTGCTAATAAAACAGAATCAAAAATAAAAATTTATTTTATTTTATACTGAGAACAATTGTTACACAAAAAGAAGAATAAACTAAATCATTTTTTTAAGTGTATTCCACTTTGGGGACGTCCTTCGCAAATCAAATAAAAATTTTTATTTTTGTCAAAGCACTGTGCGGCATTTTAATTGCAAATTAATGTGGAGACTCAAAAGATTAGCATACTTACAGGCGAGGTTTCAGAAAAGACTCGTGCATATTTTGTATTCCGACGGATCGAATCCTTTCGGATTTTCACATTTTAATGAATGAAAAAACTCTTTTTCGGATTCGATCCGTCGGAATACATAATAGGCACGACTATCAGCCCGATTCTAAATATTTCTGCGTATTTGAAAAAAATAAAATGTTCCCATTCTTTGCACAATAGTGAATATAATGGAGAACCGTTTTCAGTTTACAATAATAACCCGACGATTTCTTAAAAGATCTTTGGTGTGAAAAAGAGAGCACCACATCGATGAAATCGAATGGCGAATGTTGAAGCTCAACATTCCGTCTAACTGGACTTTATCGATACTTTTTAGGAAAATGTGCACATTCAAGTGGATTCCTGTTGGTTGGTTCGTTGCCTTGTGCAAACGAGCTCCGATTTAACAACTTCATTCATTCGGACAACATCAATCTTTGTTAGAGTTGCCAGCCGTTGTGACATTTGTAGTGCAAACAAAAAAAAAAAAAAAATGAAATGTGCAACCGCTGACAACCGCTCCGCCGAAACGGTCGCGATGCTTTCGATGAGATTATTTCCCCAACTTGTTCGCATTTCACGTGATTGTCATTTTGCGTGTGCGTGTGTGGTGTGTGTGCTTTCAGAATAACTTTTAAATGCCTACTTTATCGATCGAATGTATCGCTTGTCACTTCGCCAAAGAACATGCTATCGATCGTTTTTGTCATGTGCGATAACCCGAACTTGTTCGCATCGCAGAAGTCCAAGAAGATTTCAAACTATGGTGAGCTTCGTTTCAAAGCTAGAAAATTATTTCATTAATCTTAGATTCATTCTATTGTTCTATGGTCGAAGCATGGGCGTAACCCGGGCTTTTGTGAAGGGGGATGCTAATAATTTTTTAGTTGAAAATTAAGGTAGATTTGAACTTATGGCTTCATTTTCAAGTCCATTCCGTCTTAAAGAAGGGGAAGGAAAAATGGCCTCATCGGTAACCCGTCAAATACGCTGTCGGGTCCAAGTCGAAGAATAAATCTTTTGTTTTTTTTTTATATAGAAATTCCGATCATTATGCAAATGGTCACCTTTGAGGTTCATCAGTTTGAGGATAGCTTAATTGCTTTTTATGTCAATAAAAAAAAATAAAAGAAAGTTTGCAAAAACAATTTACCGAATTGAATATAAAAAAGAAAAAAAAAATCAAAAATAAAATAAAAAACAAACAAACTTTAAGCACACTCACCCGATTCCGTTGCCAAGATAAATCATACAAATGCGCCCGATTCCAATCTAAATAGACTTGTTGGATGGCTTAAATTGAGCGCAGCTGCCAACCCAAGTTGTCCAATTAAGAGCAGCCAAGGAGAGAGAGAGGAGAGAGAGAGAGAGAATATAGTCCTTTGCATATGTATGTATATCTATATAAAAAAATAAACAAAAAAAAAAAATATGTTGAATTTTGCTCCAGACTAGTCCACAAATTCTTAATTTAAGGCATTGCAATATGCTTTCAGATGCCGGCGATGGTGGTGCACAGGCCATCGAGTCTAAGAGGTTCGTTTAGTAAGCCCAAAAGGAATTCGTAAGAGTGCTCGAGTGGACAATTTATTGTGTATTCTGAATTGTTGACTTGCAAGTCTGTTTTCTTCCCTGAGAAAGAGTGACACCACATGTTCATCTACATACATTGTTCCCCTCCCATCGAGGAGAGTCTGGTGTCTAATTAAGCCTAACACGACAGACGATACAGACAGCACCACTCCGGCGAGTCCACCTTTTCAAGTGTAATTGCTTGAAACATGTCGACAAGTTGCTCCGTACGGAGCTCGATGAGAGGGCGGGAGGAGACGGACGAGTGCATTTTTCAGCCATTAAAATTGTACACTGTATGCAAATGATCAAAGGAATCTGAAAAGCACTCCACAATCTATGCGAACTTCTAAATCATTCGATTCAAGCGAAAAACAAGTCGTAAAAGTTTCTTAAATAGTAGGTACAAAATGATCTTTGCGGTGACAAAAGATACACGAGGAGATAAGACAACCGGTGAGTGCATAATAATAGCACTCGAATTTGATATCAAGTCAATACAAATCAAATTCATATGGGGAAAGTTAGAACATGCACTTTAGATGGAAATTGGTGGACCGTAACGACTCTTAGATGAAGTCAACATTCATGCCATTTGAAGAAGCTCCAACAAAATGTCATAATTGATCACAGAAATGAGCATCAACCATCTTGACCATCCATGGAATGAGAAAAAAAAAAAAATCGGACCTTTCAAATACCTAATAATGAATTGAATTGAATTGAATTTGAAGTGCAAAAAATATTTCGTAAAACAAAAGAATGCAAAATAAAAATGGTCGATGTATCGATACATTGATATGTTTTAACAACAAATAAACTTCGATTATTATTGAAGTCGATACTTTTGCGAACATCGTCCTATCCTAGTGACGAATATTATCAAGAGTCCTGCAAGGCATTACACCTTATACTTGAAAAATCTAAAAACTAAATGAGAACTATAGACTATAGTATACTGACAAACAAGAAAGCCAAGTAAATTTCTCTAGTTGCGAATATCACTACGAATGGTTAGGCCAACCCATTATTGTTTTTTGTTTTTAGATTAAATGAAAAACATTGAGCACCGGGAACAGATTGAGACCTAAGGTTTTTGTTGTTTGTTTTTGCCCCCAATGCCCCTTGGGCACAGTTAAATATATATGTAAGAAAAAATGTTAGAGACACTTAAAAATGTTGAGTTGAAGATTAAGACCTGTTGCTGTCGTGTTCACCGGCGAGATAAATACAAGGTTTCACAGTATTTATGAACATTTTTTCTTCTTTCCTGCTCTTTGTATCGACGAGGCTCCATGGTTTAAGTGCTCATATCTCAATTTCAATCAACGCGTTGCAGCGGCTCAACGAACGCGTTATTCATTCTCATTTTGTTTCGCACCTTCAGCGTTAAGTTTTCTGAGTGATTCTTATTTATTTGAGCTATTTTCCTCCTCTAAATAAATGTTTTCTTGTACATACATATATAGTGAAGATAAAGGTGTGTGAATACCTTTCAGAAGTTCAGGATGATATGTTTATTGCGAGTGGGCGGTGTTAAGCGTGGCCATCCATCAAAAGGGTTACGTGCGTCTTGAACGAAGACCTCTCTTTGAAGTTACTTTAACATTTTACATTGAATGGATGCCTTCGAGAGATGCTGTTCGAGTTGAAGGTGAATGCTATAGCGTATAATCTTCACCGTCAGTTTCAGTTTCATAGTTTTGAATATGAGAATGCGGCGGCGCTAGTCATGGCAATATTTCAACCCGCGAATTTATTTAAATTTTTTTTATTTTATATGAGCCTACGAAGACATTCGGAGAATAAATTCAGAGAGCTTTAACCCTTTACTGTATAATATATTAAATAAGTGGAATAAAGAAAATTTTTACCTAGTAAATGGTTTTATTAAATACTAACTGTATGATAAATTAAAGTGGGATTTTTTTTTGTCGCTGTCAATGGCCTTAATAACGCTTTAATGTATGATATTTTAAGAAAGTGACAAAAAAGTAGTTACCTATTTGGGTTTTTTTTTTGTGGCGGAAACCATAGATAATAAATAATAAGGTTATGATTATTTTGCGCATGTACACTTGCGACGTAGTTTTAAAAGTATTCTGATTGGTTGAAATTATTGAAAATTTTTGACAGATAAAAATGTTCAAGACAAAAAATTTAAATCAAAGAATTTATGTGTTTACAGCGTTGCCACTGACTTTCGAAAAAGATACTACCAATTTGATACTTTCACAAAACCTGGTTTTTACATACTTACATATTCCTTTAAATAAGAGATTCTTTTAAAATGATCAATTAACAAAAAAACAAAAATCTTTTAATAACTTGAATTAATAGTAAAACTAAAAAATTTTTACAAAAGTATATTTAAAAATATTTCACAACTTAATGGCAGCACCAACAAAAACATCACAAGTGCTGGGATAGAAAGAAGAAGTAAAATCTGCGCATGTCGTAATCTTATATTCTATCATTCTTGGCGGAAACGGACTCATAGTTTACGATATAGGATTAAATCATAATTTACATCAATTAAAAAACGTGCAAAAATATAGGTATTTGTATCTCAAGCATTGTTAAAATAAAATTGGCCCACAGTCAAATAGTTCCGTGTGACTTTGTTGTGCATATTTCAGATGAAATTTAACATAGGGGGAATTTCACGTGAAGCGGACAACAAAAAAGGGTCATGTTCCGAAAATTGATCATATTTAAATCAATTGTACCTCTAGAGAAAATGAGTTACAAGGTACACAATTTTTGTTGTGTTACACTTAGTTTTCAAGATATAGACTTTTAACAATTGACAAAATGAAAAAGCTTAGGTTTAGCGCATCAGTACAAGATACAAGGAAGAATTCTTTGTCGCGTAGTTTAAACAAAACAAAAAACCCCGAAGAACAGAATTTAGAGACTTGCAGCTAAGAAGAAAATGCTGAGATCTTTAAAAAATAACCTAGGGGTGTCAGATGGCTACCGTGCGTCAAAATTCAAGAAAATAGCACCAGCACTGTAAGACGGATACGTTGTAAACGAAGTTCGGAAGTGCTTTCGCGCAATAAAATGCCCCAATAGGTCACAATAACAAAATGTTGAGGACAACTAAAGGAGCTCTTTTCATGTACGGCGCAGTCTTGACGATATACGGTGGTTACCTTATATTGGATAGTAAAACTTGGGTGAAAATTGAGTTTAAGGGAATTGACTGGATAAAATTTGTACTGTGCTTCAAATCTTGGGGTACGTCTCTTCGAATTATATAATTATATATGTGTATACCTGTATATATAAATTCAAATGGACAAATTTGATCAATTTTGTTGGAACAATGCTTTATTTCCAAGGCGATCTTTAACAAAATATATTCTGACAATAAAAATATAATTTAACGAAATACATTGCCTTTATTTACGGTGCCAGGGGTACTAAAATCCCCAGCAGAGTTTTTTGAGGCCAAATTATTAGCTTCAGAGAATCCCGAATCATTTTGAAAATGATTCGGGATATCCTCTAAAAAAGACAAATCAATACGTATATCGTCGGGAGTTGTGATCACGCTTTGTATGGATCGGCCATCTTGGACATTAAGACACTGTGAACTGGACGCACTGGTATGAGGCTCATTGCTCATTTCCGAGATAAGATCGTTTGGTTCGTTTATATTTGACGCAGAGAAAATCCGCTTTCTCCATTCCATAATGTTTGAGTACAAATAAGAGGTGGTCGACGAGCTAGAATCCCAAGAATCGATGTTATCAGTATTACTTGTGCTTGTATTAGACGATGTATCCGATTCTCTTTCTGATGACGTGTCCGTTGATGTCTCCGTTTCTGTATCCGATGATGTGTCCGTGATGTCTCCGTTGATACCTCCGTTTCTGTTTCTGTTTCTGATATCGCCCTCGTTGCCAATTTGGAAGCCATATTCCTGGTTTTTCTCGAAGCCCTTCTAGTTGTCCTTTTCGAAGCCATCCCCAAAGTCTCCTTTTTTGCCGTTTTCAATGGTGCCTCCTCTCCTGTTGTCCTTGTTGTCATAGTTGCCGATTTGCTTCCTGCTTTAGTGTCGTCCATTTTTTTATTTTTCTAGTCTCCGTGTCTGTTTCTACGTCCGTATCTTTCTCTGCATCAGTCTCTTTCTCTGTGTCCGTCTCTTTCTCCGTGTCAGTCTCTTTATCCGTGTCCGTCTCTTTCTCCGTGTCAGTCTCTTCCTCCGTGTCAGTCTCTTCCTCTGTATCCGTACCTTTTTCTGTCTCCATCTCTTTATCTGTGTCCTCTGCGTCCGTTGCTTTCTGTTTCAGCGTCTGTTTTCCTTTCTCCGTCCCTGTCTCCTTCTCAGGCTCCGTATCCATGTCTGCGTCTGTCTCGGTTTCTGTCTCTGCTTCTGTTTCGGTTTCGGTTTCTGTTTCTATTTCTGTTTCTGTTTTCTGTTTCTGTCTCTGTCCTTGTTTCTGTCTCTGTCATTGTTTCTGTCTCTTTTTCCGTCTCTGTTTCCGTGGTTGTGTCTAAGTCCGTAGTTACATCAGTTTCTAAGTGCGCTATGTGTGTCGAAGCAGAGCACGGTCCATCGTTTTCCGCAGATGACATATTCGATGATTCTTCTTCGGAAACTACTCGTGTGAGGCACTGAGACGTGCCTTTTTTCTCGTAAACCAGTTCAAAATTGTTCGACTTCATTAATGCTAATGTCTTTGTGACGTATAACATCCTTTGCCTAGCGTCAGCGATCTTTCGGATTAGTTGGTTCCGTTGGTCAACATGATTGTGAAAACTCGTCTGCATTTCTTTTGATAGTTTTACGTTCCTGTTCTTGTATTCTATAATTTTGGAGCTCAATTGATTGCGTGCGGTCCATTGTGTGGTCAGCGCTTGTTGCAAGCATTCAACTTCAGAGTCGACTTGTTTCAATTTTCTCCTCATTAGCCAATTTTCCGTTGTGTTTACAAGAAATTTCGTTGCCGACACATTCTCACAGTCGGAAATTGTGTGATCTAGTGAGGTGATGGGATCGATGGATGTTGTCGCCGCCACTTGAATCTCGGATGTTTGCTCACTACTGGTTACAACAGCAGTAGAATTTGTTTCGGTACCGGTTACTTTGGACGTCGATCCAACTTCTTCAGTCGCAAAATTTTCACTCCACTTCGATGAAGAATAATCGGTATGTTTTCCGGTACTGAATTCGCGTTCCTTCAACTCGTCCTCTTCGGCTATTGTTGTCTCGCAATCCAATAAAGAGCAAGGTGTTTTTTCAATCGTATTTTTTTGCGAAGTATTCGGTAGGTATGCACAAATACATGCGTCCATTTTGTTTGCAAGTTGTTCGTTTCTTTTGATTAAATTTCAATGTTTTTTATAATAAACAGGATCAGTGGAATTTTTTTTTTTATTTCGTTATTTTTCTCAAGGCGTTCTTGGATTTAATGGAATGTTTTAAAGAAGTTATTAGACAGTGGCGTAGTTGGTTGAAATGCCAACTTACGATGCGAGAGGCTCTGGGTTAAACTCCCAGTTCGGTTATGGATGTTTGTGTTGTCTAACTTCCCTTGTGGTATCACAATGGGCCCGTGTGAGGTCAAAACTTCAAAGTGGCAGCCACACTAACCTAACCAAACCTAGAAAGCGATGATGGGGTATTTACTAAAGTTAGATGATTTTTACTTCAATATTATCAATTTCGCCTCAGAGCTGAAATAGTTATAAAGTTTTGCTTTTTGTTCTGTAATCGGGAATCCCACAACTTTACTACCTTAACAACCCTGCATTTCTTAAACATCTCAAGTAATGAAGAGGTCAACTTAGTAAAAAGTAGTATTTGGAGATTACTCGAAATATGACTAGTCAAAATGCAGGGTATTTTATAGTTATACGATAATTGAATAGACCTTGAGCAGCAACAAGTGCTCGAGAAGAAGTGTAGTTAAAAAATTAGACCAACTGGAACCAATTGGACAATTGACCTCTAATTGACCATACAGGGTCTACTTGTAGAGCAGGTAAATGGGTAAGTGTTTATTCGCCAATGACAGCGCAATGTTAAAAAGACAATTTTACGAATAGGTCGGCAAATTACAGTTTTTGTGAGTAGTCGGAGAGTAGTCGGAATTACTTAAGGGAAGCTACATGGCTATCTCTATACACCATTCAATCGTTTTCTAACACCCAAAACTTTGTACATCACTTTTCTTTGTTGTGGTTTTATTTAAATAGTTTTTAACTTTCTCTATACCGCAAGACCCCTCCCAAAAAGTTGCCCAAACATATGGAAGTATCGACTATTTTTATTAGCCTCTCATCACTAGGAGTTTACAAACCAATCGCTGGGAGCCTCTGGTTAAGAGAATATTCCACTCAGATCATTTAACGATCATTTTGATCCCATCAGAGCTTGAACCGTTTGGGTTGAAGTAGCTTTTATTGTTGTTTCTTTCAAGTCGATTTCGCTATCCCTTTAATGGGAAAAAGATTTTTCCACCAGCTCATTTATATGCAAATATATTACCATGGACGAAAATAAATTTATTTCCAAAGGGAATGTCATAAAATTTACATTCGCAAGTAAACGACTCTGGCAATTTCATGCATGACCTGGCGAACAAGGAACAATGGCATGTGAAAGTGAAACGATTGCGATTGCCATGTTCTCTCTAAGAGCTTAACCCTTTACCGTACCCATGAATGGAATGGACTTTTATCAGGGAATAGAGTTTACTACTTTTCAGTCAAAAAGGACTTACACTGCCTACATTACACTTCACGAAAGTGGCATTTAAAGCGTGGCCATTTCAGTGTGTCTTCTGATTTGTTACACTTCTGCGGCATCATCGCAAAACACAATTACAATATCCATTACTTTAAATCATAGCACAAGTAAAATGTTGCACACATTTCAGATTTTTCTCTTCTTTTTTTTCAATTTTATTTTTTTATTTTTTCATGTAATCCTATTAGCGGATAATCCGAGAAGCATAGCATTTAAGTTTCACCGCTTTGCCGCAGCTGCTGCTGCTGCTGCTGCTGCAAGAGAGAGAGAGAGAGAGAGAGAGAAGAGAGAGAGAGAGAGAGATAGAGACAGATCTCGGACGTGCTTTAAATTGTCCAAATGGACTTTGTAGAAATTAAAATTTGCAACAGAGCGATTCAAAGGCGCATATGATTTTTTGTAATCAGAAATTGTGGTCCCAGAAGAGAATTGCTTATCTCTGGGATATCCAATAATTTGTCGCTTAAAGTCTTTAATGCAACACGAAAGAATGCCAAAGCAGTATTTTCATGCTAAAAGCCAAATGTAATCGCTTCAATGCAATGCGTAGATAATCAAGATTATTCGTGTTTATTATCTTCGCCATTTGTGTTTTTTTTGTTGTTGTTTTGTTTTTTGTTTGGTTTTTGGTTTAATAAATACAATAAATTGTTAGATCGCATATTGTACAGATAGTAGTCAGAGACATACATATAAAATGTTCATCTTTTTTCGACCATTCACCACGGACATTTTTATAAGTATTTCAAGTCGATTTCGAGTAGGTACATTTTTAAGATTGCGGTCTCATATTTCTGCGATACGATTGATCACAGCAAACCGTAGTCATTCTCGAATCCACCTGGAGGAGATCATCACCTGTCATATTCTCATGCTCAATAGCATCTTATGTCATAGAAGCGCACCCAAAGTCACGATTGTGTCGCGCGCGCCTCTTTCAATATTTAAATTCAAATTCGATGTTGCAGTCGAATTCGAATTGAAATTGGAATAGCGGAAAATGCGCATGCGCGGAGTGAGAAAAATTACGTGGGCCGTAGAAAAGTGCATGTTGTTTGTGCCTGCCTGCATGATGTTTGCAATACGATGCCGACAAAATGAAAAACACGTTCGCTGCACGAAGGTACGTGTTTTCTTGTACGCAATTGACAGACCCAAACGGACAGACAGACAGACAAACGGACGAATTCGTTGCCCGTTTGCCATTTGATTTATTAAATTGAAATGTTAACAGGTTTATTATATTATTTATGAATCTGAATCATTGAATGTTAACTCGATAGCAGGGTAGCGTGTTTTTGCAATATTTCTGTAACTCTTTTTTTATACGAGATTTCTCCCAAGGCTTTGGCGGTATTTTTGCTTTTAATTGTAGTGTTCCCAGTGGAAGCTCTAAAGCCATAAGAATGTATGGAAATTTGAGAAAACATCGTTATTGTCTTAGGAATTTAATAGGTTGGATGAAAATGAAAATAATTGGAGTCTAAGGCTTTAATAATTCAGAGAAGACTCACATGTGTGGTCGACTTTTTTTTTAAAATAAATTTCTGCAATAATTCTTCGAATTATTCCAGAAAGGTTTTCATTTGAGGCCGTGCCCATGGTTTCCTTGATTTTTTGCTTCAAATTTTGTATAAAAGTTTCATTCCTTCCTCATAAACATCCCTCTGGAGAATGCGGCAGAAAAGGTGTTTTTCCCTTGACCCGGAATCGGCCCATGAATTTTTGTGTATTTTTGTATTTTTAGATATAAATTTATTTTTTATTTAAACCCATTTAATCCGATAAAAAAATTTGGAAGCCATGGCGCATGCGTATTTGAATATACCATATAGAATCTTATTATTAGATCAGTTATTTGATCAAATTAAAAGTACTCTTGTAAAAAATTCTGAACTATAGGGGCACTAAAGCCGTTTGTTGGACAACCGGGAGCCCACCGTATTTAAATCTTTATTTCGTCGTTCTTATCTTCGTTCGGACTCCAAGGAAGGAAAACTCAAGGGCCCGAAATTGGTCTCCATGAGGCTGTGTACAAATAAGGCGAATGATGGGCTTATAAATAGGGCACTGGAAGCTGAGGTCTTTGAGCCTAAATGGGGTACTTGGAAATACTGTAAATATTTTAAAGAATACAGAAGGCATTACAAACATCGGCTGGGGTTCTGCCACACCATAAGTTGGAGTCTCAATTAACTACACTACGAAGGGTATCAGACTCTACGATAGTGTTCGATATAATAGTGATATATGATCCAAGAATAAAGCTGTCATTTTAACATTACCAAAAAAAGAAAATCCCAGCTTCATAATCAGAATTGTGAAAAGGCCTCTTTTTCCTTACAAGACCTTGTCCAAATCCTGCGACTAACGATTGAATGGTTCTTAATGGCATTGCTTTTGAGTTGAGCACAGCTGTAGCCGTAATTAAGCTGCTTTTGTGACATACGTAAATATGTATGCCTTATCAAAAGTTATTCATAATTTATGTACTTGCATAAGATCTGCCATTTGAAATGTTCTAAAGCCAAGAGAACCAGTCTTGCCGGTGCAAAAGCCACCGACCAAAACCCTCAACCAACGTGAGTATATCGTTGCGCATGCGGACCATTGTCTCTCCGACGGAACAATGACCCAGTTGAATGTCAAAATATGCTACGAGCGAACACGCCTTCTGATATTATCAATGCCAAGAAAAATGTCATTTGGATCGAACGCCTAGAAATTTGGGCTTATGAATAATTTATCGAGGTTCTTTACTTCTTTCAATTTTTTAAAATCAATTTTTCGAGTAATAAATTCGATGGACTCATTTATTAAATGGAAAAAATTGAACGCGAATAGATCACGTTCTTAATTTTTTCCATTTTTTTTTTTGCTTATGAGAGTTTTTATTTCTCCTTCGTGAAGTTCAAACACCCACAACATAGCAAAGAATGAATGCTCCATCGCTCCATTTGGATGCGGTCGCAGATGCACACGAAGCATCGTTTGTCATTTTAGCCGGTGTCAACCGCTTCCGCTGTCACACTCCGTCACACGCAGTTCATTTGCTGATCTTAATCTTTTTCAGAACGAAGGAACAACGAAGCCGCCATTCCTTTCCGCATAGATCGCAAACTGACATTCAATTCTGAATATCGCAAGACGGGATCTGCGACTGTTTTACTGGAAGTCCATAGGAAACCGTATCGACCGCCGCAGCTACTTTCAGCCAAAGCCCACTCAAAATGCTCTTCCTTGTCTCTCATGAGTCAAAACTCCTACCGGCAGAATGTTAAAATGATAGGGGAACCCCACATAGAATGTTAACCGATTTTCTGTTATTTACATTGAGGCGTTTTTACTTTTATTTACATAGACTGATAGACAGAGGTATGGAGGTATGCCAACAGCAAAGGCTTCACCTGTAAAAACAAGATTCCGCACGGTTTTTTTTTTTTTTTGAATCGCCGTGTTTGTTTGGGCATTTTAGACTGAAGTGGAAATCCGGTTCGGTTTTGAGCTGAAATGTCTTAAAAAATACTGGTTTTAGTTGCCTCATTGGAAGAGCAGAGTATTTTCCAGTGTTGACCGTAGTTTTTTGACCGCAAATGCTTCAGTATCGAATGGAATATTGAGTAGGTTTCACCTACATATGGTGCGGAATGAAAAAATAATTCAGGCTGTTTCGATTGGATTTTTTAGGAGAGACCGCAGAAAATAAAAGAATCCAAAAAAAGAGAAATTTTCAAAAAAAAAATAATAAATAAGTTTAGAAGCTCTTACAGTGAAGTCCCCCAAGTGAAGGGTTTTTTTATTAAAATTTTTTGATTTTTTTATAAACATATTTTTCTTCCACCGATTTGAAAGAACACTCGTTAAGCCGATAAGAATTTGAAACATCTCTGGCTGAGTTTTAGGATAAAAAAGCACTGTTAAGGCCCTTCATTTCAGTAACATTAATATAAAAACCTTCCCAAAAATAGAGCCCTTCAACAGACCACAAAACTCCCCCACCCCTACCCTTATGAAAGAAGCCAGCGCCTGAGTTTCAATGAGCTGCCGTCGAACTAAAAAACGGAGGCCACAAGCAACGGTAACAATCGCTCCCAATCAAAAATCGCTGTTATCACAACAGAACAGACTATGCCTAGACTCAACCGCAGGGTCCACGAATGTCCACTGCTGCAACCGTGAAGAAAATCTTAAGTCGGCCCAAAAGAGCGCTTTCACAAGTCTTTTCGGGTCATTTCGCTTTTCTGGCAATGCCACCTGAAACTGAAGGAATCGAGAGAAGACAATACGTGATTTAAGTTTATTGTTAGATGTCTGTGCAGATGGCGCCCACAATCGGTGAGGACCAAAAACAAAAACAATATTTTTTTTTGCTTTGAAGCGTTGTTGCTGGAATCGCATTTAAATACAAGACGTGCCCGTTTTGGGGGAGCTCTTTCATATTCGATAGCAATTTTAAAGTCAGCCGAAATTGACTTTACGTGAGATCGCAACATTTTGTAAGATTTCGCTTACCTGTGCCAGGCCAAAGGTTACATTTTGTTTGCTCAATACATACTTATTTTTTATGCGCAATGTTTCAGTAGTCCTCCTCCTGATGTGCTAACATCTGTTAAGCGGACTTTTGTTTTACATAACTTTTACTTTTTGCTTTCACTACTTTAATGAGGAGACATTTCAAAATGGGACGAATTTCGGGATTCAATGAATTTTTTTCTTCTTAAATTCTTTATAGATGAAGGAATTTTTGATTTTGGTGAATTTTGATTTTGAAAAAGACTTCGCTGAGAGATTAAGCTTAAGAAGAAATTCAAAAAATATACTTAGTGATTTTTTTTTTTTTCGGAAATGGTGAGTAGTGTCTTGGCTAATTGGGGGCCATCAGAAATGCCAGCTAAATGGCTCTTAAAGAAGCATCATCCGTCATCCGATATCCTTGAAATTCAGCGGACATTACTTTTTCCTTATTTATAGATACCAATTGAGCTCTAATAAAAATCCTTTGAACGCAATTTCTTCTACTTCAAAGACCTCAGATGGAAGCATAAAACACTCTGATTTCACAGCTTCTCTAATATCATTTTGTGTCCCACGATTAATGAAGCGTTATGGACATTAATGTTTTAATTAAACATCATCAATCTGTAAAGGGCATTTCGACTGATAAAAAACGAAGGGTTTACCCATGTTTGAAGCAGACTTTAGTCGCGCTTACGATCGGAGTCTTCTACCTTAAATGTTTTAAGAGCTTCTAGACACGCAAGTTGTGAAGTTATAACGTGAGAAACTTCTTTTCAAGCAGGAATGAAAAGATTTTATGTTAAGAAAATTGTATTCAAAGGAGGGAGAACAATTTTCAAAATATAAACATGAAAAAATTATTTAATAATTTATAAAAATTAATAAAACACTTATAAATAAGTATTAAAAATACTATATATTCTCATCAAGTTAACGTCGACGATCGCTTTAGAAGAAAGATTAGAAAATAAAAAAAAATTCTAAAATTTAAATAATGAAAAAGCACTTGCCGTCGTTGAAGCATTATAAACTCATCGGACATCAGTCATAGATGACGTTGAGAATGTGTTCTCAACTCACACTCGTGCGGCTAATTTGTGAGAGTTACGTGATTACGCGAAAAGAATTTTTTCTTCTAAATTCGACCGCACTTTGCAGCAAAGAGCAATTATTCATTTATCAAATAAAAGAATCACTTCTTAACATAGGCCATTCGTATTCTTTAGACAAATTAACAAAACAATTCATTTTTTTGTTGTCGTTTTCGTTGTTGCTGTTACCCAAATGCCCCTGCAACGAAATTCTTTGAGTGTTGCGCATGCGCGATAGCAGCAAACAAACTTCAAGTCCTCAGAAACATTTCAACTAATGATGACTCTTTGTCATTTCGTCGTTCGTCGTTCGTCTTTCCTTTCGTTCATTTTGTTGTCATTTCGGTCACGTTAGGTTTCCTGGAAACACTTCTTCAATGTTTATTGCATCAAGTGCAACTGTTTGATCATTTGGGTTGCATGTTTCGTTGCCGCTGGCATTTATTTGTTGCATAATGAACGTTTGCGTTTAACGTAAAACGATGTTGAAAATAAAAATGCAAAGCATTTCAATGTAGTCGGGGATTTAATGACGGAGTTTTTTTTTTGTGTAGGTATACAGAGCTAAATTTATGAATTTATTGCTTTCTATTGTTAGAGAAGGTTATATAAGGCTTGCTTAAGGGACTATAGATCCGTTGGGATATCCATTGTTACAGTAAAATATCTTAGAAATGCTCGCCAATGGAGGTAACTATTATGAGAGTTCCGATTTTAGGGGGTTAAAATTTTTTGAAACTGTTCACTCGTGAAGTAATTCATAGAATTATATATTATGTTGAAGAGGAAATTGAAAAAAAAGTCATAAAAAAAACCCTCCTGCTATAAAAAGAATCAATCAATCCTTAGCCTTTTTAGAGGGAATTGCTGAAGGAAAATTTTTTATAGACCTCATATATATAACTTTATGAGAAATATTTATCAACCGACATTTCGACATCCGAAAGTTTTAATATATTTTTTTGGCCAAAAGGATTTCCTCGTCAGGTCTGGAAACTATAATATATAAAAAAAGAAATATAAAATAAATAAATTCATCAAAACTTCGTATATTTTCTAAATTTGTGACTCTTCAAAGAGAAATCCCCTTGGTTGTGAATTCCCAACGATTCGCTGATGTGAAAATACCCCAAGGTGAGACAACTCTAGGAGTTCGTAGAAAATGCATGACCAAAGCCCTTCAAAGCCTAGCGACATATCTTGGAGCGCTTAATGAAGTTGTGTGCTTGTGCTTATCTCTACCTTAAAACATGTTAAAACGCAAATGACATGCAACAAACGCCTCACGCTATAAACCACCACCACTTAACTGGCGATGTCGAGTTGAAAGAAGATGATGAGACTTGAGACTTTGCTACAACTTGCTGCACAACAAGCCGAACTAGAGCAAACGGAGGCTGTGCTCCTTTTTCAGTGAAACTTTGTCAATAAATCTAAAAATATTACAATCAGCAGAACAAAATCTTTAACATGCTCAGCAAAGTGGACGTGTTTAAATTCTCATGACTCTACAATAAAGTAAAGCAAGGAGTAAAAAAATTTTGTTTCTTTCTTTTTTTTTTTTGGGAGGTAACAAGTGTTTGTTACATTCATTAGGACGAGAGAAGAAACTTAACAAAGGACATGAGGTCTGTTTTTTTGCTCTTTTGAAAAGGCACTATTTTGAAAAATGTTTTAAAAGTAGGTACATAAAGAAAAATCTAAAATTTAACGCTACCGATTTACAGGGGACGAAGTAAATTTGCAGTAGTTACGGAAAGGATTTTTTTACGTCTAATGTTGCATTTCAGAGAAAAAACAAGTAAGGGTGTTATAGTCAGGCGAGCCTGACAATAGAATACCCGACACAGACACACATGTTCAAATAGTTTTTCATATCAAGAGTTATTTAAGGCAATAAGGGCCCCATATACCGACTTTTGTTAAATTTATTTATGAAAATCGCCCTTTTGCCACGCCCACTTTTCGAATTTTTATTTAATTATAATCGGAGGATTAAATATACGCTCAAATTCTAAGTTTCATTAAAATATTTCGAAAAAGTCCGATTTTGAGGCAGTTTTGGGATTTTTGTGGCAGACCCTAGTACTGGACGTACCCTTAAAAATGGACCGATCAAGGAAAGTTTTTGGAAGGATGTTTAAGGCTACAAAGGAAGCATAAGTGCCAAATTTCGTTCAAGTCCCATTTGAATTTCGGGTGTAGGAGAGAATTTCCGAAAAACGCCCTTCTGCCACGTCCACTTTTCCAATTTTTTGAATTCATATTTCTTGCCATTAAATATGATCAAATACCAAATTTCATCAAAATATCTTGAAAAACTTCGATTTTAGAGCAGTTTTTGTGATTTTCGTAACAGACCCTAGTACTGGAGGTACCCCTAAAAATGGTCCGATCGGGTCCATTCTCGAACTTAGTCTTACTCATGTCCCCGTGGGCACGCAAAAAAAATTTTGTCGAGATGACTCAACTCCTTCGATAAGATAACTGTATACAGACAGACAGACAGACGGATATGTCTAAATCGATTCTCCTGGTGACGCTGATAATTTCTATATATATTTTGTATGGTCTATCTCGACTGGTTCTGGGTGTTACACACAACCACACAAACGCAATATACCCTCGACACAGAGTGTGTCGGGTATAATTAACCGTCAACTTTGGGGCCTTTTAAAGTTTGTAACGTTTTAGATTGCTAATTTGCAGTTTGAAGGATTCTTTTGCCATCAAAATATGTAAGCCTTGCATTTTTTTAGATTCTTTAATTTTGGGAGCCAGTTTGGTATAAAAAAGGTCTTATTAACACATAATTTTCTAATTTTTTTCCAAATCTCCTGTGAATTTCCTTTAAAACCGTACCACATATGTCACACTTTAATTGTGCACTGACCCAAGACAAATATGATTTTAAAACGAGCTTTAATTTTTGTTTTATTCAACCAGTAGAGTTAGGTAGAGCTTGCGCTGTGTTAAATTGTTCTCTTTGATCAATATTTTTGAGTGGGAAAAGGAGGATCTATGTACTTCGAAAGGCCGAAAGATTTTTTTTTTTTGCGGTTATTTTTATATTGAATCTTCTTAATCTTAAGAACTAACAATATGTTTTAAAATCTTAAACTAATACAAAATTTCACTACTAAAAAAAAGGCCGAAAGATATTTCCATTTTCATCGAAAGACTGAGAAATTCATTTCTGAGATATATTCAAAAGTACATGCTTTTCTTTCATAAACGAGCCTTCGCACAATAGATTAAGTCAACGAAACTTGTGATGTTAAGTACAATAATAACTCCAATTAAAGGAATGCTTTATTTCATCATATAATCGCATTTTTATTTAACGAGCTCCTTCTATCGAATATAAGACAATAATAAATATGATCGAAATTATATTCATAAAATATTTAAAATAACGAATTTTATCACATCTATACCCTTAGGGATTGCAAGATTGCATGAAACCGTTGCCACATCGTATCGGAAATGCAACAATTTCACTATTAAGCATTGCGCGATAAAAAGGTTTTGGCAATTTTTTTCACAGACACGACTATCTTTAACATTTTCAATGTTTTCATATTAAATACTGTTCTATTGAAGAATAATATCACGCTTTAACAAAGCCACAAATTCACATCATATCTACACACACACTTGTATGTGTTGCGAGAAAAGTATCACTATGGATGCAAAAACATTTCTGAATGCTCTAATTCGGTTTGTGATCGCGGTTGACTAGAAATGAGGAATGCTTTTTATACCCAGCGTAAGCAGGGTATATTTATTTTGTGCTGATCTTGTAACAGACAGAACTAAGCTCCGTAGATATAAACAAAATATATTTATTCTTGATCAGGATCGAAAACTGAATCAGTTTAGACATGTCCATTTGTCCGTCCGTCTCTGGTCGGATCTCCTTCCAAACTGCTGCATCAATCATGTCAGAATTTGGTATACAGGTATGTTGGGCCCCAAGAACGATCCTAAGTGAAAATGGACGATATCCGCTCACTGCCACGCCCACAAATGGAGATTTTTCGTAGCTTAGGGGCTATCACAAGTTTTTTATTTCTAACAGAGCTGAAAATAGCCCCTTACGAAGTAAATAGAATAAAATTCGGAACAATGAAAGGTGTTGGGACGTGCCCCGCCCACTGCCAAGGGCTCAAAATCTTATTCTTTGCAACTTCCGTACGGAAGGACAAAACATAGTGCGCCAATAGTGTCGGCGCGTCGGGCTTGACCGACTTTTGTTGCGCAAAACCCTACTCAACCCATTTGAGGTTGATTCTTAAATTGATTTATTGAGCTAGAAACCCATTTGTGGTAAGGAAGAGTTGGATTGCGAGGTTAAGAATGTACCGTTGCCATTAGAAATGTGTTGTTTTCTTTCGAATGCACTTAACTGAAAAAAGCAAGAATATTTGTATTAAACATTTATCCAAATCAATGGAAAGAATCGATAAAAATAGAAGCCACTTGACTTGAAGAAATTTTGTATCTCATCTCATCTCATCATATCCCTTCTGACTTCACAAAGCATCTTGCCTGTAATCTTTATTGCTTGCCTGCCTTTGCCTTGTCATTTAACTCTGATCCATTTGATTGCACAGTAGAAAATTTCTAATTAATTTCCGCACTGTGCAATTTCTTTGTGCAATATCATCTTGTGCTGCTGTCAAAGAAGATGAAAGCCAAAGCAATTTCAGTAGTTATGGGCATTTATTATATGAAACTATCAGAGAAACGTCAGCGTGCCAAGAAAGGAAGCAGAATAACCACGAGAATAACAACAACACAAAAAAGTATCCAACAATGCGATGAAACTACAATTTACCTGGCGATGGAAGGAGCAAAAAAAAAAAATACAATAGAAAATAAAAGGAAAAGAAATGTAATGCCTTAAGCAATTACAACTTCAATTGTCTATTCTGCACAGCTCATTTGTAATGCAAGCTCGACGAGAACGTTATTTATGATAAGTAGAAATATATAGTTTATCAAAGTGAAGTCAAAAGAAATCAGCAGATCTGCTGACAACTCTTGTCAGTCGAATCAAGGCGATGTGTTTTGATATTTCTTCCTTTCTTCTGTAATTTTATTATTTTCCGATTAACTGTTATTGTTGGATTTCCCATCTCGAATACTCATATTTTCATTGAGATACTATTTACATTTTTTATATGACATGAAAGAGGAAGCCTGAATTGCGATGAAAGTATGTTTTTAAATTTGAAAAAAAAAAAAAAAAACTGAGGGTGTTATAGTTAGACGAACCTGGCTATACAATACCCGACACAGATAGGGGGTAAGCCATATATCGAGCCCTAACCGCCAAATTGACGTAAGTGACAAAAAACAAATTTTACAGGAGAGCGTTTTTTCTGAGCTTGTTTGCATTGACTGGCATACAAACTATAAAACTTATAGTGCAATATCTCCGTTAATATTGAGCATATCGTCGTAATATTTTACTAGATGATGACTTACGTCAAGTTGGCGGTTATGGCTCGATATGTTTGCATATTTTTGCAAGAGATCGTCAAGACCATAAGGGGCCTCATATACCGACTTCTAATCAATTACTTTTTGAAAGCCGCCCTTTTTCCGCTCCCACATTTTTCAAAATTAAAATTTTTTTTTGGAATATTTAATCGGGGGCTTAAATATAAGCTTTCGTTACAAATTTAATTGACAGTCTCGATAAATTCTGATTTTAGGACAGTTTTTGTGATTTTATTGACAGACCCTAATGATGGAGGTACCCCTAAAAATTGTCCCATCTATTCCATGTAATTACTCATGTCCCCGAAAATACGCCTCCGAACTCCGTTAAGATAGCTCAACTTCTTCGAAAAAAAAAAACTGTGGGGCAGACGGACATGTTAAATCCAATCTCCTAGTGACGCTGATCATATCTAAACATCCGTTTCTGACTGTTACACACAACCGCCACAAACGAAATATACCTTCGACACAGATGTGTCGGGTATAAAAAATTACCATAAAAATCCCATGACTGGAGGACACCTTCAATGACGGATTGATTTCTGTTAAAAACCAGCATTTCATTTTTATTTCTTATAGAAGAAACTTCCCTTTATTAAAGTGTCCAATCCTGAGGTGTTTCACTGTATTTGTCCAGTTCTTTTCTTTTTATCAAACTCGAGATCTCCATTCAATGCCATTCTCGTCGATGCATCTTACGCAAGGCCCCCATTCTTACCTATTTAAATGCAAAATAATTCCGAAAAATTTGACAAAGATCCCACTCAATCGCTGTGGGCATCTTGACACCGTCATTTGAATTTCTGCACATCGAAAATTTGTCTTTTAAGCGTAATTTCAAAGAGCAACTCTTTTCATAGGTCCCCACGAAGGTGGCACAGCGACACATGATACTCTTTTAAATGGATGCGTCAGTCCGTAAAGATGCAAAAGCACCAACAATGGAAACACGCGAAGATGATAACTCAAAGTAGCAGATTTGAAAAGGATTCAAAATATAAATTATTCATAATATCCAAGAGAATGTGGAGGACATAAGGAAAGATGCTTAACAATCGTACAAAGAGGCTGAAATGGAGAGGATCTTTGTAGTTTAGCAGACTTTTTGATACAATTGTGAAGATATTCGATACGATTATGCAGAGCCTCATTCACTAGGACACCACTGTACCTTTTTTATAAGAAAGGTTGGAAGACAAGAGATGAAAAAATTGATGGACTTATCAATGTCAATAAAACATACATAAGTACTCTAACCGGAATCGGTATAAATGAAGCTTCCATAAGTTACTGACAAAATAAATAATTTTATTTAAGTTAAAAAAAGATTCCTATGAATATACCATAAATAAAAAAAGAACATATTTCAAAATATTTAAAATAAATAATAAAAAAAAAAAGAAAAAAATCACCGCAACTTAAAAGTGAAATCGAAATATATCACTTGACCGAGAAGTGTTCTTCATCCCTGCCGAAGGTCTTCCCCATAATCATTTGTACGCGTGTGTGATCTGATTAATCCAATCCAAATAATGTGCAACTCTTACATAGACGCCAGGAACATTCGCTTGACCACAGCCAATACCCCAAGAAACAACACCGACGACATTCCAAATTCCATTTCTTTCACAGACCAACGGACCGCCACCATCACCTTTGCAAGCATCTTTGCCCTCTTCACCACCGGCACAAACGAAACCCGGATTAAGTTTGTAGCTATAGCCCAATCGGGTTTGTCGCAACTGAGATTCGCATTGATGATGTGAGAGTATGGGCACATCGACCTCTTTCAGTATATTCTGATATTTTCCCTGTTGACCGAAAGCATCTTTTCCCCATCCAGTTGTCCAGCATCGCGCCCCAGTAAAGTCTGAATATTTATCAGGCAAGCAAGCTGGGCTAATGTGGGGATTTTTATTGAAATCGACAGGGAAATCCAATTTTAAGACAGCCAAGTCATTATCCAAAGTGCCAGCGTAATATTCAGGATGTATTTGCACCGAAACAATATCACGTTCAATGTACGGGAAGAATTCCACATCATGATTTACATCCCACTCGCCGAGCCTTGCACGTAAATCGAAACCATTTTGCCTGTGAAAAGCAGAAGAAAATAAAGTTTACAGTTTACAAAGGCTGTCAACCGAAATGTGAACTCACGATTTGATACAATGTGCAGCCGTTATAATATGTTGAGCATCGATCAGAGTACCACCACAGGCGTATATAGATTCCTTAGGATCCTTTTTCAAAATAGCAACATGCCATGGATATTCACCGAACTCACTGTCACCATCAACATACGTAGGGTTCTTAATTCGACCGGTTATACCGGCAGCATTACGTGTACCGCAACGACCAAACTGTTGTTGTTGTTGTTGAGCAAGGGGACGACGGCAGCAAACTTCATTGACACGACAAGTCTTTTCTACTGGCCGGTTACCGTAATAGGCTCGCTTTAATTTAAAAACAAATGGGGAACATCAATAAATGATTGTAAAATCAAATAGAAGCCCTCATTAGCGGTATCCCAACCATGCTTTTTATAGTTTCTCGAATTGTTACCTCTTCACTATCTGTAGCACTTCTCGGGCCCACTCCTTCGATATCTGTTGGTTTCTCATGCTCAATTACGTTACGCCTACGACGATCTTTGGGAAACGTTATAATTTGACTTCCTTCAGCAAAGCCTGGTGCTGGAGTCGGTACGGGCCTCAACTCATTATATTGCAATTGTTTCCCTCGCCTTGTTGCCTCAATTGGATACTCCCTATATTTACTCACACCGGCGACACCATCTATATCGCTTATATTATTTGTTCGTTGGTAAACATTTTCAAAGCCTGCATTCTGTTCTGATTCATAGCCGCCCGTTTCGGGATATGTTTCTGCATCTCTATACTGCTCGTACCCAAAATTTGGCCCATATGAACTGAAACCCGTTAGTGGAGTTCCATGAACACTGGGATAAAAGTTAGAGCTACTTTCGGAATACGGATGAAAACCCGAACTTCCGTGGTGATATTTCGACCATGGCAGTGTGCCTGACGTACTGTGGTACTCAAAAATAGGACTGCTGGGTATAGTTTCGACAATTGGCGTATGCGATGGTATGAAGCCATTACCTATTGTGGGATGGTGGTCAACAAAACCATGCGAATAGTGATCGTGGTGATGGTAATGTGCTGGGCTTTGTACCACATCTGGTTTTCCCTTGAAGATGTCTTTTACACTCTGGAGAAGATTCGCATTTGGCGTGACATGTAAATTGACATACGGTTTAACGACTTTATTTCCAAATTCGGTTTTACTGACTTGCACCGAAACCAATGGATTAACATTGACTGGGCCAAGGTTTAGACCATTGGGTCCGATTGAGCCAAAGTGTGGATTAGGTGCTGGATAGAAGTCTCCGTGTGGATTAACAGGATAACCTCCCGGATTGGGGTACGGTAGTCCGAAAGAAACACCGTAGGTAGGAAGAATATTACGTTTGATTAGCGTTATGGCTGTAAGGGCGGCAAGGCCCTGCCGAAACTATTTCGGGAAAAAGAAATTCTTTTTAATCTCCGGGGAAATTAAGGAAAATTGTCAGTCTGTTACAACAAATGGTTTGTTTTTCTTTATGCTGATGAGGTAGCAGGCGGAAATGCTGGTAGTCACAGAAGGTTTAGCGTGGTTAGCAACTTTTTTTTTTTAGTAAAATAAATGAGTTTCATGACCTGGAGTTCCATTGTTCTAATTATTTTCTTATAAGGCTGGAAATAAATGAAGCCTCCGAGGGATTTAAAAAATTGAAATTATGAATTGTGAGCTGAACCAGATCGGGCAGAGACCCTTTGTGCTTTTCAATAGTGTTTATATTGTTTTATGCATTTTGAAAAGTTAGTGATAGAGCATGGTGGAAGGATAACGTAATGATTGTGTATAGAACTTACCCCTTCAGTGTCTAGAGGTAATGGAACATCGTCTTGTTTTTCCTCAGCAGGAGCTTGGCGTTTTGAACGTTTTGATTCAGTATCTTCATTCGGTTTATCGGGTGATGTATTATCACTCTTTCGAGTCTCCTGAGTAGCGGGGATTGTAGTGTTAGATGAATCCTCAACTACGGCTTCAATATCTTTTCCCAAATTTCGAGGATCTATTGGCAGGAATAGATCTTCTTTACGGCCAATACGATCTGCAGCTGGACACTGATTAAATGGCACACATTGGCAATCAACAAATTGTTGACGTGCTGTTTCATAGCCTCCTTGGAATTGAGAGTTTTCATAACCAGATCCAATGTTATTGAAATTAGTGGAACCAGCAAGGCCCCCGAAGTTTTGAAGTTCTTTCTTATAGTAGTCAGGATTTTGACTATGGTAGCTACCACTAACTTGATCAAATCCAGATGAGCCAAATTGATTTGATGCTGCTTGTTGATAGCCATTCGAAGCAAAGGCATTGAGTCCAGAAGGAGGCTTATATATATTCCCATTGGGATTGTGAGCTTGAGAAAGTAGGCCTCCTTGAGAGGCACCATTGAAACCAGCCGTAAACGCTGGAGATTGCGAAAAGCCTCCTTCAGTTTGTGGCACGAAAGCCGCTGAAGACTGTGCTAGGGAAGCGAAATCTGTGTTCACTGCTGCATTGCCTCCTCCGATTGGAATTGGAACTGTGGGTGCTTTTGTTGCATCGCCGCCCTCAACGTGATGATAATGATGATGTACATGCTGTTGTAGCCCTGTTGCTGGAAGATCCGGACTAGCAACGGGTGGTATAGCACCAACAACAAATTTAGATGGCGGTACTGAGGCGGCATGACCACTGTAAAAACTGTTCTGTTGTAAACTTGCCGATTGAATTTGTTCTTTCTGGGGATTTTCAAATTTATACGGAGGTGAATTGGGATTTCCATTGAAAACAGTCCCTGGGGGTTTGCTTCCATATATAACAGCACCGGGAGGAGGTCTACTGAAAGATATTTCTCCATTATTCTCGACTTCCGATACTGGCGGACTCTCCAAGTATGGTCCATTGTAGAAAGATCCCGGTCCTTCAGGTCTGTAGTTCGGTTTAAATGGAGCCTCGTATCCTACTTTTCGCGGTGGTCCAAAAGAATTCGGTGGTGGTCTTGGTGGAGGAGGTCTCGAATTAAATTGATTTGGTGACGACATTGGTCTTGCTGGTCCATATGGACCGCCACCGAAACTTTGCGATGGTCGTCGTGGTGGAGGTCCTTGGCCGTAAATATTTGAATAGAATGGACGTTTCTCTTCAACATCACAACTCATAAGACCAAGACCACATAATTTTTCTCGTATTATATTACGTGCTTGCAGATCATTGCCTTGTTGTAAGGCTTGATCAATATTACCATCGGCATAAATCTGATCGTAATCACCTAAATTTCGGCCCTCGCGCCGAGAATTGAGTACTTGCTCAATAAGGGAATTGATTTCAGTATCATTGCTGTAAATTGGGTCATCGACACTAAAATTTCGTTCCTCATTATCGGACTTCTGTATTGTGGTGTCTTCTTCGGGATTGTCTGGAGATCGTTTGCTTAGCATTGATTCTTTCGGCATTTCCCATCCTTTATCCCAAGATGCTTGTGCTAAGACCAGTGCACTTCCGAGAAGTAAAACGGCCAGCAAAGGGACTAAATTTCTCCTCACTCCCATTTTCGAGTTGCTACAATTGCAAAGATTTCATTTGAAATTAAAAAAAATAGAAAATTAAGAAAAATAAAGGAAAATTTGACTCTGCTTTAATTTTTCGTTATCTCATGCACATTACTTTCGTTGAGATTTTATTATACGTTTTTTTTTTTTTAGTTTTTGGTTCAGACGTTTATTCGTGTCGAGTTCATTGAACAAGCGCCAGCAAAATACGAGCTCATGAAGTTGCTGATTCATGTTTCGGTCTCGGATTGTGAGCCGCTTGCTCATGGCTCGTAACGGTTGCGAAAGACTTTTACTTTCATTCAAAGGCCATAAGGTAGTCGTGTGTCGGTACACTCGACCCGAATGGTGTGGACTATTTCGGTTCATTTGTATATGGCCAGTTTTTTTCCTCTTTTTGAATCGAGTAACAACGCAAGAGAGTGTGGGCATTTGCGAAAATTCGACTGTGAAGGTTCATTTTGCTGGTGTCTTGTGGAAACATTTTGTTTGTTTGTTTTGTTTATTTTGCCTTTTCGTTTTTCTCATCCACTTATAAATTTTGCTTGCCCAATACATATATATGTGTGAAGCTGCTGAAACGACGCAACTTTGCTTGCATCGTTTTTTCGAGGATTATATAAAGACATAGTCTCTTTTTAGGCTCAAAACGAGAAAAGGGCTATTGAAGTTATAGCTGTTTAAAGCTTTAAAAATATAACAAAAAGCTCGAATATAGCTCAAATTTTTATAAATTTTTAAAATAATTTTCCAAAAATTGTGCCTGAACTGAATCGGGCGGCAATAAATAGGTTCGAGAGGGAAATCGAGAAAGCTGAACATATTTATGTCAATAATCGAACATATTCTTTGGATAACAGTTCTTCTATTAATAAGATGAAAATCTGGCAACATTGCTGTTTGAAGCAGCAACACAGTGCACCCTAGTTAATCCGGCCCTGGCTAGTCGGACACACCCTGAAATCCGACATCGAAAATGGTAGGTAGTTAAGAGTATAATATATATAGGGCGTCCCGCGTTAAGATTTGCTTTAAAGGGTTGGCAGGCGGGGTTATGAAGAACAAAAAATAAAATCTTAACATTGGATCTGTCTTTTGTAAACATTCCAAACTATTGGGGGTCTTACGCAGCACTCTACAATCCGACAAATTCGATGGTTTGACACTGCGCTGCGAAACGTTTGTCGGTGTACCGAGGAACCACTGTATTACCACTATTTAGTAAGTAGCTTTTTTGATAGCCGATGTGCTTATTCCTTTAGGAATAGAAAATAATAACACAATTTAAAGCCAAATAAAAATTCTTATTTGAGATTTTAGCAAACTTTGTGTACAGCCTAAGTGGTCTGTGTCATGGAATTCGAACTTTTTTTTTGAGCTTGAATGCTTTTAACCCATGTGTGCTTAATATCATTAGTAAATGATGGCTTTTTGGCATAGAAGAGGCATTTTCCGACTTCAACTGAGAACCAAAAACATGCAGAGTTCCCTTCAACCTTGTTTCGAGACTGCAATCCTTGACTAAAGTAATCGATTCAGACTTTTTTTCCGGAAGATGAAAATGAAGTTTCTCTTATGAGGTGAGTTACAAGAATCACTTTCACTTCTCACTTGTATTATAATGGCAGTTCTTCAAGAGTACTTTTAATAACCAAACGATATTATTTTCGTTACACTTTTATACACTTTTTCCTTTTGCAATGATCTGGTCTCACTCACCAATTTTTTACTTTCGTAAATCTTATGCAATATTTATTTAACGATTTTTTTTTTTTTGCCTGCGTCCGTTGAGTGCACCGAATTTTTGTTCCTCGTTTGTTGATGTTGGTCTGTTTACTGATTTTGTTTGGACCTTTGCATTACTTTTTATAGTTGAACGCCGCATCGACACACTGATACTCACGTTCGCGGAGCAAACAAAAGTTTTTGGGAAAAGCCAAGACGAATAACAACAACAACAACAACAACAGCAAAACGAAACAAAATCCAAAAGCATGCACGTGAAATGAGAAACAAATTCGAGTGGGGACGAGTAATGCTATTGCAAAATAATATTGCTTCCATCAAGTCGCGCGCGCGCACTGGGTTGCCTTCAAAATTAACACCCGTAACCGGCAAACGTTTTTGTATAATGATTGTGTGGGGAAAATACGTAGACTTGAACAGATTTTCGAGGGAAAAACCATGGAAAAACAGTTTTCCTCAACAAAAAAAAAAAACAATTTTTTTTTCTTGTCTTATTTTACCGGTTGTCCTCTTTTTCGTAGCTTTGAGTAAATGTTGGACTTAAGAAATTACTTAATTCACTAAGAGATCAATAGGTGTTTCCCAGTTGGCACATTTATTGTGCTTGTTATATGTTCAGGGTGATTGAGCCTTAGTTCATTTTGAGAGAGCTTAAATCGGTAAAAACTAAAGGAAGAAATCAGCTGATCGCAAAGAATACATTTTATTCTCTCATCCAGCTCATTGCTTTTTAATATGTTTTTATAATTTACAAGTAATTAAGAAAAATTTTGCCTTTTAATTAGTACTTAAATATAGAACTAATAAATCCGAAATGTCTTAACCCATCTTCTTCGCATGACTATAACTGACCGCATAAATCGTCAAAAGTAGGGATCTTTGCAATTTTTGTATACAGGCGCGGCAACTATGGGGGGGCAAGGCACTTTTTGCCCCTCCAAAAATTTTATTGGAGGCGCCATGCCCCCCCAATATTTCGGCAACTGAAAAAAATATTTGAAAATTTTGTAAAGATATTTTAGAATATCACACTTTTTTCTGCAATCCCCATAATTCATCTGAGATTAATCATCTTTCATATTTCTAATTTACTATAATTTTGAAGTTCCGTTTATTCGAATTTACATGCCTGTGCCACCCTACTTTTCACATTCGTGCAGAATTCTCCGAACATTGGTTCCATTTAACCTAATCCAACCAAAATGTGTGTCAAAGATTGTCTATAAGTATCGATATCTATTCCCATTCCGAGAAGTGTTAGAACTTTATTCCAATTGCAAGTAGATAACTGCTCTTTTTCAATAACTTATTGGCAATCTACTAAACGACATGCGTTTACCTGTTCCCTGCATAAACATATTACTTTGACCCCCCAATATTTTTGGAACTTGCCTCCCCTGTTTGTATAACTTTCTATTCCTCGCGGGATTTCACGAATCTTATCAACAAAATAAATAAGTTGCAAATAAGTCATCTATTTTTGAACTGTTTTTTAATCATATACTTATATTTTTATATAACTTCAAAAATCTCCCTACTTCACAAACATCGGGTAGAAAATCGTTGAGTAACCCCATTTATTGCATATGAACTTAACAAAACTGAACTAAAACAAACTTTTTTAAATATTATGGGTTAATAAAAAAAAATATTGTGCAAAAATTTTTCACTTTTTAAATATATCATGCTGAAAAGGGTTAAATAAACCATATCCTGCGAATAAATGTTGCCACTTATTTAAAATAGATATCATGCAGAAAAGGGTTAATAAAACCATTTATTGCGAATAATTTTTGTTCACTTATTTAATATACTTACTTATATTTAATATTTATTTATTTTTACTGGAAACAAATATTCATATTTTTAAAATATTAGGGTTAATAAAACCTGCGAGAAAAAATTTCCCCCACTTATTTAATATAGCATGCAGCAAAGGGTTATAATTCAACACCTTTAAAAACATAATGCATAATTAATGTCTAAGAAATTGCTTACTGGGTATTATACTTACCATAACTGTTCAAGTTATTGCTGCATTTTGAACACATTTAGGTGTGCTTGTGAGTAGAGGAAAACATAATCTGGTTGTGCTTTTTGGATCTTGTGCCATTGAACGTTTGTTTGGATTTTTTACGCTCACACTTCTTGCGAATTAGTGAGGGCCAACCGCAGAGGTATTATTGCTTTTTTCGGAAACTGGAAAATACCACAATTGGTGTGTTATTTCCATCTGTAGATCTCTCAACACAATTATCTTACAATGAATGAAATGAAGGTATCGCTTATTCATGTTGCGACACACAAGGTTTTTGCCCTTTAACATCGAAGCCAATTTCAAGAGGTTCGGCAGTAAAACTTTAAGTCTTATATTTATTGGACAGAATGATCTTATGTAATTTCCTTTTTTATTTTTGTTTTTTTTATTTTTATTTTAAGAAAAAGTGTGAAGCTGCCTTAATTTTTTTTTTTTTTTCCCTGTCATGTCACACTGTGTTGAGCCGGTGAGCAGCCGTGCGTAAATGACGGCCGGTAATGATCGTTTCTGATTTACCAGAAGAAGGTAAAAGGAAAAGACAAAATTGGTAAAAGAAAGAAATGACCTGGATTTCTTTGAGCAATCCCGTCAACTTCGCATGAATTCAATGACCAGACGAAAGACAAAACAAAGACGATGAAGCAAAAATAGTTTTGGACATTTTTGGAAGAGTATTTTTAATTTAATCTGGACAGAAATGGGCATGACTGTATAGTGTGCATGCTGCCCATATGTTCCCCATACTATATGTGATGTGTTTAGGATTAAGCTTTGAGTTTTCGATTTGAATTACAAAATCCGTTCAAACCAATTGACCTACATTAATTATTGCCGCTCATAAAAATGACATAATAATGTAAATAGTTTTCTTAACCCTTTAAGGCATAAGGGAAAGACTTGTACACCCATAATTTTTTACGATTAGTTGTATTTGGTATTTAAGACATTGGTATACTTGAATCGTTTAACTTATAGTGGGGAAAAAATTTGTCCCTTACGCGTTAAAGGGTTAAAATAAAACATTACAATAAATCGTGAATTCAAGATCACACGAGCTGGCAGGCTTCTAAACGTGTATTTCCAATTTCGTGTGTATTGCCATCGATCGTTGCGTATCGGCGTTGTGTTTTGCGGCTCAACGAGTCGGTCAATTCAAGTGGCCATCGGGTTTTTTTTAAGACGAGCTTATTTTCCTTTTACTTTCAATCGCACGAATGAACGCTCAGATTCGTGATTGAATGACTCATTCGCGAGTTTCGACACTCATTACTACGTCATTTGAGATGTTCAATGCATTGTTTGGCATACAAATGAGTAAAACAAAAAAACAAACAAAAAAAAAATCGATAAAAGGTTAAACGAAAAACCCGAAGGCTGATTGCCTTTAATATAAGTGTTAATAATTGCCTGTGAGACGATTTATTTTAGACATTCAAACATATTTATCCAATTAAGGGGCACGATTTTAGGGCGAAATTCTCACCAAAAAGGATTCTTCACAGACAGGCAGAAGAAGAAAAGGACAGCCATTTAACCAGAGACACATACTGGCAGAAAGACGACAATAAAATATATTTTCAGCAATAAAATTTTTTTCAAATTTTTAATACATCATTAATTTTTTTATATATCTGACGGTAACTGGTTAAGGATTTCAATTAAAACTTGGAGATAAGGATTAAGAGATTCAGGGACCGCGAAAAAAATACCCCCGGGACAGCAGTTCATTTCTATAGGCCTGCCAGTGTGTTTATTCATGTTATCACAAGCTAGTGTTTAAGCCTATAAGCCAAGGAGGCTGACTCGCAATTTTCTGTTCTAGTCCAACGACTATTTAATCTTGTGTCTTTCATAAAATTAGCTATCCGTAAATTTATTTACGAAATTGATTCAATAAAAAATTCAGTAAGTACCTACATACATCTACTTTCACTTTTAAGCCGACCCAACATCGTACACTGAACTTTAAAGCATTTTCCTGACTCTTTAACGGCAAAAGACGCTAATCTGTTTAAAGCAACCATAAAAGAAGCTTGGAAAACAATTGAATTAATTTATGCATTTTCATGCTTGAGTTAAATTGTTATTTTGGAGCATTAATTAATTTGCCCACTGTGCATACATACATATGTTGGGCATTTAGTGCTTTGCCTTTTTCTCCGAAATTCTCTCAAATATACTGCGGATAAGATAGTTTGATAAAAAAATTTTGCAAACAATTTTCATGGAACTTTCGCTGAAAAAGTCATATGAAAAGAAGAAAAAGAAGAGGAGGAAAAAGCAAAAAAAAAATTACTTCAACTCCTAAAAACCAAAAACGTGACTTAAAAGTACCGTTTTTATGACTATCTCATCCAAATCGCTTTAAATGAGCACAAATTATTTTTCTTTTTTTTTAGCCGAATTCAAGCGAAGTCAGTGCGTTTGATTATTTATTTAAATGAGTTTGCTGCGCGCCTGCGCAGTTGGGTGCAACTGCAACATTCGGAATTGGATGGTCAAAGGAACGGAAAGACATAGCCCGGCATTCAACTCTAGAATTGAGAACAATTGATAAGCAAAGGAGCCTTAATAAGATAAATATCCAGTTGGGTAAATAGCTTGAGGCTGACAAAAAAGAAAAAAGCAAGAAAATTATTCCGACTTGGTGCTTAGAAAATTAAATGGACAAAAACGTTTTTTTATCTCAGGTCTTCGGCGAAAGCAATTAAAGGCAGCAAATATTGAAAAAGATGGTGGGGAAGCCGAAATAAAAACTTTTTCAACTGCAATTGAGCTTTCAGGAGAAGTAAGAGGATCTGATTCTAGTGAATTTGGAGTAACAAGACATCCGGATATTAGAGCAATCCGTAAGGGAGTTCCCTAAAAGGACATATACAGTCCTAGTCTATAGGGGAGACTCTACTTTAAATGGCTCTACAGGCTGCATCCGTTATTTTTTCTTCATCGTCATCATGTGCGAATGTCATATTCTTCAACGCCTCACCGCAAGAGAGCCGTCCTCGGAAGATTCGGGGTATGGCGTACCCGCGGACCCTTTCGAAACCCTCACCAGTAGGTTGATCGGGTATTGGATCGTCATGATATTGGATCAAACTGGCAGTGTATTGGAATTTAATGGGAGCAATATATAAAAGGTTGATAATATAACCTAAGTCTTCGTATGATCCGGGAATGATTTTTGGGAGACCACTTGTGCGAGTCTCACTGGGTCTGTGGTTATAAATGGGAGAGGATGGCTCAAATTAAGGCTAACGGCTTCAATAATGTCCATACCATTATTACAGATGAAGCTGGTCCCCTGATCAGGCCGTAGCGCCCCCTGTCGTCTCTACTGGGTAGGTACTGGATAGAAAAATTGTATATTCCTGAACTGAAACCAGAAATGTGGTGGTACGGGGTGTGATATTTAGGTCCATTGTAAGTTGAAATGTCTTTTGGTAAGTTCTACAATATTTGATTCTATGAATGGGAAATCAGTAATAAAGAAGACTTTAATTTTCTAGGATCTAAAGTATTGACAAAGTCAAAGTTCTACATCACCTACAAGAAACATGCCACAATATACCGTTAGTCTTTAGCACACCAAATGTTTGAAGCACTATATCTGAACAGAGTAGAAATAAAATTATTAGTCCAATCAATAATAAAGCGCCCAAGGGCATAGCGCTTCAAAACATCACATGCAACACATGCCACGTATGAGACATAAACATAGCACAAGTCCAATGCCAAATGCAACATTCCACTTCAACATGCCACATGTTCCATTAAAAATTTTTACGCCTCATGAGAAGACATTGCGCACATGTTAGAATCTGTTCTCGTTTATCCTCATTCACTTGAGCAAACACTCCGGATAGAGTTTATCATGAGATAAGTAATAAAAAGGTTTCGCGACCACTGCTCTCGAATACTAAAAATGAATTCCACTTAGAATGAGTCTCATCTGAAAGGTACCAAAGCTCTTCAAAAGTCTTCACCTGCTGAAGCTCAATTTTTTTTTAGTCGTTTTATTCGAAAGAACTTCATAAAAGTTTTTATTTCACGATTCGATGTTCCCACTAAATTTAATGGGTCTACGGCCAGGCCAATAACTGTTATAAGAATCACTTAAAAAATCAATAAATCAAGACTTCACAAACACGAAGAATTCCGTTTATGCTAATGCCTAAGTCGGTCATGCTGTTCTCCATAGATCGCCGATGGCATATCCAACTTGGTGACTATTCTTGGACTCGTTTCTGAAAGATATGACGTCGTCTTTCTGCAGTTGCAAATTACTTCCGCGTAGACGGAAAACAAATTGTTATGTGTCGTAAGATAAGGAACGGTTTATTTTTATTGTTTTTTGTACGTTTTTTTCTTTATTTTTTTTTTTTTAGGAAACTACATATTTATGCATAGATGTGTACATATGTTTCTGCTTTCATGCTAGACAGCGAGAAGAATTGTGTGTAACGTCTAATCTCTCGGCAACGGGTAATGAAACTTGAAATTGTGCCTGAAGCTTTCTCCCTTTAAGCTAAGATGTGTAGAATTTATTTTATTTTTTATATCCAAACATGTCTGGACAACGTTACGGAAAATTGCATGCCAAAAAAAAAAAAACAATATATAAAAAAATTTAATACCTTATGCCTTTCAGATACGCTAATAGGATTAAATTTGAAAAATCTTAGCTCGTAAAGAAAATGAAGTGAAAAATTTACATTGAAGGCAGTTTGATCTCTTCTTTTGTTACCGATAAAATTAAATAAATAAATAAATACAGATAGACATGAGAGGTTTTTCCGATTTGAAGTTTTGAAGATGTGCGCTTTCAGCTGAAGCATTTCAAATTTTATTGTACTAAAAGGATAACTACGTTCAAACTAAGTTGATTGAATCTCATTTCAGTAGTTCAAACATTCAAATGTTCATTCAGGAACCGACAGTTGAGAAATATATTGAATTTGTCCAATGCTGCTTCTATGACGAAGCTGTACAATTTCAAGGGAATTTTATAAAATAGAAATTATAAAAATATTCAAGTGTTGCCAAAAACCTTTAAAGTGAAGATGTATGAAGGTTCGCTTTATTTTCTCAAAAAATAAGACAAAAATTCTTTCTTTTGAAGAAAAAGAAAAAAAAAATAAAAAATTTTTCACTATAAGTGAAAAAATGAGGGACCAAAAGCCCAAAATAATAATTAATGAAATATGAAGATGGTCAAAAATAACAATTAACAATAAGGCGGGCACGCCAATGGTGCATATATATATATATATATATATATATATATATGCACAATTTAGCCGACCTACCTCACATCGCTGAGGTGGTCAAAGTGGCTAAGGAGTTGGTTAAAGATACCTGATGATGAACCTGTAAGCTGGGTTCGAAACCGGTCGTATCGGCTTTCCACACTTCTCGGCAATTTATGAAAAATAAAAAAAAATAAAAAAAAAATAAAAATTTTTTTTCAATTGCCAAAATAATACATTTTTCACTATAAGTGAAAAAATGAGGGACCAAAAGCCCAAAATAATAATTAATGAAATATGAAGATGGTCAGAAATAACAATTGAAAAATCTTCACGTCTGGCAACACTGCTGATATTTCATCCTGTTCCAATTCCATTGTAAGTATCTACGTGCGAAATGTATCTGATGTGCGAAACATTTTGCACAAAAATCCATTTGATATAGAAAACAATTAAGGGTGTTATAGTCAGGCGAGCCTGACAATAGAATACCCGACACAGGCACACATGTTCAAATAATTTTTAATACCAAGAGGTGTTTAAGGCCATAAGGGACCCAATATTCCGACTTATGTTAAATTTCTTTATGAAAACTGCCCCTTTGCCACGCCCACTTTTGCAATTTTTTTGAATTCTAATCGGAGGTTAAGATATGTATATGCTCAAATCCTAAGTTTTATTGAAATATTTCGAAAAAGTCCGATTTTGGGGCAGTTTTGAGATTTTTGTCACAGACCCTAGTACTGGAGGTACCCTTAATAATGTATCGATAAAAAAAAAAATTGGAGAGGCTATTTGTGGCTACAAACGAGGCATAAGTGCCAAATTTCGTTCAAGTCCCATTTGAATTTCGGGTGTAGGAGAGAATTTTCGAAAAACGCCCTTCTGCCACGCCCACTTTTCAAATTTTTTGAAATCATATTACTTGCCTTTAAACATGTTCAAATACCAAGTTTCATCAAAATATCTTGAAAAACTCAGGTTTTAGAGCAGTTTTTGTGATTTTCATAACAGACCCTAGTACTCGAGGTACCCCTAAAAATGGTCCGATCGGGTCCATTCTCGAACTTGTTCTTACTCATGTCCCCGTGAGCACGCATACCAAATTTTGTCAAGATACCTCATACAGATAGACGGACGGACAGACAGACGGACAGACAGACAGACGGACATGGCTAAATCGAATCTCCTAGTGACGCTGATCATTTCTATATATATTTTGCATGGTCTATCTCAAGTGGTTCTGCGTGTTACACACAACCACACAAACGCAATATACCCTCGACACAGAGTGTGTCGGGTATAAATATATGAGAAAAAAGGGATGATTTCCAATCTATATCTATTATTGTAGGTACACTTTACTTTTATATAGACATTTTCACACGGACGCGACATTTACGTGAGCTAATCCAGAATTCACGAATGCGGAAAATAGTTTTTTTTTTCTAGTACTTTCGGCCAGATCATGCGAACTTTAATAATTATCAAAATTTCTATGGAGATCCGATATGCATCTTATAGCATACACGGGCGCGTAAAAACGTTAGTATCTCAAGATATTTGATGGGTGAGATTTCTACGGCTTAAACTGCTCTTCAAATCTATACGAAAAAAGCCTGAATGCCTCTAGGTGATCGCCCTACTTGAACAGTCTAAACTCGGGTAAGAAACGAACTCAAAGATAGCACTGATGAAAGAAATTGTTAGATAAATATCGATAATAATCGTAATCGAAATTTAGCTTACCTATATAACACCGATAATAAGGATTTGTCTACATTTTTTCCACCGTCATGTTTCCATTGATCTGAAATGGAATATTGATCTGTTTTAGTTTTTATGTATTAAAATTGAAGACATTAGTTTTCGGGAAGTGCTTAGTCCACCTACCGTTTAGACCTCCATTAAATACCCTACTATCCAAATTATCTCAATTGGAGCAATTGAATGCAAAATCTATTCAAAAAAATCTAAAGAAGAGAAGGAACTTACGAGGCTTTTATTTTTTTCAGGCACTCCTTTGTACTTTATATCTGACAAAAGATGTATTTTTTCCTTTGTTTTTTCTTGTTTTTTTTTCATTCTCTACAGTCAGTTAGAGGACGTCCCTTTTCGAATAAAAAACGAGATCGTTATTATTGGATAATTGCATTAGATCACAGCGCAAGATTGCCAATGTGCCCTATCAGAGCGACTTTTGTCTTTGCATTCAATTGCATTCAGTGAATTGCATCTCGATACTCTGGGCGAAAGAATGCGACGATTCGACAACCAGCGGTGGTAGGATAGGGTGAGTCAAGTTTAAGCAAGGCAAGGTAGGGTAGGGCGTAAGGTAAGGCTACTAAATGTAAGTGACATTTATAAGATTGGCATAACAATTTATTTTATTGCAAAGAACTTCGCTCCCTTCCCGGCCTTCCGCCTTCTCATACCTTTTCGACTAGTTGACAGTGAATGCACTTAACTAGGCAGACGATCTTTTTGAAGCTGGAGTTCTTTGAATTCGTTGCCGATTCGAAAATAGAGAATGAATTCAATTGTTGAATGACTTTATTTTATTGTCGAATTCAGCTAGGTGCTCCTCAGAAAAAAAAAACCCCTTTAGAATGGAAGAATTAATAGCTCTGAAGGGCGCTTCAAGTTTTTGAAAGGAAATTCTCAGTCTCATTCTCAGTACATGAAGTGCATTTGTTATGCATTTCGATTCCTTTTTATTATTTCTTTTCAAAATAAACGCTGGGAGACATTCGGAAGTTATGGCAAACCCATTCGGAAAATAATAAACAAAATTAAGTTATTTAAATGCTTCTGTTAGGAGTTGCTAAAACGGATTAAATACCAATAAATTTCTAATCAGAGCGATTTTTATCGCCTTTAGATAGTGCTCCGGTTTTTCTTAATGGGCTTCCAATGTTCATTTGATTGAGTCATAAACATATCTAAAGTCTTTGGAAAAGCTTAATGAGGATTATCACAATGGTAACGTGAAAGCAGTGCTGCCAGTGTTTTAGGAATGTTTTCCCCTCGAAGATTAAAAAAAATATTCCCTTTTACTCCATTTTCTATAGTTAAATAGTTATCACCAATCACTTTAAAGCAAATCGAGCAGTTCTTGTTGTAAATTAAAAATCCAAAAGGTCCCCCAAAATTGGAGAAAATCTCTCGAATTGGCAGCACTGCAAGAAATTTGTAAAACCTTTCAATTCAAATAGATAAAAACCGATTTATTGCACTGTGATTCTCATTCTTTTATTTTTATAGAAAAGAGCCACGCTTTTGTTTGAAATGATCCTTCAGATATGCTTTAGAAGAGGGCATATTAACAAATAGCCCAGTTGAAGGAGAAAAAATTCACTGAAATCGTCTTTCCTCAAGAATGATTTCAGTCTTTCATTGAAGCTCATTGAAAAAGTGTTTCTTCCGATTTTCCTTCTAAAGAGCTCTCTCAAACTCTGTCAGAAATGAAAAGCTTCATATAAAAAACTCTTCAGAAATGAATAAGAAATTTTCTGAAGTATCTTTTTATATGAAATCTTGCATTTCTGTTTCATTTCTGACAGAACTGGAGAGAGCTCCTAATAATAAAATGTTTTCTGAAAAGCATCAGTTACTTAATTTATTTTTATTTTTTCTGAAGGATGTCTGCTCGGTCGGTGAAAGCGATCAGCCATCGACACATCCGGTGCTTTAGAAAAAACCAAATGTCTTAGAAATCCAACTTCTAACAGTTATAGCCGTTATATAAAAACAAACAAGGACATCTAATCGACACGTTGAAACCCAATGCGGATTATTTCAACTTCATTGAACTAATTTGGCGCATGCTCTTTTGAAAAGCAGAGGGTTAATATTTCTCAAAGAAAGTTTTTTATGGCGAAATATATCAATGCCCTCAACTATTATGGATAAGAGGCAATTAATCTCTTTGAATCATATTTCAATGTAAGAGCATACTTTGAATATTTTGAAAGGAGACCTTAAAATGTAAAGGAAATCGTAATTTCTTTTATCTATTACATCTATTATCATATGTCTTATGTCTAAATTTACTGATTTTGATTGCATGGTCTTTCGAGTATGTGTTCCTACATTTTAAGACTGAAACTAACTCTATTCTAACTAGATTAATTCGTCTTTCTAAGCGACTTTTCTGTCTATTCACGTCTTTCTCTGTTCTAACTGACTTTTCGCTTCTCTCTTTCGATATTGTTCTAAGGTGACTTCTCAATGTCTTTCGTACTGTCAAATTTCATCTGTCTTTCTCTTCTTTCTCTTCTTTTCGTTCTTTCTCTTCTTTTTCTCTTTCTCTTTTATCTCTTCTTTCTCTCTTTTACGTCTTTCCTTTACTCTCTCTTTCTTCGTCTTTCTCTTCTTTCTCTGTTTCTCTTCGTCTTCTCTCTTTCTCTCTTTCTCTTCTTTCTCTCGTCTTTCTCTTCTTCTCTCTTTCTCTGCTCTTTCTCTGTCTTTCTCTTCTCGTCTTTCTCTGTCTTTCTCTTCTTTCTCTTCTTTTTCTCTTCTTTCTCTTCTTTCTCTGTCTTTCTCTCTTCTCTTCTTTCTCTGTCTTTCTCTCTCTTTCTCTCTCTTTCTCTTCTTTCTCTCTCTTTCTCTCCTCTTTTCTTCTCTCTTTCTCTCTCTTTCTCTCTCTTTCTCTCTTCTTTCTCTTCTTCTCTTCTCTCTCTCTTTCTCTCTCTTTCTCTTCTTTTCTCTCTTTCTCTTCTTTCTCTTTCTCTTTCTCTCTCTTTCTCTCTCTTTCTCTCTCTTCTCTTCTTTCTCTTCTTTCTCTCTCTTCTCTCTCTTTCTCTCTCTTTCTCTCTCTTTCTTCTCTCTCTCTTCTCTCTCTTTTTCTCTTTTTCTCTTTTTCTCTCTTCTCTCTCTTCTCTTCTTTCTCTCTCTTCTCTTCTCCTTTCTTCTCTATCTTTCTCTATCTTTCTCTATCTTTCTCTATCTTTCTCTATCTCTCTCTATTTTTCTTCCTTTCTTTGCCTATCTCTGTCTCTGTCTTTGCCTCTGTATCTTTACCGACCGGACTGCAACATTTTTATTCTCTCAGTGAAACCAGAGCTCACCATACCCCCCCATCGATCCATTAGCAATGCATACTAATTTCATAATTTTGTGAATTAATTTAGATTAAGATGACTTTTTTCGAATTAAAACATAAAAACTTTAGATAAGTTATATTTTTGATCACAGCCGTAATAGGAATTTTGCATAACAGCAAGCTTTATGAAGAAGCAAAGTTTATGCGTTCGCCAAAAACTATGCAACCATTTTTGTCTCATAAAAAACGCAATAAAACCGAACGTTTATGGAAATGTCAACTTCTCCATTTCTGTTCTTTACTCATGCGTGATGACAATGAAAATCGGATTTGATTCAGTATTTGTTAACCTGCTAAGACCGTTACTCTCAACATAAAGAGTTTTCAAATTCGCTGTAAACAGTTCTGTGTGTTAAGAAAGAATTAGTTAAACCAATGTAGATAACATTTCCTTAACCATTTCGAATAGGATCTCAAAAGACCGACATTTTGAAATTAAGACGAAATGAAGTCCCTTGGACCGGGTTTTCCTCTTTCCACTCGGAGCCGCAGCAAAAGCGTTTAATCCACCTTCTAAAATATATTACAAGCTATTAAACAAAAGTATCCTCTTCTACCCCGAAATCCGAGAAGTATTAAAAAGATTAATGAGAGTGGAGAACCGCATACAGGAATTCGAATAAAAATTTCATTTATTCATTTGATTTAAAAAAAAAATTTGTTTCTCTTTTTTTCGTTCATTCTTCGTGAAAAGCGGCTTTATTTACTCGTGCAAATAGCGTGCTGTGTGATTTGATGAGGCTGCATTCAAGAACCGTTCACTTTTTTCTCGTTTAAGCCATAAAAGTTGTTTGGTTAATACTGTTCGGGGATCGGCGTTTGAATGGTGCTGAGCGCGGTGTGGTGCGCGGTCCTGTGCGGCGAGAGGTCTCTGAAGCTTAGCGTAATGAATGTGAAAATTTTTACATGTATGCTAACAAACAAATGCTCATGATCATAACATTTGATAGCGATTTATTACGTTTTTATTAATGAAAATTTTATTTTCATATTTTTCATTTTTCCTTTTTATTTTTATTTTTATTTTTATTTACTTAAGTGTTTTGTGAGGTTAGAATGAATTCTTTTGTATTTGAATAAATGTAGAGAAGATTTTAGTCGCTAAGACCTTGAAGCGAAACTTCTTGGCACTATGAACTTTGATGAGTCTTTTAATCTTGTGATTTTATACAAAAATCATAGCAGACAGACCTGTACAAAAGGCAGAAGAAAAAGATAATTTTCCCTATGCCCTGATGTATTGAAGGGGCTTTAAGCTTACCAAGAGACCCTAAAAATATTAATCAATTTCCCTAAAGCTATTGATTGACTACCTAGGCCCCATTTGTGCTTCAAGTTTTCTTCGAGAGTAGCCAGGACCTTCCTCAGGAGCAGGCGAAATTACTTCTCTATCGAAATAGAGGGCGGAAAACAAGTTTATGGCGTTAGAGAAGACATGTATGACTATTTATATATATATATATACAAACGATATCTCTTATCGATTGCACACAATGCAGACAAAAATATCGCTGCTCTGATATGAATCCAATTAAGATTCAATTAAATATAACTACATCAAGCCGCCCTTCTATTAATTCTTAATATAAAGTGTGAGTGAAAAATTAATATGCCACTGCAAGTGGGTATTGATCGCCGGCGAGGGGCAGCGATGCAATCACCAATCCAAGTTCATGTTAATAACATTTTAAGAGGCTCTTTCGCGTACTTATATTTTGCTTCGCTATGCTTTCCTATGCGATCTTATGCTATGCAATTCAAAGAACGAAATTAATTAAATCGCGAAGGAGAATCGGCAAGAAGAACAAGTGGCTGGGGTGTATTTAGCACCGGTTCTTGTTTAACTACTTATCGAAGACGGCTAACAAGTCATCATCATCATCGTCATCGTCATAACATCAAAGATATGTAATCAAAAAGTAAAATTTATCACCATTTAAGGTCTAAAAATAGAAGTGTAATTTCTGATTTAAAAACATATAAAAAAGATATAATTTTTAATCATCGAGTTAATCGATTTAACATTATCAACGGACATTTTTGTTCAAAAGAAAAACCGAAAAAAAATCCCAAAAGCTTTACAATGGAAAAATTTTTCGATAAGAGCGAAGGGGAATTTTGAAATTGTTTTGGGAGGGCCTGCAGCGAAGGAGCGTGTGGCCATTCACGGAATTTTTTAAGGAAAAAAGGCCTAATCAAAGGCCCAAAGTTTACTCATTGGGCTGTCGCTTTCAGGGTGTATCCTCCAATGGTTGATGTACCCTTAAACGGGTTTTTAAATCCTCCGAAGGACCCTGAAGAACGCCAGTGCCTGTGTTATTGCCTGCCTCAGGGACTTATTGTTTTATTTTCACATTTTCTTGCAAAAACTGATATGCCTTATATTGGGATAATTTGCACTGGTTGCTAAGATATGGTTCGATAAGTGAGTGAAAGTAGCGAAAAATATAAGCGAAAAATGGCCCTTCTGACCTCAAGGCACAATTAGAGTCGTAGGGTGGCGTTTAGGCACTTAAAATTTGCGTACGGATTCCACCTTTCAGTATTAGGTCTATCTGCTTGGTATACGGTAATTGAGATATGGCCCGAAATATGGGGCAAAGTAGAGAAAATTGACTCTTTTCACATTTTGGGCCATATCTCGGACACGCTACTTAAATCCATCAACCGATTGACCTTTTTGGAATGAGGGAGCCCTAAGCTTACATAAAATAACCAATAGACAAAAAGGGCAGAAAAGCTGTAGCATTGTGTAATACAGTAATATCGCTCATAGGTGGACGCAAGTTCCGTTCCTCTGTAGGAGGTCAATTTCCCCCCAAAAAAAAATCAGTGAAAACTCTTTACATATGGATTCTTTGAAAGAGGTACCTTCTTTGAGACAGTCAAGACAGATTTCACTGTATTCAACCTTCTAATGCTAAAATTTTTGTTTTTTGCAATGAAAAATTTAGATAAAACTAATTTCAAGTTGAGAAAAACGAATCTGAAATTTTTATTTTTTATTTATTCGGAGCCAGGAATTAGAGGGTTAACAACTTGCCCACCTACCGTTTTTTCTATTGCACCATTATTCTGATGTGAACGCATAAATGTAAATACATTTTAACAAACAAGTCTGCGAGCTTGTTTGACAGCCTTGTTCAACTACAGCCCGCATTAATTTAAAATTAACGTCTAACTCATTTTGTTTCGTTTGATTGGAAACGTCAAAGGCAACTTTTTCAAATATTTAGAATAATAAAGGTTATGCTTCGGCGATACGTGCGCAATCGCAGCTCAATCTGATGTGGCTCAAACTATCAAATCGACAAGTGACACCCCCCAAATGTGCCCGATTCCCCCACCTAAACGTGTATGTTAAAGCTCTCAAAATATTTTTTCACAATTAAACTATTTCGCATAGGTTTTTTCTTATCACAGCTCAACAATCGGCATGCCGAACTGCCTCCCCGCTGCGACGCAACAAATGAGTTAATTTATGCAAAACAAGTGCAGCATGCAGCATGCAACATGCCGCCGCATATCGAAACCAGTCCAATGATTTTTCTGTTTCTCCCTCTCGCTCTATCGATATTTGACACTTTTAATTTGGCACCAAAAGCTCGCGGCATGCAAACATTTTTGTCATATTTCTTATTGTGAAATTGAAATTTTTGTTAATAACGAACATTAATTGTGCAGAATTTATCGGGAAAAGCACGAACAGGTTGCCAGCGACAGTTGCATGTTGTGAGATGCTTTTACCTCATGCAAGACATAAGCATTAGTTGCAAAATATAATTGGGGACATTTGTCTTTTTCTTGTGCTTTTTTTTTTGTTGTTGAATATTAAGAGAAATCTGTTCATTGATTATGCTGCTGGCGACAAATTGTTCGGCTTTAGCTTGCGCTTATGACCTTCTGATATTGTTATGTTTTGATGTCCAAATTAACATAGAACCACCTCATTACATTAACATAAAGTAATAGAATTGAAATTACAAATAAGATAAATACTTCATTTTACTTTTCATAGTTGTGTGTAAAAATCGTGCGGGTCATTTGAATTGGTAATTTCTTGCCATGGCTGTAAGCGTGGAATATATCGTCGGCTTAGAATGAAAATGTGCTAACTTCACTTTTTTTGAAAACGGAGTTTTTGATGCAGTTAGGTAGCTAAAGCAAGAATGGATCCTTATGCAAAAATTCGTATCCCTATTGCATTTTCCCTTAGTGGGAAACGATGAAACGCAACCGTGCTAACTCCACAGTAAAAACTATAGGTTTAAAATTAAAACCAATCGGTATAAAATTAAATCTTTTTAGTATTAAATTTGAATATCAATACCAAAAAGTTTTATTTTAATACCTTTTGGTTTTAAAAGATCTCAAAAACTAACAAAATTCTCAAATTGTCAAATTGTTCTCGCGATTACATAGCTTTCGTACAAACATACGAGGCGTCTATAGTTCGATTTTATCGAACGTTGATATAATAAATCTAGTACGTGTGAATAATATCGCTTGTTAGCGCAGTGGAAGCGTTTTTACCTCGCATTCTGAAAGGTCCGAGTTCAAACCCTGTCGCAGGCGAAAGAAATTGTGGAAAAATAGTTGGGGCTTGGAAAAAGGTAAAGTAGATTTTGAACTTGGAAATAGGATAAATTGATGTACTCGGGAAGGAGAAAGACATACATAGTTGCCAGCGAAAAAGATTGAAGTATCTCCACTACCTTCAAAAATGTGTGTCTGTCCGTCATGCTGTTTCAAGAATTCCTATGAGAGGTTCTTCTGCTGGATTCTCTTTTTTTCATAAAAAGATTGGTTGCAAGCTTTTTATTCCTCTTAAATTTTTATTCTTATTTATAATTATTACCTACTTATTCCTCAAAAAAAAAACAAACAAAAAAAAAAAAATTACGCTCGCCTGACCGGAGATTGAACTCACCGACATCCGATTGTGAGGCAATATCTCTCATTTCTTTTCGCTCTACACATAATTTTTTTTTTATCATTCATACGAAAAATTCTCCATTTTTTCTCTCTCTTTATTTAAACCAAAACGGTTTTAATTTAATTCCTTTTTGGCATTGTTCTATATAAAAACCAAAATGGTATTAAATTTAAACTTTAGTTTTTACTGTGTCCTCAATTGTCAAAAACTTTCTGGAAAACGCGCTAACTTCCGTCAAATCAAGTTGTTCTTTTAAGCAGCAGAGTAGAATCGTATTGAATACTTTTAATTGAACAATTAAAGTGGATCATACGTTGAGAGCAACAAATTTTGCAAGAACATCAGTCCTGATCGAAGCAAGGGCGATGCCAAGGTGACATATATCCGTGGTTTTAGATATACACCAGGTGGTGAAATACATATTTTTTAAGCTGAGATTTTCTGATGAATGGAAAGCGTTGCCTTAGAGAGCTGACAGAAGTGTAATCGCCTTTTTTTTTTTAGAATTTTGTAATAAAAGCCACAAAAAAGCAGTATAAATATTAGATAAGCTTGCGATAAAGGCTCAAACGTTTTTTTTTATTAAATTTTTAATATTTTTTAAACAGCAATGAAGTACCTACTACTGTTTTTTTTATGATTATTCGCTATATCAAATAAAATTGCTTTTAGCTTTTGAAACACATTTAAACTTTTATTTATTCATCGCAACACGCTAGAAACTCTAAAGAACCTTTTAGGAAAATGTGATCACTCGCAATGCATGTCAGAAAAACGAAACAGGAAATGCGCTATTGTAAATCCAAAAAACCTTTCCAAATGGGTAGACACGGGTTTGTTTTTAAATATGTTTCTTCATGAGATTGAAAACAGTACTAATTACTATAAAACTGCGTTTAAAATTTTTTTAAATAATGGCAGTGGCGAAAATAAAACAGTTTTTTGTCTCTCCTGAATAATTAAAAAAAAATGGAGTTGGCACATTTTCACTCTAAAGGCCTGTATCGAGCAGACATGAACTGTCAACCTCCATATAAAAAAAAGTGAGCTAAAAGCCCGATAAATGGATTTCCGCTCTCATTTAGCAAACCCATATCCAGCACGAGTGAAATCAGTGTTGTGAAAATTACTTCAGGGTTGCAATTTTTCGCACTTTTGGAGAAAAGTGGAGACTAGTTTAGCTAGTGAAATAAAGTGTTTGACATTTATTCCACCGCGAAAAGGCTGCATCAGTTGCACGAATCGCCCAAAAAATTAAAATGCTGAAAGCTGAAGCATGGATGGCGGCGAAGATCAATTTTTTGAAGCTGGACCATCGGTATCAAAAAGACGGAGAACAACTTTCAATTACGAGCAAAAACAACTGCTCTGTAATAAAGTTAAAGAATTCCCTTGCATATGGGATACAGCTTCCGGATCGCACAGCAACAACATGGAAGTATCTGCAGCTTTGCGCGAGATCGCCGAGTGCTTGGGAATATCAGGTAAGAATTAATCAGCATCAATGTTCGTAAAACATTGCCATTATTTTCCAAAGAGAAAGCAACATAACCTAAACATAACATACCACATGTGTGGCGCTGGTTTCCGAGCTTATGCGAATTATTTCACTTATTTTTTAAATCCAAGAAATTATTCACTTTCATTGACAATGACAGCTCACATGTAAACAAAACTCAGCTGACTTTAGCGCGTGAAATATATGGCCAACTCTACAAAGATAAATTAGTATCTGCTCGATACCGGCCTTAAAGGTCGGTGTCCACTTCAATCAAAATTTTTTTTGGAGACTTGAACCTTTATTTCGTTTTGACGTCACGTCGTGTAGAATCGGAAAAATTAGAGCTGCAAGACCATCGATACTGTGAACATCGATAGATTCGATGGTTTTTGAAAAACTTCAAAAAAAAATTTCTCTCATATAAATATGGAAAATAATCTTATCGCTAAGTTTTTAATTAAATATAAGTAATATTTACTGTTTTTGATGCCTGCTTGGCAATCCATGGCGATTATTAACCATCGATGGCTATGAAAATTAAAATATATTGATATATCGATAGTACAATCGATAGTTTTGCAACAACACCAAAACATAAGCAAAATTTTTTAAATAGATTCAAGTGATAAAGAGCTTACTATTTTAACCAAAGCACATGATATAAAAAATACAATAGGGCAATCTGCTGAAAAGAAGACTTTCGGTCAATTTATATTTAATTTCATTCAATTTGAGTTGAAAAATTTTAAAAAATATTCAAATGCCCTTAAGCAAGCATTAGACGTAGCAAATATTTGATTGAAATTGAAGAAAATATTTGCTTTCCCGTGTAATAATGAAAAATTTTTCGAAAAATTTTGGAGAAAAATATTTTCTGTTGGGTTTTCTAGCAAAACAATTAGTAAATATTTGCTTCGTGTAATGAATGTATTTTATATTTGCTTCACCCCCAAGCAAATATTTTCTTCTGTTTTTTATTTGACGACACAAAAAATCGGTGCTCGCAAACAAGGCAAATATTTCTCTGATTTTTTCGAAAATTCACTGCCGAAAGTTAAATATCTAAAAATTCAAGTCATTTGAAGTGACCTTTTTATAGTAATTTTTTTTAGTTAATTTGAGGCGATGGCAAGCGAAAATTTGTTCCAAGTTTTAGAGGAGAAGTAACATACCAAAGGAGTCGCGATTTAACCATGACCACCATTCGCGAAATTCGCAAAAATTTGATTTTCACTAGTTTCTATTGAGTATTTCGCAGCTAGAAAAAATGTCCTCTAACGGTTAAAACTTGACCATGCCCACCATCCGCGAAAATTTTGTGCTTCATAATAATCTCGAATTTTAGAAGCCAAATCGAAGTACAGATAAGGTATAAATAGATATCCAAGCTAAAACAACGAAAACGGCAGGAATTTTTGTTAAGGTAATGTTTTAACATATTTTAGGCTGAGGAAAAGTTATGTGTGCAATCGGGTTAGCCGGTGTAAACTTCTTTACACCAACAACAATTCGTCTTCTTCAGATTCATTCATTTTTTGCAGTTGATGAATTAAAATATTCGAGCAAATGAATTTCAAATTCAAATGACAGATACGGAAAATAAAATATAAGTAAAAATTATTTGCCACAGAATCTGTTTTCTAAAAATTATTTCATTCGTGTAATAGTATAGCAAATGTATTTGCTACAACACGAGAAAATATTATTTTCTATAGGTCTGACCAATATATTTTTAAGCAAATATTTGCTATAGTGTAATACCATGGAAAATATATTTTCTCCAAATAAAAATTTCGGAAAATAATTTTTTTGAAAATAGAGACAATATTTGCTACGTCTAATGCTTGCTTAATACTTTCGACGCGCTCAACAATTTTCGAACGAAATAAATGTCAGTTCCTTTATTTCGTTTCGTCAGTGCTACCTTTAACGAAAACTAATACTTTTTTGAAGTCTCCAAAGTACTTTTTTGCATTTCGTTTTGAGTGGAATCAAGCAAACGAAAAGTTATCAAATGAAATTTCCGATTGCATTCCGCTTCGTTTTTTATACGTGTGTTGCTTATGGAAACGAAAATTTTGATTGAAGTGGACACTTAGCTTAAGCCGACGATATGAAAATTCATAGGAGCCGGTCTTGGTTTTAAACGGGGCATCTGTGGCGCACAGTGGGATTTCAGCGGAAAAAATAGAATTTTTCGACCATCCTATTTTTATGATTTAGCGACTTAATCTAAGGCCTGAAAACTACTATAGAGTCTTTTCAGGGCCCGACCGTGAGAAAGAGTGCTTTGGTAGTGCTTATATTTGCCACAGCGGTATATTGAGCAATTATAAGGCATTAACCGGGGAAAAAATTGGGGGTGAAAAGGAAGTTTGGAGAGTTATGGAGCAAAAATCCAAAAAATTCGAAAAATTCATGACGTCAGATTTCGATGATATTTGATATATAGAATAAGTGAAAAAATTTTAAGAGTTTTGGCGCTAAGATAACAAAAAAACGAAACTGATTACAACTAGTCCCTTTTGGACCAGTTTGAAACTAGACTTCTTTTTTGAGGTTTTAGCGTTACCTAGACCTGATGGACCTCAAATTCGGGTTCCCTGAACCCGAAAACATATTGTAAGTACTGTACGCCTGCTGCGTCTGATAGTTTTCTTGCTGGGCCGTGTAATGAATAAATTGAAAATAATTATTAAAATGCTAGCTAGACCAGAAAAGACTTCAAGATCCCAGTAAATTTTCCAGATCTTCTAGATTGGGTACTCATTCAGTTGTATATCGAAGGTCCCTTAAAGCTCGCAAAAATATCTCATATATCGCACCTCCGCAACAAAGGGGTCACAACTTAAAATTGACAAACGTATGCAGTGTGTTATGCCGTGGATCTTGTTCAGAAGTCACCTGTCTACCACCATGAAAAATTCTATTGCATTATTGTTTTTATAAAAAGCCCCAAAAAGCGGTAATGCCTTTCATTTTGTTTTGATTGACCCTGCGACGCATTTTGTTTTTCGTGTTTCTCGATTCGATTAGAATATCCGTTTTGCGGGACATCTGACCACAAGAAAGGGTTCAGATGGGCTGAGGATAGACCAAATCAATGGACGATGAACTCAGTTTTCTACTTCTCATATACCCCGCAGAAGTTCGATATATAATATATTATTGAGAAAAACTTGAATCCTTCTGAAAGAATCTTGGCTTCCTCGAATAGCCAATTAGTGGTAATAGCATTCTCTAAGGACATTACCTGCTTGTCCGCTGTCTCTCTCTCTCTCTCGTTTGAAGTGTATCATGTTTCCTCCAAATTCATTGATATCTTCCATTTTCTCTATAACTTATGCCCGCATCAACTCGTGTAATATTTTTGGCCCAAGGATATGAGAAACGATCACAAATAGTCACTTCCATCAAAAGCGCTTCAAGAGCGCTGAAAGCTTTCAAATTATTACCTCGGAAGAACGGATCAACGATTTTGAATTGTGTATGAAACTAGGAAGGGAGAAAAAAAAAGGGAAACCAAATTCAAGATGCGCTGCCGATTCCACCGATCGTATTGCAAATCTCTATCCCAACAGGCTGACCATCCTGCGACTCTGATTACATTTGCTTATTATGGAAATTTATTATGTGTGGTTTGAGAGATCGGACAATGCCAAAGTCGAGGTTAAAGTTGCCGCTTTATGGATAAAATGAAAACTACTTATGCGCAACGCGAAATCTGCATCGAAAGCACAATTCGAGTGAATTGGAAACTTGTAAAATTGAACAGGCAGAAACGAACTGACAGCAGCCTCTGCCGCTGGTGCAATTTCAACACTGCCTCAGAATCGCCTTGGAGTGAGAGGGAATGGCTGAACGGGCCGCTGGCTGACTACTTGGCCGGCCGATCGGTTAGTTGTCGGTTGTTGGTGTTGCACTTGAAGTGCAGCTATTGTTCCTGTGATCTACAACTGTGGCCATCAATCACGAAAGGAATTTGCATAAATCAAGTAAACGTTGCGTTCGCCTAGTCTCTCTTCGCGTAGTTAAGTATAAGACAAAAGGTTTTTGTCTTCGTCTTTCAATGGAACAGCCGCTTTTTTTCTTTCAACATATACCCCATCGAATGACCGGCCAGAAGGACAGTGCTGTGAAGAAATAGACGAAGAAAAAGGAGAACGAAAAAATAATATTTCTTCGCTGTAAGTGTTGAAATCCATGATTAAGTGAAGCTCTTCACAAGCCCGAAACTGGCTTTTTGCACTCAGTTTCCGATTATAGGGATAACGTACATAATAAGCAGGAATTATTTTAAAGAAGTCCAGGTATGCGCGCTTTCCATGTTGGCGCCACGAAAAAGTTTCATGTGTCCGCGCCATTCGCTGCCCATTCGCAAAAAATCTCTTGCAAAATAGTCTAAATGAAAAGGAACCCATGATTAAATTTAATTTAAAAATATTTTATAATATTTATACTTTGCTTCTGAAAGGTACCAACATTAAGATTTTAGGGTCTTTTTTTTATTCAAAATAATGGGTATTTTTGCTCCGATTGTGGAGAAGGCGAAAATCGAAAGTGCGATGGCGATGGTTTGGAGAAAAGGGAGGTGTTTCTATGTTCCGATCCTCATCAATTTTTTGAACTTTTTGTAGAGAAATATTTTCAACTACATATTGATAAAGCGAAGCTAAAATTACCTTGAAAATTTCTTGGAAATCAATTTCCGTAGGAGGTAGAAATTCGGTAGGCATTCCGAAAATGGAATTCGAATACATATGTATGTTCGTGTATTTTTAATGAAAATGGGAAATGAATCTAGGTCCTAGTTCAATGTGTTCGGACTAAAATTTCTGGATCAGTGTTCAAGATGATGAAAATCATCATTATCGCGCTTATGGTGATAACGGTGATGATAACGTGTGATGAAATTGGTGTTCGTGTTGTAAATATGATGATTAAGATGATGATGATGATGTTTTTGATGACTGCAATTGCGATGGTGATCTGTATGAAGATGAGGATAATGAAGATTATGATGGTGATAATGATCGTTACGAGGAACATAATGATCATGATTATAGTTGCCATGCGTATAATTATGACGTTCGATACGATGATTATGATGATCACAATTATGATGATGATGATAATGATGAATAATTATGACGATGATGATAATGATGATAATGATGATATCGATGATGATGATAACGATAACAATAATGATCATTATGATGAATATAATAATGATCATCATTGCAATAAATAGGATGATGATTCATACGATGATTATGATGACTATAAAAATGCTTATGATGATGGTGACAAAAATCACTTTAATTACTTATATGAAGCCAGTGACTGTAACGATGATTATGATAATGATGATCAGTAAGAGATTATGATTATCACGAGATGATGATGATGATAATTATGATGATAGCTATGATGACTTTGCGATAAGCGTTACAATAAATTTTATGATTTTGATTACGAGATTATTATCAATACGAGATGATGACGAAGACGGCGATTTTTATTACAAGGATAATGAATACTAGAACGACGATGTTGATGACAATGGCGATGATTAAAAAATATATTATTTTTATTAAATTTAAAAAGGAAAGCGTTGAGAAAACAATAATAAATCGTTTATGACCGCATTGCAAAACATTAACCCTTCATTTATTATGTACGAATTCATAAAAGCATAAAATCTTACAATGGACCCATAGAGTTGCCTATCTAACACGAAGCGCTATAGTCATCAATGCCAAACGAACGAATATGACTAACATTAGACAAAGAGAGTAACTGCATTCGTCGAGTTTATCGGAAGGCTGGAATCATCAAATTAGTGATACAGAATATGCCAATAATTCATTCGTATTAGAAGAACATAAAATCCAATAAAGAATTCAATAAGGAGTGCACAAACATGCAAAGTTCTCAATCGCATGGCGATGGCCGAATATTTTTGTGATTGAAAACCGAGATGAGCACAAAAAAATAAAGCGAAATCCATTGCATTGCATTGTAAGCATTTGATGCAGCCACAATGCTCCGGGTGAGACCACCCACTGGGTTTGGGAAGCCAGGAAATGATTATTTAAATTCCTCTGATTACGAATCTTTGACTCACAAATTGAAACTGTACATTTTCATAAAAGGTTTCGGAGAGTAACACAAATAAATTCGAAATTATCGGCTTGTGGTCTCATAAATGTTCCGTTCTCATAGGTCATGGATTTGTTTTTGAGGAGAAATTCAATTGGTTCGATTGTAAAGATCATTTTTAAGACATTTTTTTTTATCGAAGAATTTTTTTTTTTTTTTTATGAAGTAAGGAGATTAAGGCGGGATATTTTGCTTACATCTCCAAGCTTAGTTGCAATGATTCAACTGGCCGGGTATTGAGGTCTGGTGGTTTTTTGGTGGGTCTGGGGTAGTCTCTAGATCTTAATAAATGGAATCGGTTAAGGGAAATTTCCACCATGTGGACAAATATGTAGTTTTTGAAGATACCTGGTTTGTTTGAAGATACTTTGCATGTTGTTTGCTCCTTGCAGAGATATTCTGGGTACGTGGGAAACTTAAATAAGGTCCCCGTTATTCTGATGATTCCTGAATATGTTTATATTTTTTGTTTTATCACAAACAAGCAACAGCTAAACTTATTTACCTACTTTGGAAGACCTTACCTCTTTCTTTAAGCCACCATTCCTTCTCAAAGCCACATCCCAGTGTTTAGACCACTGTGAGTGCATTTTTTGGGAGCTAAAAGGACCTTCTGTGACACATCGAGTGCAAATAACCTACAGCCTTGCAACAACTGACCAAACATTTTTGTTATCCCCAAAAGAATTCCGCAATTTCGTAATAAATTTACTTGGTATTAGAGTGGTGCGTTTTTTGAAAAATTACTGGAACAAAACTTTTCTAGTGTATAATGGACTTTAGGTACTGGGACTTGGAATTTTCTGATTTTGGGTCATTTGTCCGAAAATTGGAGGAAAAATGGTAGCAAAAAGGAACAATTTTTGGGAGTAAACTACTTCTATGCCTTGAATTGTTCATGTAAAATACAAATATATATAATATGTATGTCGGTATTCGGTATTTTTTGACATCGGATTCGTCATTTCTAGCCCAAAATAGACTAGAAAAGTTTTGTTCTATTTCAAAATATGCTACGGTTCTCGAAATAGCCAAAACACCCACCACTATACTTGGTATACCCTATATCGAAACACTCATAGGTGTATAAGTCCTTCATTTATGTGTCCTGCATACAAAGAAAGCGAATGTTCAAATGAGTAAAATCCTATGATTACACCAAAAGCAACGATGCTACAACCAAGACGGCAGAAACACATGCTCGCATGTATGTTGTATGTTCCCATGTACATAGATGGCGCATTCCTAGAGAAAATCGCGAATGCAAAAGATCGTCCCCAGGGCAATATCGATTCCATTGAAATGAAGTGTAGTGGAGAAAACAAAGCCAGACTTTAATCCGCCATTCCGAATGCGCCTTCTTATTATTATTCGAATTAAAAATAATTTATGACTTTTGTAATCATTCGAATTTTAATTTTTGTTTTTTTTTTCTTTCCTTCTTAACTCAAAGATTTATACAGATGCGATTTTTTGATGTTTTGCGATGATTTACGATGCACGTAAAAATAGTGTTTATATCCTTTGAGAGGGAAAGAACAGAAAGCATAACGCATAAGTGCCGGCGGTGCATGGGCACCGAATGTTTGTTCGGTGGGGATATCATGTTTTGATATTGCATTTACTTTATCGCGAAATGCCCGCAATCGGAAGTGACACAGCAGCTGTCTACAACAGACATGCCGAGACTCGCATAACATAGGCAATTCATTTAGGCTGGCAACCCCAAAGGAAGAAGAGCAAATCGGCTTAAGCTACAACTTCATAATAAGTTAAGTTTATTCCTGGCTTTGGCCTTTTGCGCACTCCGGACACGGCGGCAAGTGGAGTGGAAGATCACGTCTAGTCCTGTTTAAATTTTATTTTATTTTATTTTAATTTTTTTTTTTTTTTGGTAGCCGCCCGAGGTTGTTTTATGGCGTGTTTTATTTTAAAAACAAGGCAATATAAAACGAAGTATGCATAGACATGATGTAAATCAAGATGTCTACAGACTTCGAAAAAAGAAAAAAAAAAAGAACAAACGAATCGCTTCTTTTCTACTTACGAGTAGCTCCCTTGATGACGTCTTAACTAAAGAGACCGTGACTGGATGGGAAGGCCAGTTTTATTTTAAGAAAGTCACTGGCCGAATGTTAATTTTAATCAGTGATATCGGACTTTAGGAAACAGGGGGTCGTCCTCTTTCATTAACCGGTACTTGAGAAGGTTAATCTTTGCCAAGAGCAATCTCGAAATACAAGTTGTTGGAAGCCGTGATCGAAAGAAGGACAAAAAGTTCCCCTAAGCAAGCAATGTTAAAGCAATGGCATTCTTGGAGGGACTGAGGACTTTTATGTGATCTTCTCTTATATGCCATTCAGACGAGCATCGAAATCCCGGGATTTCGGCACTTGGATTTCGTGGAATCCATATCGAAATCCAAGCGTTCACACGACAATATCGCCATTGAGAGGATTTGGTTTGACAGCCATTCCTCTGTTTGTAGTGCTGCCAATTGTAGGGAAATTTCCTTAAACATTGTTAGGGATTTTTTTTAAAACAAAAAATGAGTTGTAGAGACAAAAGTACATATTTCTTAATATCGGCAAATGTACGGAATTTGGGATGTATTCCATAATATTTAATAAATTTTGTATAAATTTGGTTGTCATAAAATTAAAAAGACAAAATAAAAACTATGCCAACCTGTGGTGTTTATGTCAAAAAGTTCGGTTGAAGCTATCGTTAAGCGTCGATAGTCTACAAATTTGAAAATTGAAATAGTATTTGTATAGGCTTTTTAAAAAAAACTGGAAACTGTTTTATTTACCGCTACAAGATAAGGCCTATTCATATTTTTAATGAAATCATTTTTACTTGAACCACAACAAAAAAACTTAATTTTTGAAAGAAACTTTTTATTTCTGAAAAAAAAAAAAAAAAAATTTCAATTGACTTTAGTACGATTCGGAGTTCCAGACTACCCTGAAAGATTCTCAAAAATATAAGCCTACCATATTCATGGCTACTCATACATTTTTGTATGCAAGAGGCATATTATTTTTAAAAAAATATAACGATATTTGTGTTAGGGAAAAACGTAAAGAAATGTGGTGATTTACTGTCAAAATTTGACAGTAGTGTTGCAGCATTTCTTCGATACATATCGAAAAACACAGAGTTGCATTCAGTTTGTTCCGGATTTCTCTTGGGATTTCGTTGAAATCCAATTTCTGAGTGGATTTCATTTGACATTCATTTGTATTGAGAGAATTACGTTGCACCCTATGACCGATGAGATCAAGAATCATTTCCCTGCCTATTCTTCTGTTATGCCAACAATATTTTTTTTTATTTTACGTTATGTGGTTTTCGAGTCTGCTGCGTTGAAAATATTTCAAGAAATAAAAATGTTCGAAATTTTTCGCCGAAATACATATAGAGCAATATACAAATAATGCGATTGAAATAAAAGTTAAAATTCCGAACATTTTTAATTCTTGAAATATTTTTTAATCTTTTAACAAAAAAAATATTTGCAGGATTATCATATGGAACTACTTAATATAGCAGCTTTCTCCGAAAATTGAGAAGATGTTTAGGGGCCTTAGAAGAAATTACTATAAACCGGAGTATTTTACGTGTACCTACACGTTGCGTAGCTTTCCTCAAGAGACCAGGCCGCAGACTTACGATTTTGTTTTTGGTTTAAAGGAGCTTAAATAAACAATGACATAAGTATGATCCATGTTTTAAAACCCAAAAGATTAGCAACTATAAAAATATATTTTCTATTTAGAAATGCCAGTTCCAAGAGCCTTTCTGAGACCCCATTGAGACAAAATAATGTTTATAGTGTTTCGACAGCATCGACATGGGAAGGTCAGAGAAGCACAAGTCATATGCCCATCGTCTGTACGAAAAGAATTGTTGTCGCAACATTGTAGAGCGGACTTAAAATATTCAATCTGATTAATGTTTTCATAAAAACACGTGCTTAAACATATGAAAAACACATTTCTTAAACATAGATCGAATTTAATTACCTGAAAGCACCTGCATTCCTATTGCCGCAGCTTGTCATAGCCCAGTTTCTTTGAATTATTGCTTTTTCAGCTGTCAGCACTCGTCAAAGGCGTCGATGTGTCTGCGTCATTCGAAAAAATCTCGGCTCAAGTTTCATGCTGGAAAACAAATGCATTGATCGAAACGAGATAAGTGGAAAACTATTAAGCCATTACGTTATCTAATTTTCTAAAAAATTTTTACTTTACTAGCTGCGCATATTTGACTCGTTCACTCGATTGCAAGGTAATAAAACACCAGACGCCGTGGAGACACAAAACTCGCTTCATAAAAATTAGCAGCTCTCGTGATCCGAGTCACTTTGAGCTTAGAAGCTTTGGCCTAATTAATATTAAATTATTTTTATAATTTTCTTTTTTTTTTTAGAATTTTCATCACAAACATTTGTATGCACATAAATGAGTATTGCGTCAAAAATATTTCAATTGACTCCATCGAAAATGGCAACTCTGGTATGAAATTGGCGACAACAATTTCAAAGTTTGATTGACTCGCCATGCCACCGTATCTATTCGCTGTATAGTGTCAAATTGACACACTGCCATTAAATCGCCAAATGCTAAAGCACATCGATTAACTTTCGATAGCGAGTTTCGATAGAGAGTTCCTTTAAAAGGCTAAACAAGTTTATTTGAGTTTACCATATTTGCATGGCTTGCCATTTAATGGAAAATGTCAGAGGCTTTAACTCAATTCCTGAGGTGACAAATTTTTATTAAAATTCGATGCAATAAATAATTTTTTTTTCTTTATTTTTTTTATTAACACATCAAGTGAAGTTTTATGTTTTCAATTTTTTTGCCGCTTGTTTCATTAGAGTTTATAGCTTGAGCGGAGTATTAAAAAACTGTAAATCATTTTTACAAATTTCAATTCATTTAACAAATAAATGAAAATGTTGCGCGAAAGTATGTAATACGCAATGTGCAACATCCTTGCAGTAAATCCGGCTACTCTTCAACTACTCCCTGACTAGTCTCATACACGTACTTGGCAACACTTAACAGAATTCATTCATTCTATATATACCGACCATTTTTGGCTGTGTTGCCCTAGAATTATATTATTATTATTTATTTATCTATTTAAGCAATAATAACACTGGCACACAAAAAAAAGTCCTGTTACAGAAGGATGACATACCCTACCCTATGTTTTTTGGGTGTTGATCACGAATCCGGAGTCAGATTTCCCTCATTACCGTCAGTTTTCGCCCCAGCGCCTCCCAATCCCCCCAAGTCGACATTAAGATACGACCTTTACTTTCCCTCAACGCCCCTTCGCATCTCTTATCAAACCCCCCTAAAAAGGTGAAATTTCTCCAATATGTAAGAAATCAAAATACGTGTCCCGGAGAAAACGTTTTCGGGTACGCTGAGAAAGAATATGCAGTCTAAAATTACGCTACGACCCTTAATTTTCCCTCAAACCCTGATCAACCAACCCAGGAGTGTGGAATTGCTATAATGCATTTTGCGTCCTACAAAATAGTCTCCTTTCTTTTGGGTCTGAGAGTCTAGAGTCTTAAAAATTCTGATAGACGGATGATAATTTGGAGTTGTCACCGATACAGGCCCAGATGTACTCCGTTTCACTAAATGGACATTCCCATTATTGGAGGGAAATATCTAAGGCCCCCTAGTGTCTGTGGATATAAGATCGTAAAATGCTTGCATATCCTTAACCATGGTTCAACAATATTCTGTCAACTCTAAAGTTCCCTCAAAATCCCCCAAATTTCGAACTAATCATGGTGAGCAACAATAAACAAAAAGGCTTTCAAATGAAATTAAAAAAAAAAGAAGTAGGTTTCCTCCTAGTTCGCGGGTAAATTCTCAAAGGTGGTAGTATTAGGCCAATTTCAGCATAACTCCCCTGCAAGACATTATAGTGATTGTAAACCCTTCCGTTCAAACATTGCTAAAAGACCAAGTTTCCTGTGTAAGGAAATTGAATTTTCAAATTTATAAAAGGACGAATTGCTAAGCGATTGAAAACAACTTAAAATACTTTGCAACTCTCTCAAGTGAACGCAGTGCCATAATTATGAGACACCTTGAGCAGCATTTAATCTCATGTAAAGTATGCAACATATCATCAAAACAGGTACGAATTTCTTTATTAGGAGCACATAACAACATCTAGTTAGGCCAGCTATGTACTTATAATGCAGTTTCTCTTGTCCACTTGATCCAATTTCACTCTCGATGACAGCGAGAAAAATTTGTCAGGATTTTGTGCGTAACGTGGAAATTATTCAAAAGTGAAAATTAGCAGACACTGTCCAGACGCACTTAATTGAAGCGCAAACAAGCGTGAACACGACCAGCCAAACTCGTTAGATCGAGGCCCGAATGAGACCTCAGGCCTATCTTCACACCAATTGAATCGCTTGCGAGTACGAGGAGTTACCTTACTTGCTGGCTGCTGTTGTCGTTGTCGCTGCCGTTGGCTAATGATGAAATCAATTTGCCATGCAAGCGGGAGTTGAACTATGAGGCATTTCAGTCTGACTAGTCTTAATCCTACCAGCCCCCCGAAAACGAGTATAATTGCAACACGTTGCTGGTTTTGCAGGTGCAATTAAATTGCATCGCGAAGATGCGGCCACGAAGATGCGGTAATATTTCTCATTGATTATTATGTTTAAATGCCAGTCAATTGACAATGTAAAGATCGATATCGCATTCAGATTTAAAAGCCAAATAAAATAGACATTACACTCAAATTTGTTTGCATTTCAATTTTCAATTTTATACCCAATAGACTCTGTGTGTCGTGGGTATATTGTGTTTGTGCGGTTGAATTTAACATCCAGAATCATTCAAGGTAGGCCACACAAAACATGTTTGCCAGTAGAATCGATTTAGCCATATCCATCCGTCTGTTGATCTTTCTGTCTATCCGTCTCTCTGTTCACAACTTTCTTATCGAAGGAGTTGATGGAGCAGAATCGATTTCAAGGATGAGCTTGATCGGTCCATTTTCATGGAAACCTTTACTTTCAGGGTCTGTTACAGAAATCATCAAAACGTTCTAAGATCTTAAATTTTCGAGATTTTTTATTGAAGTCTAAAATTGTTGCTACACAGAGAAATAAATCAACCAGCAAACTAGTTAAATCAAAAGGAAAATCATACAAAACGGCTTCAACAAGGAATATATTTATTTTAACAATTTTTCTCGTTGGAAAAAATAAAGATTTTCCTTTTGAATCGACAATGTTTCAGGTTGAATTGACATGATAATTTTCAAAAATGGATTTAAATTTAAATTGTAGAACTAACTACGGACGTAATTAAAATGACAAGATAATTTTTAAAATAAAAAAAATTTTAAAATACCTACCTATAAAACAAGAAATGTCAAAACAAATTTAATTAACGTTCAAAGAAAATGGCCACAGAGCCCCCTGCTGAACATAGCCCCAAAAATAACCATCGGATGGTTATTTAATCGATTTCGTCACCATATAGACTATAGGTCTAATTTTCTTGCAAGTGGCAAAAATCATAGTGATAACACTTTGTGTTACCCGTATTGTTGTAAAAATGAGATTAGCTTTCTGGTCGAATTTCATCGAATTTGTTGAATTTACCTATTTCCTGCTTAAGGTTTTTGTTGGAAATAAGCTTTTGGTGAAATTTCCCCTTAAAAATTTGATCTTGTAATTTCCTATATCCTGCACTAAACTGGTGTATTTTCCCCATCGCGGCAGAGGTTTTTCGACGTCGACAGTTAGACCTACACTCCTACATGTTCGTCACTCCGTTGTCGTGTCTGCTTTCGCAATGCTTAAAAAATTCCAAGATGTATAAATATCTTATATGTAATATTTTATAAAACAAATGAGAATTATACCGAACGTTAACATATTTCCTTTCAAATCAACCAAAAATGTTGTTGACTCAACCATTTTTCTTTTGAAAGTTTTGTTCTGCTCGAAAATCAAAAGGACTGTGAACAACAATGCGCCCTTTAAAAAAATCATGATTACGTTCGCTCAGTGTAGTCTTAAAGCCATTAATATTCCTTGCACAACGTTCAAAAATAGGTGTGGCAAAAGTCTGGATAAATATGCCTCTTAAATGAACAATTTATAAAGGAATTAAAATCGGCATATGAACTTCTCTTATATTCAAAAACATTCTCTACAAATATTGATTTGATTGACTGACTCCAT